>JANAVB010006389.1:9272711-9850211 GCA_029216955.1 Iris pallida | reverse complement strand
TGGATTGACATCGTATTCAGATCTATCGACAACGCGTGGTTTTCCACCGTCATCAATGGCCAGGCCGCGGGATTCTTTTGATCCACTCACGGGGTTAGACAGGGGGACCCCCTCTCTTCCACCATTTTTATCATTGTGGCAGAAGCTCTTAGCAGAAATCTCAATAGCATGCCCAGAATGTCCAGTTTTAATCACTTTCACACCACCACCGGCTGTCCTCTTATCACTCACCAGGCTTACGCGAACGATATCCTAATCTTCTCCTCTGGAGACAGCAGATCGATCGAGGTCGTCTTGAGTACGATCGCCAGATACACCACTTGCTCTGGACAGCGCGTCAATAACAACAAGAGCGTCATCTACACCCATCACAAAGCTGACAGAACCCGCTCAGCTCTGCTCTCCAACATGACCTCCTTCGGTACGACCTACCCACCCTTCTTTTACCTTGGGTGCCCGCTGGTGTACGGTAAGTCCAACTCGGGGATATACGACCACCTCGTAGACAAGATCCACAAACTCATCGCAGGATGGCCAACGCAACCTTATCTCCAGGGGTAAAATAATCATCTTCAAACACGTTCTTTCGTCCATCCTGATGTACACCCTGGCCGTTTGCTCCCCTCCCAAGAAGGTGCTCCACTCTCTCGAATCCCTCTTTGCCAAGTTCTTCTGGGGCCAAAGCGACGGCAAGGACAAACATCACTGGGCCGGTTGGAAGACTATGGCCAAACCAACTGAAGAAGGAGGTCTGGGATTCAGCAGACTTGCCCACATCGTGGACGCATGCTCCATGAAGTTGTGGTGGAAGTTGCGCACAGAGACCTTGTTATGGATGAAGTTCATGAGAGCTAGGTACTCCAGATTCTTCCATCTGTCAGAGGCAGTCTCTAACAACAGATCCTCGGCATCGTGGCATCGCTTAATTCGGGGATGCATCACCGCCGAACCTCTAATCCTTCTTCAGTTGGGAGACGGTCGCTCTTCGGCATGTATGGAGCGGTGGTTAGGCGAATACATCATACACCCCAACATTCTCACTCCATAGGGGTACGAAATTAGGGACCTATGGGAGGGTAGTTCCGAATGGAAATAGAGGAAGGTCAAAGATTAGCTTGGCCAGCCGACAGCTAACTGACTTCTTGCTGCTAATCTGCGGGTTACTGACACGATCGACACTTGGAGATGGTCCCCCAACCCGAGTGGGACATTCACTTTGGCTTCTGCCAGAATCGTGGCCAGAGGCAGCGGGACGTCGGATATAGTTTATGCCAAGTATAGACTTGCATTCCCATCAAATGGTCTATCCTTATCTGGCGTGCACTCCGCCGAAAGCTACCGATGGACGACCTCATCAGATCAATGGGATTCAGTTCCGCTTTACGATGCACTACTGCGAGGAGTACACAACGGAATCAGCAGAGCACGTCATTCTTTTGGGGGAGCTGGCGACTAGCATTTGGACCAAGCTTCATAATAGACTTAGTCTGGTCCACCCGACTGGGGGCTTCTACGATCTCCTGGCCAACTTGAGCCGCTCCTACGGATATCAGATCGTAGTAGCCGTCGGTATTTGGGTCCTTTGGAGGAACAGGAACAAATTCAGATACGAAGGACGCCATATCTTCCATCCACAGTTATACAGATAGGTCATCAAACAAAGCATCAAAGCTAGGAGGCACTGCTCCCACGTCTCTAACACGTTCTGGGAGGCCCTTGCTTAAGCCGCCCTCAGGTTGTCTTCCCTGTCGGCGTTGCTCTGACCCGCCCCCTTTTTTTGGTGCGCTTCTCACGCTTTTCGTTTCCCTTTCCTTTTGTCGTGTTAGCGCGCTTACTTATATAGGCTTCGGTATTTTGCTTCTATTTCTTCAATAAAGATCCGGGTTTCCATAATAATATATATATATATATATAAAACCCAAAACTATCATTTATTCCATATGTCAAAAGTATTACAAAAGAGCTAAGAAAGCTAACTACAAAATAGGTAGCTCGACATGAGAACATCGAATCATCGCTTTCTTCACTTGGCGTTTAACTTCAGCTATCTATTGAACCGAGGAGGAGTAAGCTTCATAACGCCATTTGTTGCGATTTTTCCACAGTACCCAGCATATGGCGCCTACCACAACTTGCTTAGCAAGCTTCTGACGTTTTCGCCACCAACTCTGAAACCTTTGTAACATATCAACCCTACTCGTCCGGAACCGACCATTGCTTGAAAATAACTCCACACAGATGAAGGTAAGTCACCTTCATCGAATATATGAAGCACAGTCTCCCCAACTAGGTTAGAACAACAGTGACAAGCTGAAGCCATAGAGAATCCTAGTTTCTGAATATTATCATCAGTCGGCAACTTATTGAAGAGGATCCTCCATAGTAATATCGACCACTTAGATGGCATACACTTGTTCTAGATATTTTTAAAATATACCTGTTGAGGAAATTGGACACGGATCTGATTCCATGTCGAGCTAATCGAGAACTTCCTAGCAGGATAAGGGAGCCAAGAGAAGTTGCCTTGGTCATCTTCAAGAATCAATTCTTTGTCTAACTGTCTTCCGCGAAGGAGACGTTTCCAAACATGTGAAGCAGCCGAAGTAAGCTCCACATGTTGAGGAGGAGAGTGTGCACAATACTTGGCCTTCATAAACCCTACACATAGAGAATTTGTCGATTTGAGCTTCCACCATAACTTGACAGTCATTGCATCCAAGATGTCCCCTAGTCGTCGTACACCAAGACCTCCTTCAACTGTAGGGCAAGCCATACGCTCCCATCAGAGCCAAGATCTCTTTGGTATTCCGTCATTCGAACCCCACAAGAAACTATCGAATATACTTTTAATTCGATTCAACACAGATATAGGTGGATTACATGCCGATAAGCAATGAACAGACATAGAAGTAAGAATAGCCTTGATAAGAACCAACCTGCCACCGTAGGAGAGAAGTTTGTTGTTCCAACCAGAAATGTGTGCCTGAATTTTGCCAATCAATTCATCATACATCATAGCATTCCTTCTTCAAGTCATAATAGGATATCCCAAGTAGACAAACGAGCCCTGTTGGATTTGAAACCCAGTCATATATTGAAGCTCCATCGCTCTTTGTGTCGAAATTTTCTCAGACAACATCATAGCCGATTTCAATGCATTCACCCGCTGTCCCAAATTAGCTTCATATCTGCTAATGACTTGTATAAGTAGCTATATAGAACGTATGTCTGCACCCGAGAAAATAAGCACATCATCGGCATACGCAAGATGGGACACTCTAGGGCATCCTCTCGGCGAGTAATAGCCTGAGAAACCATCAGCTGAATTCAGATGAATAAGGCTCCTACTCAGAGCTTCAGAAGCAATAATAAACAATGCATACGAGATCGGGTCTCCTTGTCGAATACCACATTGGCCATGAAAGAATCCCGACGACCTTCCATTTATAAGAGTAGAAAACCAAATATTGTCTACCAAGTGAAGGATCATAGTCCTCCATTCATCGCAAAATCCAAACTGCTTCATAACCCGCAGAAGGAACGCCCAGCTAATCCGATCATAAGCCTTGCTCATATCGAGCTTAATTGCTATGTTTCCTCCCCAATGTTTGTGGTCAAGTGCCAAATCATCTCTTGTGCCATGATTATATTATCAACGATTTCCCTTCCTCTAACAACTCTACTTTGTTCTTAAGAAATAATTCGGGGGAGAATATCCACTAACCTCCTAGCCAACAATTTTGATATAATTTTGTTGACAAAATTGCACAATCTAATCGGTCGATAGTCATTAAAAGCTTTAGGATGTTTAGATTTAGGAATTGGAAGCAAGAAGGTACTAGTGAATGATTTCGATAGAGCAAAGCCATCAATGAATAAATATATTGCCTCATGAATATCCTTGCTGATGATCGGCCAGCAAGCTAGGAAAAAGGATCCTGAAAATCCATCCGGACCCGACGAACTGCTAGGGTCCATACTCTTCACAGTAGATATTAGCTCCTCCATTGAGGGTTTAGCGATCAAAGCATCATTATCATCTTTCGAAATAATACAAGGAATGAGATCAATATATCCATCTTCAATAATAGTATGAGGGTAGGTAAATACCTTGCTATAATGATCATTAGCTTCCCGTTGAATATCTTTCAGAGAGGAGAGAGTATGACCAGCTTCAGAAAGAATATGATGGATATGCAGACGATTGCGTTTGGAAGACACACAAGAGTGATAAAACTTTGTGTTCCGATCTCCTTCCTCATCCCACTTAACTTGAGATTTTTGCTTCCAATAAGCATCTTCTATACGTAGCCGCTGCTTCAAATTAGCCCGAGCCAACAACCATTGAGGGCGAAGAGAGGGGTTAGCTTTATATTCGACTTCTATTGAAGTCACTGCATCTTCTGCCTTCTTAACTTCTTAAAAGATATCACCAAAAGTAGCTCGGCTCCAAGAGGAAAGAGCCTTTCTGGTTGCTGCAAGGCGAAGCCCAACTCTAACTAAACTGTTGACATGATCAATAGAGTGCCAGGCCGACTCCACCACCGGAAGGAAAGTGTCATGATCTTTCCAAAAATGCAAGAATCGAAATGGACGAGGAGACGAAGGCTTCTCACTCTCAATAGATAATAAAATAGGAGCATGATCCGATTCCGATCTATTTAAATATGTAGCTCCGAGAGAGGGGCCCATGCTAGCAATTTAGAATCTAGCAAGACCCTATTTAACCGAGACCCCATCTTAGGCAACCCACATTGCCTATCAACCCAAGTAAAACAGTTACCTGTGTACGGAACTTCAAGTAAGCCAGCAGCAGATTGAAGCTCCATAAACTCTTTCATAGACACAGAGCAGGGAGGTAGGCCTCCAAACTTTTCCTCCATACTTGTAATGGCATTGAAGTCGCCACTAACCAACCATGGGTAGTTCCATCTATGACGAACCATCAAGAGCTGGCTCCAAAGGAGTCTTCTACCCTCCTTGGTATTTCTCCCATGCACAGTCGACATTAAAGCTATATCCGGCAAGAGTGGGGAAGAGACCGTGACCGTGAGACATTGATCAAAAGAGACGACCACAGAGATAGACGAAGAATGCCGAGCCATGATCCATATATATCCTTTTTGGTTGCTAACAGAGCTTTGAAAACCCAGCTTGAGTTGGTATGAAAGAAGCTTATCTGACTGAACCTTAGGTTCAATGATAATAACTATAGGAACTTTGTTTGTGCGACATAAAGATTTGAATCTTTAAAAGCCATCGGATTAGCAATCCCCCGTATATTCCAACAGAGAATTTTAATCATTAGAGGAGGATGGGGGCTGAGTGTTAGTGACCTTAGAAGAGGATCGAAGGATGCGAGGCACTGCGGGGGTGCAACTTTCTTTTTCTTTTGGCCACCATGGGGAGCTGGAGGTCTAGTCGGTTGAGTCTCTTGCGTGGGGATCGTCTCACCAGGGTTGAGGCCATCCCGATCCGTCACCACCTTCGTCGCTTCGCCAGGTGGATGAGCAAGTGGCCTATCAATCACTTCGTCTTCCAAATGAGTGTCACTGGTGTGCTGTTCTTCAGCTTCGACTTCATCCGCCCACGAGCGGAACTCGCCTTCCTAGAGGATCCACTTGCTCAGTCTGGGGAGGTTTTCAGAAGGATTGGAAGCTGGGCTGAGAGGAAGCGACGTTGATTGATGAGGGAAAGGAGGAGGAGATTTGACGTGGGGAGTAGTGGCTGCTGTGGGGGAATAATTTCCTGCTCGGGAAGAGCGTTGTCCATGACAGGCTCCCTATCTGCTGAGGTGGCCAACCGATTAACCACTGGCGGTTGAATATTAATGTCAGCATCATTAATGGTCAAATTTGATGTTTCACCCTGTTCAGCAATATTACCTAGGAAAGAGTTATTGATGACCGGCGCAATCATAACCTCTTTGTTTTTGAGTTGAGGAGGGTTTGCTTTATTTGCCACATGTGTTTTGAATGAATCTCGCATGTGTCCTTGGTGTTTACAAATCGAGTAGTACTCCGGAATATTTTTGTACTCAATTTTTTGAGAGATTGTCCTGCCGTTAGGTAAATTTATGTGCACCATAGGAGGTAGGGGCGCACTTGCATCAACCTCAACAAAAACTCTGGCCGTACTGGGTCTAGAAAATTCCTCCATGGCCCTATTAAGCTAGAGTGGAGTACCAATACCGAGAACAATAGAGAACAATACATTTTTGGCAAACAGTCGATGAGGGAGACCAGGAAGGGAGACCCATGTCGGGGCCAATGGCCACTCCATGTGTGGCACAGAAATCTTTCGACCAACGAAACATGCGCATAGGAGCTCACAAAACATACCATGTCTCTCGAGCCCTGAGGCGGAGAAAGTCTACCTCAATGAGTGGCCGGATAATAATATGCTTAGGGTCTATCACCCCCAATCTTTACCTCTCCAACAAACTGGAAACCCAGAAAAGCTTTTCGAATCACATCGATCGAAGGCCTAGCATGAGAGAATTTTCCGATCAGGGCGAACTTGAATGGCTGGACCAAGATCTGTTCATCATCCTCCGTAAAGGAGACGATAGGGACCTCCTTCGAAAATGAAGGAGCATAGATAGAGATTGACCGGGGCGCCGAAGCAACCCCAACCACTTCTGCGAAAGTCTTCAACGCCATGGACCCTCAAAACTGAAGCGCGCCGGTCAAGCGATCCGATCGCGTGAGTGACGCAGGCCCGGCCAGAGGCCAAGCTGGAGTCGGCGGATGATTAGGGTTCACAAGCGCGACGCTCCTCTCAAGGGAGACGAGAGCGTAGTATGGTTACTAACAGTAGACTACAGGTTGATAGTTTACATAAAGAAGGTAGAAAGATAGATTCCGAAGGGATGAGTGACCAATTGGCCAATCTAATAGGCTCAAATAAGAAAACCCTTAATAAGGGTAAGTTAGTAAAGAATACTAATCTGTATGAATTTCCTACATAATTAGAGGAGTTGAACAAATGGACAATTCCAAAGGTTCAACCAAAAGAAATCTACCAAATTGGTACCTTTGATTTCAAATATTCTATTGCAATCAAGACGATGGAAAGAACAGTTAGTATTAGATAATGAACAAATATTCAAGTTGTTATCTGAAGAAGATATCTCTAATTATAGAGATAAATGTAATTTTATCCATGTTGGATTAATACGAATAATATTAAAACCTTTGACTCTTCAAGGGTTGAATGCACCTTTATTAACATCTCTTAGAGATGGAAGACGTTTGGATTAGGCGCAATCTCTAATGGGAGTTATGCAGACTAGATTCTTCCATGGCCTAGTATATTTTAATGTTTATCCCAATCTAAGTTTATCTTTAACAGATGCAAATCTGTTAGAAGCTGTGTCTTTGAATTTAAAGACATTTGGCTAAAATTTTCTTCCTGGATCTGAAACTATAGCAATAATCTATAGAGTTCATTTTAAGGTGTTGAGTACCTTAGCCCCAAAGGCTAAGCACCATACAAAACCAGGACAGACTACTTTAGTAGAGATAAATCTCTTAACTACTAAAGTAGCTACAAATAGAATAATAAAATGGAAAGAAATAAACTTTCCAAATGAATGGACTCTGAATATGGCAGTACCTCCGAAACCCATAATGGATTCGGAAATAGATTAAATAAGTCAGACTCCAGATGGGGATGTGGAAGTGTGATTTACTCCCAAATAAAAGCCCGAATCTCTACATCAAGTTCAAGGAGATTTATATCTGAGAAATCTAGCTTGGATAAGCAATCAGAAGCATAATCTTCTAATATAAAAGAAAATAGAGTGAAAAAGATTCAAATAAATGAATTAAATATGGTGTATCCAATATATGCTTGTCAACAGTCCAAATCGGATGAAGAACCGACAATGTCAGAAATTACTTTTTCGATTTGATGGATTATAGACTCTCACAGTTTATGATAGATTTTTGTAATCAGGAATACTATAGTGAAGAAAATAAAGAATTTAGATAATTGTTTAGAGAGAAGTTCAACGCTAATCAGCGTAAGGAATATAGGAAGGCTTATAATGAGCACCTCCATAGTACTCCAAAGGTCCAATGGTTCCGGAAATGGTTCCTGGAAGAATATTTGATTGGCGGTCTAAGACAAATAAATGTCTTAGAAGAACAATACAAAGTATGGACTACCAAAGGAGGACAAAAAAAAAGCATTATATCCTCCTAATGAGTTTGAAAATCTCAGCTCCTTTTCAGTCTAATATTGAAGCCAATTTGTTCTATAAAAATAGAGCATGAGAAAGCCTCAATCAAGGAGATGCAAAAAATACCTTTATTCAAATTATGGGTAAACAATTAACCCGAATAGAAGAAAATATTCAAAAACTAATTGAAAATTTTAATACTATTAAAGGTATAGAACTCCATGAGAGTCCTATTGTTAAACCAAAGATGGAAACAAATATGATTCCCATTAAACCTCTAATGGAGGTAACAGACTACAAGTTCAGATCTAAACAGAATTTACAAAAGAGGATTTGAAAGAACTAGTTGAACAATTTAGAAATCAAAGTGTTAATATACTCGAAAGTCTTAAAGACTGATTTCTGAATATAAACCCTAAGAGGATAAAATCAAGCACCTGAATGTGCTACAAGGAGAATCCCTAGTTCAATGTCACAAGGAGTCAGAATTAGACTCAGAAGAATTTTGTTCTACTAAAGAAGAAGAAGAACAAGTTAATCCAATTCAAATAGAGAAAATGATCAATTCTTTCAGTCCGATTCAGAATGAGGTGAATCAAGAAAGAATTAATACTGTCAAATATGATAAACCCAATTTGATCAAATACTATTACAAAAGACCTTCTCCTATGGATGTTCTCTATGAGAAGAATGATTCTATAATTCAGAATCATTACTGTGTAGGATTAATCTATGAATGGAACATAGATGGTCTTTCGGATAAACAAGTACATGATCAATTACATCGAATATTGATGTATTCTAATGTTGCAAAAGCAGCTGGCAATAATGACAGACAAATTGCTTTATTTGTTGTCAGTGGTTTCATCGGTATCCTGTGAGGATGGTGGGATCATTACTTGAGTAATGAGCAACGAATGGAGATAATAAATGTTATAAAACAGAAGATGGACAGCAAAAATCTGATGCTGTTTATACACTAAATATAATATATTAGAACATTTCACAGGACATGTTTCTGATGGAGGGAAGATTAGAACTCTGTTGCTGAATTTAAGATGTCCTACCTTGACTCATTTTAGATGGTATAAAGATACTTTCTTAAGTAGAGTCATGGAATTAGATGATGCCAATGCATCACACTGGAAATCCAAATTTATTGATGGATTGCCGAAACTTTTTGCTGAAAAAATAAGGCAAAAATTGAAAGAGAAAAATAATAGAGAAATTCTATATCCGAATTATACCTATGGAGCATTAATTAATGCTTGTGTTCAGGAAGGCTTAGCTTTATGTAATGATTTAAAGCTAAGAAATCAATTGAAATCTCAGAGGCTTTTAGAAAGAAAGCAATTAGGCGAATTTTGTAGCCAATTTGCGGTAGATGACTATAGGCCTTATGATAAGAAAGGAAAGGCTAAAAAGAATATAGAGAACAGGGAAATAAGCCCTATTACAGAAAGAAAAGAAGGAAAACATATCCACATCAATTTAAAGAAAAAGAAAGAGGAAAAGAGAAGAAAACAAAAGAAGAAATCCTCTAGGTAAATAAAATGTTATAAATGTGGTAAATTAGGCCACTATGCCAATAGATGTTACACTAAAAAAAATTCAAGAAATAGAAGATGAAGGGTTAGAACGAACCATATACAAAATATTAATAAATTCTGATGAAGAATTAGGTTCATCAGACGAATCGAGTGACAATGATTCAGTTAATATGTGTGACTGTGATAGTGAATGTAGCTGTGAGAAATGTTCTAATGAACATGATCTGAATTATTACAAATCAATAGTGGAAATGAACGGCTTGTCAATTAATGTATTGAAAACCAAGATAAAAAGAGATAATAGAATCTCTAATATCTACTGGAATCAGTAGAAATGCTAGAGAAAAATTAATTGATTTTCTTAATATAGAGGAGACATCAAATAATAATCCTTCGTATGAGGAAGGGATTGATAAAAAGGATGAATTTTACAATATGGAAGAAGTTCTTAGACGATATAGAAATAAAGAAGTAAAAACTGTTACAATACAAGATCTCCAAAATGAGATTAAGGTATTGAAAAAAGAAATAAAAGAATTAAAATCTCAGGAGGAGATTACTCAAATAAGACTGTCTAATCTTGAGACAGTAGCAAAAAACATGATAATTCATACAGATAATGGAGAAAGTTCTAAAAGAAGTAATACTCCTCCCAATCCTAATAGTTCTGATGAGGAAAATGAACCTCAATCGAAAGTAGAGAAAATAGATCACTATATTACCCAAAAATGGTATATACAAATAGATTTACTCATTAATAATGAGTACATAATAAAAATCTAATTGCACTAGTTGATAGTGGTGCAGATTTAAACTGTGTCAAGGAAGGTGTGATTTCGATAAAATATTGTGAACGCACTAATCAGATATTAAGTGCTGCGAATAATAAGGCTTTGATAACACCATACAAAGTCACAGAAGTAAATGTCTGTAAAGATTCCATAGTAATTCCACAACAATTTATTGTAGTAAAGGAAATTACTCAACATATTATTCTAGGAACTCCTTTCCTAGAAAAAATTATGCCAATAAAAAATATCAATACTTATGGTATTTCTACTGTTTATAAAGACAGATAAGTAACCTTTGAATTCATTCGTGATCCAATGATCAAAATACTGAATGAAATTCGAGAAATTAATTTTAAAGCAAATCAAATCAATTTTCTCAGGAAAGAAATAAAAAAATACAAATCTCTGATCAATTGAATAAGCCAGAGATTAAAGATAAAATAAAACAAATCGAGGAAGAATTTAAACTACAGACTTGTAGTAATCTTCCTAATGCATTCTGGGATAGGAAACAACATATTGTTTCGCTTCCCTATGAGGATAAATTTAATGAGAAAGATATACCTACTAAGGCTAGACCTTGTCAAATGAATCAGCAATATCTGGAAATATGCAAAAAAGAAATACATGATTTAATAGATAAAAAATTAATAAGAAAATTCTACTCTCCTTGGAGTTGTACAATATTTTATGTTATCAATAATGCTGAGAGGGAGAGAGGGGTACCAATATTGGTAATAAATTATAAACCTCTCATAAGGTTTCGAAATGGATACGATATCCAATCCCAAATAAGAGGGATTTGCTCAACAGAATTGTTAGAGCAAGAATATTTTCCAAATTTGACTTGAAATCAGGCTACTGGCAAGTCCAGATAGCTGAACAAGATAAATATAAAACTGCTTTTATAGTACCATTTGGGCACTATGAATGGAATGTAATGCCTTTCGGGTTGAAAACTGCCCCATCAGAATTCTAGAATATAATGAATGACATATTCATTAAATATTCTGAGTTTATATTATCATATATTGATGATATTTTAATATTTTCTAATTCTCTTGATGAACATTTTAAACACTTGAAAATCTTCAAGCACTTAGTCATCAAGAATTGGCTGGTAATATCAGCACCAAAAATGAAACTGTTTAAACAAAAATAAGATTTTTAGGGCATAATATTGCCAATAGGACAATAATTCCTATTAATAGAAGTATTGAATTTGCTTCTAAATTTTCTGATGAAATAACTGATAATAAGCAGTTGCAACAATTTCTTGGAGCACTAAACTATGTGTCCGAATTCTATAAAAATATAGCACAAGATAAAGCAGAAGGTTAAAAATTTACCTTGTTTATATTTAGCCAATGCTAAATGGTTTAAAATAGTGGAAACTGATGCCAATGATATTGGTTATGGTGGCATCTTGAAACAAAGAAATCCTGAGAGTAATAAAGAAGTCTTAGTTCGATTTTTCTCAGGAAAGTGGAATGACACCCAAGTAAACTATTCCACAATCAAGAAAGAAATTCTTTCTATAATTAAATCTGTTCATAAATTTCAGGATAATCTATTGAATCAGAAGTTTTTGCTTAGAATTGATTGTAGTTCTGCAAAAACCGTGCTAGAGAAAGATGTAAAGAATTTAGCATCAAAGCAAATATTTGCTAGATGGCAAGGTGAATTAGTTTATTTGATTTTGATATAGAATATATTAAAGGTGAAGAAAATAGTCTTCCCGATTTTCTAACTCGTGAATTTTTGCAAAATGGATCGACGAGATAAGGGCAAACAGCCCTGGGAACCCCCACAATGGGAGAAGCCCAGAGACAGAAAACTCATCGGAGACAGGACCGAATTCCTATACAAAAAAATATTATTCTTCGGCCACGGAGAATGAAAAGAAAAAAAATTCTACAAAGAAACTGCTGAATTAACAGATATTGAATATCTGAGGATATCATTTGTCTTGACAGGCAAGACAAGGCAATGGCTAATGAACCCTGGAGAATAAAGGAAAAATATTTTAAGAAGAATTTCTACCCAATAAGTCCAGGCCAAGACATCATTACAAGGGAATGTTGCTCTCTACCAATACTGCAGAAATTGAACATTTTTGGCAAAATCCGAAAGAAACGTTTAGTGAAATTGTCTATAGTAAAATTACTATATTCAATGTTTTAACCCCTCAATCTTGGGGTCTACATCCGAATTTTGAAAGACCAATGCTTACCAGGGACAAATCGTCCTCTATCAAATTCACTTACTGGGACTACGTTGATGCTTTCTACAACGTATTCTAATATGAAAATGAGAAAAGAAAGCATTCGTTGTTTATAAAAATTTGTCCAAAAAATTTGGATCATGAAATTTCTGTATGGTTCCACAAATAGTGGTCTTATTTTGGCGCAAGTCTTGAAATCTTGTCCCTACCCATGACTAATATCTTCGAAGAATGGGTAGAAAAGGCAAAAATTTGCCAACGCAATCAGATCTACTACGAAGAAGAGACTGCAATGTATTTCTTCTTAGCTAATAACATTCCCCATATCTTGAAATGGTCTCTTAAATGTGGGGAGGAAGTCCTGGGGATTACAATGCTAAAACGAATATTTCTCGTCAAATGGTGGAATCTTATCGACGAGAAGGAGAAAATAGCAGAAATAAAAGCATCTCTTGCAGCAGAAGCCAAGGAAGCCCAACGCCTGCAGGAAGAACAAATTATGCTGGATATTGTTGAAGATAATTCATTAAATAAATTCATAGATTCTTTAATAAGGAAGAATCCAAAAAAATTTCATCAAGAATTAAAGGTATGCTGCCAGAAATATATTTATTCTCAAATGAAAGACTTATTTGGGGATAAGAAAGAATTGCTTGATGATTTGGGAGATGATGAATCGATGAAGTCATCAGCGGCGTCAGTTGCTAATGAAGATGAGGATAAATTTTCCTCTGAAAATGAAGACAGAATTATGGTGGAATCATCCACCAGTCATGCACCTAGGCGGAGACCTTGGAATAGTGAAAGCAATGAGTAGGAGACAGCTGTACGACACATCAATAAAGAAGAATAAACTAGTCGCCACTAATAAAAGCATAGTGGTGGGGGGCCAACAATAATGCATCCGGCCTAATTTATGATAAGAAGGAATCTCCTTTTCTAAAAAAAAAGATGATATAACATAAAGCATCAGACATGTATGTACTAATTACACTACGTGTGCTTAAATATGATAAAGGCTAAGGCGGTGCTGCAGAAAGATGGAGGTGAATGACTGGAAGCTGCCAGTTATCCTAGGGTCTTGTTTGTAGTATAAATAGAGGCCCTTAGCCTCATTTGTAATCATCCTTTTCATAACCTCTCCTCCTCTCTTCTACTACTATCTTGTAAGAGTGTGCTTTGTACTACTACTACTACATTAATAAAAGTTTGAAGTTGCCAATTCCAAGTCTTCTGCTGATCGATCCTTGTTAAGTGATATATAGAGAGAGAGAGAGAGAGAGAGAGAGAGATAGAGAGAGAGGAGAGAGAGAGAATAAGAGAGATAGAGAGAGAGAGAAGAGAGAGAGAGATAGAGAGATAGAGAGAGAGAGAGAATAGAGAGATAGAAAGATAAGAGAGATAGATAATATATAAATATATATATATAAATATATTATATATATATATATATATATATATATATATATATATATATATATATGCAACAAAGCTAGATACGAAGGACGCCAATTCACCCACGCATAGCTCACTAGAGAGGTCATCCGCCAGAGTCTCAAGAGCGCCCAATTTTGTAACCATGGACAGCAGGATTTCTGGGATATTTTGTCCTCCTGATTTTTGACAGGAGAGACTCCCCCTCCCTTTGTGCTTTTCCTTCTTCTTTCTTTTGCGCTTACTTGTAAACGGCATTTTGTGCCTTGAATGAATAAAAAGGGGGTTTATATATATATATATATATATATATATATATATATATATATATATATATATAATATATATATACATATATATGTTTTTTTTGGCAAACCTCCCTATTTTATTCTATAAGACTGAAAAGTCGAAGCTATACAAGTATACCAGAAGGCGCAAAATCCGGAAGCCTATACACGTATACTAAAAAGTCGAAGCTATACAAGTATACCAGAAGGCGCAAAATTTGGAAGCCTATACACGTATACTAACAAAAGAAGGGAAGGAAGGGAAAGGATCCCAAGCCAGCTAGACCGGGTAAAAGAGGGGGTTCCAGAAAACTGTCTCGACGTGGTGGCAGTGAGACCTCCTCTTACAGCAGTGTCTGATGGTCTCCTTAATGAGAAGGTCTACGGAGAACCGGCGGCCCTCCTATCTTGCCTTGTTGCGGTTCTTTCATAACACCCACGTTGCGGCCGCGGCCACGATCTGGTGGCCATGGAAAGCCGCTCCCCAAGTCCTAACATGTTCTTCGTACCCCAACCCCAAGGGGAATCCTGCAGCATTAGGGAGAGAAAATTCTATACCATCGTCGGAAGATCACTGTGGCAGAAGATGTGGTCCACAGTCTCCAGTTGACGGTCGGTGCAGCATGTGCATGCAGATGCAAGGCTGTAGTCGAGTGTGGTAAGGTTATCGTCGGTAGGAAGGATCTTACGTTTTGCTCTCCATATGATAAAGGACCACTTTTTGGGGATGTATGTCTGCCAGAATGGAGCAATGCTGGGGCAAGGTGTTGCTGGTCCACAAACCAAGTTTCTGGCCGATCTGATCGAGAAGCATCCCGAGGCATCCTCCTGCCATCGGAACTCATCGTCATTGGGTCCGATTGTCACTCTATCGCGACGGATGATCTCGATCGCCGTTGGTCCGGCCCAGTCCCTGACTCTAGGCCAGTTCCAGTCGTTATCGATGGGATCCCACATGTCCATGATCTTACAGTACCTGTGGTCTTCTGAGAGATTCAGGAGTAAGGTATCTCCCGCCCATCGATCGAGGAAAGCTGATGATTCGTCTTACCCACAATCAGCCTCATGACCGGTTCTGCAAGAGAGCGGCCTTTAAGTGTACGGCACCACGCAGCGGAAGATCTGTTGTTGTAAATGGCCATCGTCAGATGAATGTGCTTTAAGTATCTAGCCTTCATGAATCTGGTCCATAAGTTCTACGTGGTACGGATCTTCCACCACAGTTTCATAGAGAAGGCTTTAATGATGTGGAATAGTTTGGTGAATCCCAGACACCCATCACCAGTAGGCCGCACCATGGTATTCCAGCTAGCCCAGTGGTGTTTGTTATTGCCGTCGATGTGCCCCAAAAAAAGTTGCTGAAGATGCTCTCGATCTATTTGAGGACTTTCTTGGGAGAGCACGCAGCTAGGGTGTAGATGGGAATCGATGTGAGGACGTGCTTGATAAGGATCATCTTGCCACCCGGGGATAGCATGGCGTTATGCCATCCTTCGAGTTTCTTCCTGATGCAGTTGATCAGCTCCTCGAAAATGCCAGAGTTGGATTTCTCGTACACGAGGGGGCATCCGAGATAGTGGAAAGGCGGGTGCTTGATGGGGAATGAGGTGAAGCTGGCAAGGGTGTCAGTATGCTCTCTAGAGATCTTGTGATGATTGTAAATGATGCTTTTATCCGGATTGACCTTCTGGCCTGAGCACCTGGCGTATCTCTGGAGAGTGTTATGGACTACCTCCACTGACCCTATGTCCCCGGAGGAGAAGTTGAGGATGTCGTTAGCAAAGGCTAGATGGGTGATAATAGGGCAGCCACTGGCAGTATGGTAGTAGCAAAAATTGGTAGTGCCAATTATTTTGTTTAGGTTCCTGCTCAAGGCGTCGACAGTAATGATGAAGATGGTGGATGACAATGGATCTTCTTGCCTAACCCCATGGCTTGATTTGAAGAATCCGTCAGCCTGACCGTTGATCACCGTTGAAAACCAGGTGTTGCTGATCGATCTCTACACGATGTTGGTCCAAGTTTCGGAGAAATTGAAAGCTCTCAAGACCCAGATCATGAATTGCCAATCCAGCCTGTCATAAGCCTTCACTATATCCAATTTGATAGCGATATTGATGCCTCTAGCCAAAAGCTTCATACAGGTGATCATCTCTTGAGCAAGCATAATATTATCCTGAATGTTCCTGTCACAAACAAATCTGCTCTGCTCTTCAAAGATGATCTTGGAAAGGAGACACGACATGCGGGAGGCAACAATCTTGGATATGATCTTGTTGGTGAAGGTGCATAGGCTGATGGGGCAAAAATTGTAAAATGTCTCTGGGTTGCCTTTTTTCGGGATGAGGATCAGGTTGGTGCTCGAAATGGCTCTAGGATACCTTGATCCATGAAAGAAGGCCGTGACCGCTTCGTGAATGTCAACCTTAATGATGTCCCAGCAGGATCGAAAGAAAACCCCCAAAAACCCGTCCGGACCGGGGGCACTATGCTCGTCGAGAACCCAGACGGCTTCTTTCACCTCTAACTCGGATGGATGGAGCTCTAGCCGGGTGTTGTCCTCGGCATTAATGAGGTGAGGGATTCCAGCAAGGAAGGCCCTGTCCCTGATCATCGTCTCCTTGGTGAAAAGTGTGGAGTAGTACTCAGCTGTCGCTGCTTGGATACCCTTGTGGTCTTTGATGATGGTCCCATTGCTGTTCACAATTTGATGCAGAGTGAGGTTCTGCCTACGACCGTTGACGCAAGCATGAAAGTAGCTCGAGTTGTTGTCCCCCTCACTGTCCCATTTGAGCCTAGCTTTCTGCTTCCAAAAGTCAGTCTCCACTTTCAGGCAGAACTTGAGGATAGCCTTGGTGAGGTTAAGAGCAGCTCTAGCTTCAGGGGTCCTAATGTTCAAGAACCTGATCTCGGCATGATTGACGTCATCCTTGGCATCGCGGATGGCCTAAAAAATGTCACCATATGCTTGTTTGCTCCATACCGCAAGGGCCTTCCTCGTGGCTTTGAGCTTGTTGGCCACCCGCGTGAGCGGTTTGGCTTCATCCGTGCTATTCCAGGCCTCCGTGACGACGCCCAAGAACTGAGGATGGTGGCTCCAAAAATCCAGGAAGCGAAAGCTTTTTTTGCTAGTGCTCATGTTACTAGTATGTCCACTAACAGGGGGGCATGGTCAGACTCAGTGGTATTTAGGTGGAGAGCTTGGAGGTGATCCTCATATCGTGCCATTGGGCGTTGGTTAGGGCCCTGTCCAGGTGGGAGTATTGGCACCGATCTCCGTCCTGCATGTTGCACCAGGTAAAGGTGTTACCGGTGAATAGAAGGGGGAGAGGAGGGCGTTAAAATGAAGTTGTTGAAGTCTTGCATGGTCGAAAGGGGGAGTTCGACCGCCAGCCTTCTCATCTCTGCATGTGACTGCGTTAAAGTCCTCGATGCATAACCAGGGGAGGTTGGTGTGATGGAGGTGGATGTCCAAGAGATTGTTCCAAAGCTGTTTGCGCTCTGTGATGTCACAACTGCCGTGAACCGCAGACAGTATGGCACACTTGGATAATAATGGGTGTTCTATCTAGCTGGTTAGGGCTTGATGAGAGTCGTTAATGACTCCGATTTTGACATCCTTCGAATAAAAGATCTAAATGTTGTGTCTGTCGACGATAGCCGTGGAGAAGCCGAACTGCAGCTGCATGGATTTCAGTCTCTCAAAGGGGATTTTGGGTTCAAGGATAATAAGAATGCTAATCTTATGAGTTTTGGTGAGGCTGGTGATTCTCCTCTGGGTAGGTTTGTTCGCCATACCGCGGACATTCCAGGAGAGGATATTCAGCATTAGCAGAGGTAGGGGGGTTGGTGGTTGGCCCGCTTTGTTGCGGCCATGGTTTTGGTTGCCGAGGAATCACCAGTTATTTGGGGGAGCGATTTTTTTATTGTGGTAGAAGCCTTTTCCGCCCTCCAAGAGGATGTGCTGAAGGTCAACCCGTCAGAATGATCGGCAGGAGTATCGACATTAGGGTCGGATAAGAATCTAGCCGAATCCAACCCTGAATCTTCAGGTGGGATAAAAATAGAGTCGTCCAGGATGTCACATTGGTCTCCTTCTGGTCGGAGGTCATATCCTACAGCAAGGACTTGTAGACCTCTCTGGGCTTGCTCTGGCCCTAGACTGGCAAGGGCTTCTGTGACATCGACTTCGAGGGACTGAGACTCTGGGAGGTCTTCCATGGCAGGTAGGCGATCATGGAGGTCCTCTTCAACGGCTACTGGTTGGCGATCTCTGATGGCTAAAGAGACCGACTGGGGGACCGAGCTAGAGATAACAGGGGGCATTGTCTCTTGGGAAGGATCTGCCGATTCTGATCCTAGAACGGAAAACTAATTGGAAAGGTTCAGAGTTGATGGGGGAGGGGGAATAGTCGATCTGACTGAGGGTGGGGTCTCCAATCTGTCCATAAAGGGGTCTGGACTAGTTTTGTTATCGCTAGATTAGAATCTGGTATAGGAGTTCGGTAGCTGGAGCAGGAGCACTACTAAAATAACCCCTTTTAGTGACGTCAGAATACGTCGCTAAAAAAGGAAAATCCGTCGCTAATTTCTATTAGCGACGTATTTAGCGACAAAAATTGGATGTCGCGTATAGGCTTGTCGCAGATTACAATTTCGTCGCAATTCGTCGCTATTTGCGACGTCACGTTTAGTGTTGCTAGACGTCGCAACATTAGCGACAGATAGCGACGTCATCATACATTGCCACTATAGCGATATAGGGCGACCACTTAGCGATGCCATCAAGTTTATATATGATGACATGGCATGGCAGCCACGTCAGCATTTTAGCGATGCCTAGGACAACTTTAGCGACGTCAGCTCTCAGGTGGTCATATGCAACGTCAGCAGTATAGCAACGGATAGCGACGTTACGTCACTATTTGGCGACGTATAGCAACGTGTACTATACATCGCAAAACGTCGCTATACGTCGCAGATGTTATAAAAAAATTAAAAAAATATAATTGGTATTTTTCTTATGCTGTGTGTCTGTGTTTACAATGTGTGTGAAGTGTAGTATTCGAACCATCGACAGTTTCGCTTACTGTTCTATATTTTATCTTGGATAGAAAGAGCAACAGTTCAGGGTGCACTTCTCAGAGCTTCCTCTTCACGTCCTTCACCTTCTCGGGATCCTTTACGACGTCCCGAGAAAGTTAAGGACGTGAAAATGAAGCTCTCAGAAGTACATCATGAACTGTTGCTCTTTCTATCCAAGATAAAACATACAACAGTAATCGAAACTGTCGATGGTTCCGAACACTGTATTTCACATTCACTGTAAACACAGACACACATCATCACAAAAATACACATTATATTTTTTTAAAATTTGGGCAGCACCTCCTTTGTATATCAGATCATCGCTTATAACCCAGCGTAGGTATATTTGTCATCCCCGTCGCAAATATAATCACAATTAACAGTCTCCCATCATAACAGTCTATAAATAATAGATGAATAACAGTCTCCCATCATAACAGTCTACAACTAAATATTATACATGTACTCAATGAAAATACCAATAAATTAAATATCACCAACATACATGTCCAACAAACATACATGTCCAACAGAGTCAAATAATATTCAAAATTAGTGTACAGAACGGTGAATAGGCCCATAGGGCCAATAAATACAAAGATGATAAAAAAATCTACTGGATCACTGAGGACCCCAGCCGTGCATCTGGGATAGCATGTACTCATACTGCTCCTGTATGAGCTGCACCGTAGGGACAGTAGAAGGCAGTGCAATGTCTGGAGTCGACGCCGTCGATGGACCGAGAGGACGTATCTGCTCCAGTTCTCGCAGTCGCTCACCATAAATAGCAAGGGTACTCACCACCCTCTCAGTACTCGCCTCAAGCGAAGCCGATACCTGAGTGAGTGAGGCAGACATGCTCCTCTACGATCCCTCCAGCTCGATCTGTCTACGCTCTGTACGCTACGTAGACTCGGTAAGCGTGTGCAAGCTGGCTGCTATAGCCTGCTGCAGACTCATCAGCTCCTGTATACTGCGCTCGACCGTATCAAATCGTCCGGTGACGATCGGAGGGTCGGATCGTCGCTCGACCGTATCAGAAATCTGCTGCTACAACTCATGACGCAGCTCTTCGATCTGACGACGAATATCCTGAGCTCGTGACGACGCCTGCAAAGTCGGAGACTGCCCACTGACAGAGGGGGCCGGGATGACTCCGAAGCCAAATACGCGCCGTAGGATTTTGTACCGTTGTACGTACCCTTCTGAAGACCGCCAACGACGATCATCCAGAGGTCGTCCGACGATGGAACTGTAGGCGGCTGGAAGGAAGTACCAGCCCCTCCCTCTGCTGGCGCACTAGCAGCAGCAGCCGCCTCCTCCTGTAGCCGAACAAACTCGGCCTAGAACATGTTTGCTAACGTGTAAGTGTTTGCTAAAGTTTATATTGATATCTATTTTCCTGTTTTCTAAATTATAGTAAATTAATATAAAGAATAGAACGTACATATGCCTGCGTCGCCCTCTCGTCAATGAACTCCCCAGCCCTCCGACGGGTGACCAGGAAGACGGTCACCATGTTCGGGTCCTCACCCTTTTTTACCTGTTAAAATATATTATCTATTATTAGTATTAAACATTCTATCGAACTATATATAAATTAATGTCCGTCATAGGAAATGTACCAGACGACGAAAATGCTCCGTCATCGGAATGAAGCCACCATACCACTTACCGGCGCTCGACCGCGCCACCTTGGCCTTGTCAGACCGCTCCTGGTACCTGGGCTCGCTGAATCTAGCCTTCATCGTAGTCCACTGCTCTGGCATGATCCAACCATGGATCGGCTGTCCGGAGCGATCACGAGACTTCTGGTCGTGGATCGCATCACGGATGAGCTTGGCTGCGACGGCAGAAAATTGGCCCTCGATCTTCGCCGCCCGTTGTGGTGGATAAAAATAGGTCCTCTACAAGAAGTAAAATAGAAAAGTTGTATAATATACACAAATAATTATTAAAATTTAAAAATAAACAAATTTTTTACCTTGAAGTGGGCGAACCAAAAGGACTTCCTATCTGCGGGAGCATCTGAGTAGTTAATCCAAGGCCCACCATAGTTCTGCCTCAGAAATACCCCTAGCTGTCTCTGTACTGCAAAAGGTCGATATCTATACAATAATAAATTTTATGAATATATATGTACATATAATCATTTGAGAAATATATATTAATTAATTAACTTACTTCGTAGGCCCGTTCGTCCAAATCTCCATACGCGTCTCGCCCGGGGGAGCGCAAGGAGGGTCGCTCTCACCTCCTGCCTGGACAGGGTCAGTTTGATCGCCGTCCTCCATATGCTCGACGTCGGCTCCCCCCATGGAGCCATCGGCAGGAGGAATGCTGGACGGGGGATCAGGGATGCTGGACGCGGGATCAGGAAGGCTAGACGACGAGGGAGGAGTCGCCAACCTGTTGGAACTGCCCTGTCCCAGTAATGGACCGAGAATAAAACGGTACAATGGCGTACTCGGAGATGAGGATGAGGGTACGGAATCTCCATCCCCAGCCCGAGGCTGACGGGACTGCCTAATATAAAATTCTCTGCGTCGTCCAGATGGTCTAGTCATACCTGATAATAACATATGACAATAAAACAAAAAAACATATTTATATGATAGACATCACAGATTTTTGAAAAATATCATAGTCACAGATAAAAGTGTCAATAAAGTTTCACTGAAGTGTCACAGATTTACATGATAGAAGTGTCACTAAAGTGTCAAATATGATGATAAAACAAACGTACAGATTTAATCCTCTTCTAAAAATTCATCTAACCTCCTCCCATATCGTGGCTCCGCACCACCTTGGCGGTGGATCACCCTTCTCTACAACGTCGGCACGGAATGCATTCCTGTTCCTTCTGAATGGATAATCTTTTGGCAGAAATTGCCGATGACAATCAAAGAAGCACGGTTTTTCTCCGTGTTTCAAGCGAAAAGCCTTACTACGGTCCACGCAATACGGATATGAGAGACGGCCATGAGTGCTCCATCCAGATAACATTCCATAGGCCGGAAAGTCGTTGATGGTCCACATAAGGGTTGCCTTCATCTGAAAATTCTGCTTCCAAAAAACATCGTACGTGTTAGCGTCTACTTCCCATAACTGATTCAACTCATCTATCAAAGGCTGTAAGTACACATCAATGTTCCTCTTGGGATTGTTCGGACCAGAAATTATAACGGTTAGAAACATGTACAGAGTCTTCATACACATCTAAGACGGTAGGTTATACGGAGTGACAATCACAGGCCAGCACGAATACTGGGATCCCGAAAGACCAAAAGGAGTAAAACCGTTAGAAGATAGCTCCAACCTGACATTACGCGGATCTGAAGCAAAATTAGGATACACTCGATCAAAGTGCTTCCACGCTTCTCCATCGGATGGGTGATCCAACACTCCTTCAATCTGTTCTCGTATGTGCCAACTCATATTTTTGGTCGTCTCTTTCACCATAAATAATCTTTACAACCGCGACGTTTAAGGCAAGTAGTGCATTGAATCGGTCGGTCTTCTTGCACCGGTAGACCTTCCTGTACTAGTTGTCTTATAGCGAATAGCACCACATAATCTGCACACATCTGCGCCCTTATCGTCTTTGTAGTACAGTATGCACCCATTGCGACAAGAATCGATTTTCTCGTATCCCATCCAGAGCGATCTCACCATCCTCTTAGACCGGTAGAAGTCTTTAGGCAACTTAGCACCGCCGGCAAGATCTCTATAATCAACTCCAACACTCGGTTGTAGCATTCTTGCGACATGTTAAATTTGACTTAATGCTCAACAGTCTTGTAACCACCTCCAACGGTAAATGATCCTCACAACCAGGATACAATGGAGTCCTTGCATTCTCCAGCAACTCTATGAACTGTGCAGCATCGGCGTTCGATGCCTCCTCAGGTGCATCATGAACGAAACTAGGCCCCACAGCGTCAAAAACCATGTTCACGCACCCGTCGTCGTATGCAATATTATCTAAACAAAATTAGGTCACGCATGCATATACGGCTCAACATAAGGCTCCGGCTCTGATGCTAAAGACACAAGTTCTCCGTGTGCGGTCCACTGATAGTAATTAGGCGTGAAACCCCTCGAGTATAAATGATATGTCACTTCCACTTCTGGATAATATTTTACGTTATGACATTTCACACACGGACACTTAATTTTGGTGCCGTCCATGTACTGAGGGAATGCCTTAGCAAACTGCAGGAACTGCTCTACTCCCGCTATGTATTCATCCCGCACACCACACATATCATCAGGACGATGATTGTACATCCATGAACGATTTTGCAAGTAGTAATTCATATCCATTTGGAAATAATTCTGCAAAGATGGACACACATTATCCAATAGGCACAAATTCGTATATTATGTCTTATTATGGGACACACATTAGTAGCGGACAGTTACTAATAACAATGATATGCAATCTAGGTCAAACTAGGTTGTACTAAGTCAAACAAAGTCAAACAAGGTCAAGCTAAGTCAAACAAAGTCAAACAAGGTCAAAGTAGGTCAAGGGTTGACCTATAGTTGACTTTGTCAACTCTTAGTCCAATCTAGGTCAGATGTTGACTCTACTTTGACTTTCAGTCAAAATAGTCAACCTTGGTCAAACAAGGTCAAATCTAAGTCAAATATCCTATTTCTAGTCATTACCTACCAAGGTACCCTATACCTTATCGCTATTGGTATCCCAATACCAATACCTTAAGTTGGTACCCTTTACCTTATCGCTATTGGTATCCCAATACCAATACCGCGGTAACATGGTTGGTACATTAAGGGTCTTTGACAAGGTGACATGTTACGAAAAGATATATCCTCATATATAGTTCTCCTACGGATTTTCTTTAACATTACGTAGGAGAACTATAAGGATATATCTGTTCACAACATGTTACCTCCTCAAAGACCCTTAATGTGACAACCATGTCACCCTTTCAGTCATATCCCTGAGCTACGATGCAGCTGCAGGCATTTAACATATCACGGTTTATAGCATTTTGGGTTGAATTTGGGTCTACCCCTATGTTCAGTGATGAACAGTGATTCCTGGTATTTTTCAGATTCTTAAAATGAATTTTAAATGGATTTTTGATTGTATATATATGTGTATTTGTGTGTATATACATTGTATACATATATATTTATATATGTATTTGTGTGTGTATGTAAGTGTGTGAGTATATATATATATACATGTATATGTAGATATGTGTATTTATATATATAGGTATATATGTATGTATTGTGTGTGTGTGTTCCCAGTTTTCTGAGGTTAACCCCCTTCCCTGTCACAGTATTGCACACACACACACACATACACACACACACACACACACACACACATATGTGTCACACACCCCTCTCACAAACACTCTCTTGTACACACACCCTCATACCCCTTCACCCTCTCATTTTACACTCTCTCTATAATTATGTTATGTATATATATATATATATATATATATATGTATATATATGTTATATATAGAGTATATATATATATATATATAAATATATATATATATATATATATATATATATATATATATATATATATATATATATATATATATATATATATATATATATATATGTGTGTGTGTGTGTGTAATGAGGGTATATAGATATGGTATTATATAGATATGGTATCACATCTAATTACAAGGGTCGATCAAAACTGGATTTAGAGCATATAATGTGTTGTATCCTGTGTTGTGTCATATGTCCTGTGTCACAGAGTCATGTCTGAAATAGGGTTAGGGTCCTGTCCCCTGCCCCCCTCCCCCTTACCCCAGCACCCACCCACCCCTGCCCCCCTCCCCCCTACCCCCATCGACAGCAAGACCCCCCTTCCATGCCCCCCCTAAATAGCAAGACCCCCCTCTTCTGCCCCCGCTCCCCCTACCCCTGTACCCACCCCAACCCTGCCTCCATCGACAGCAAGACCCCCCCACCCCCGGGTACCTCCACCCCTCACTCTACCCCTCGACAGTAAGACCCCCCACCCCCCTGCACCCACCCCCACCCCTCCCTCCCTCCCTCGACAGCAAGACCACCCCAGCTAGGGTTAGGGTTCTCGTGTCCGTGTCTGTGTCTAGATAACTAGGGCTAGGGTTAGGGTTTACCTAAGGAGGGTGGCTTCGTCGGAGGATGGAGGCGGCGAGGAGGGTGGCTTCGTCAGAGGAGGAAGGCGACGAGGAAGGAGACTTCGTCGGAGGAGGGAGGCAGGTCGCCGGAGGGAGGGGTCAGCGGGCGAGCAGGGTTACCGGAGGGAGAAGGGGAGGGTGTCGCCGGAGGGTCGCCGGAGGGGAGGGTTCGCCGGGGGGAGAGGGGAGAGGGAGATCTAACGGGAACAAAAAAATTTGGGGTGAAAAATTGTGATTTCGATCGGGCCAGTAACCCTATATGAAATACGTCAGCGACATATAAAATCTACGTCGTAAAACGTCGTAATACAGCAACGTAAACAAATATCCGTCGCAAAACGTCGCCATTCAGTGACATAATAAACGCTACGTTGCGGAACGTCGCTACGCAGCGACGGTCAGCGACGTGTAACACTAGGAGTCGCTATAGTCAATTATCGGCGACTGCTTTTTCCGCCGTCGCTAATATACGTCGCTATTCTAGCAGATTTTAGTAGTGGAGGGACCTGGCAGGCGAGTGGATCTTGCTTTCTGATGTTAGGGGAGTTGTCCTAGCCAGTTTTCTTTTAAGCTCAGGGTGGAGACGGTAGCAATGCTTTGCGAGGTGGCCGCGTAGATGGCAGTGGGAACAGAAGATAATGTGATTGTCATAGATGATTTGTTGGGTGTGGGATCGGTCGCCCAATTCGATGAGGATGTGGTTGGGGGGCTCGGTTGAAATGTCAAGCTCCACACAAATCTTCGCATAGTGGGCTTTGGTTAGGTTGTTGGTTTCTACGACTATGTTAACATAAGTACCAAAGGAGTTGGCTATCCGCCAGAGAGCCGCTGGGACGAAACATATGAGGGGGAGGTTGGGGAAGGTCACCCACGCAGCAACCGTCGCTGAGTCTTGTTTGGTGCTGAAATCTGTGGTCCAATTGATGATATTCATCTGGTGTGAGTCCACTTTGCTGGTCCCTTTGGACCACACTGTCCTATGGTCCTTATCGAAGGATAGGTGTAGCAGGATATGTTTGGGATCAAGGGGTGCCACCCGATATGCTGCAGATAGCTGCCAGCTGGCGATGGTTTCCTAGACCCTAGAGAGTTTGGGGCAGTCCGAGGAGAACTTGAGAACGAATGAGAAGGGGAAGGAAGTGGCCAGGGACTGGAGCTTCTGTGTGGAGAAGGGAACTGTGAGCATAGGAGATGGAGGCGAATACTCCACTTCGGTAAGTTGGACGTCGGGTAGCAGGAGGTCTTACTTGGCTGCTCTGTCAAGACGCAGCTTGTCTGCGTAGAAGGGCACCGGCAGGGCCAACGTAGGCGAAGCTGCTAGAGGCACGCAAGGCGAGGATGCCGGCCTGTTGTCCCGTTCCCAACATGGGTGAAGAGCAAGAAGATCGTCAGGGGGGCTGCTCCAGACTGAATGGATGAGGGGTTGGGGGGACTGAAGTCGCCTGTAGGACTCGGATAACCTCAGAACTGCCCAGGGGATCGATCAACTCAGGGGAAACGTGGCCGGCAGGAGACTGGGCCTTGGGGGGATGGGTCCCGAAAGAGGGGGCATTGGCAGGGCTAACAGCGGGCCCGTCGACAGCTACTACGGAAGGTAGGGGACTGGAGGAGGAAGGACCGGCTAGGCTATATGCGCCAGCCGGGGATGGGCTATATGGGCCCACTGGGCCTCCCAGGGGGACGACGGAGCTGACCGAGAGGGGGTTGGGGTATGCGCCCGATGTCCTACCCGGAAGATGGGGGTATGCGCCTGCTGGGGCTCCAAGAGGGCTCGAGTATGCGCCAGTAAACGGGGAGCCAACTGGGGCGCTCGCCGCGGAGGGAAGGGCACCCGCGGATGGGCCATATGCGCCCACTGGGCCACCCAGGGGAGCGACGGATCTGACTGAGAGAGAGTTGAGGTATGCGCCTGCTGGGCCACCAAGGAGATGGAGGTATGCGCCCCTAGGGCCTCCATGAGAGGCGAAGTATGTGCCGACAGTAGGGGCTGATCGGGGCGCTCGTCGCGAAGGAATCAGAAGTACCCACGAACGACGGACCGTATGTGCCCCCAGGGAGATGGGGGAGGCATACGCCCACGAGGGGTGGGGCGACATATGCGCCCCAAACCGGACCACCATATGCGCCAAAGGGCGCAGGGGCGGATAAGGGCGCATCCCCCGGCCAGAGAGGTAGGGCGAGAACAGGATAATTTCAATTTTGAAATTAAAAAATCGAGCCTTCGAATAACGCACTGAAGGATGGCAACTGGAAGAACAGGGAAGGGGAAGCCGACTCGCTCGGGGTGGGGACCGACGGGGCTCCATCGCCCTTGCCGGAGACCGCCGCTGCACTTGCTGAGAAGGAGGAGGAGGGTGCGGGAAAGAAATGAGGAGGGAGAGGAGAAGGCGTAGGGGAAAGGAGGGGCCACGACGAGACGACGGGAAGGGCGACTACGGCAAAGGAGGGGGGAGGGGGGAGGAGAGGGGCGGGGGCTAAGCGAGACGGGGGCACAACGGCCGACTGGTGGCCGTTATATATATATATATATATATATATATATATATATATATATATATATATATATATATATATATATATATATATATTTAGCTATATATATATATATATATATATATATATAGCTAAAAAATATATATATATATATATAGCTAAGTAAGGCAGGGGCACAACGGCCGACTGGTGGCCGATATATATATATATATATATATATATATATATATATATATATATATATATATATATATATATATATATATATTTAATGAGAAAAAAAGAAAAAGAAAAGAAAATAAAAACCTGAACAGCATTGTTCAATGAATAGTGCCCA
Organism: Iris pallida; assembly: GCA_029216955.1. Classification (NCBI taxonomy): domain Eukaryota; kingdom Viridiplantae; phylum Streptophyta; class Magnoliopsida; order Asparagales; family Iridaceae; genus Iris; species Iris pallida. Next base: position 9,821,652 of record JANAVB010006389.1, on the reverse strand, counting down.
GCTCATTCCCGACCCCCCCCCCTTTTAAAACCTAGCAACAGCAGCTTGCTGCTATATAAAAAAAAGATTCAAATCAAGCAGACCTTGATCAAATCTCTAAGTGATTTGATTGCATCAAAATTCATTCTTTCCCTCTCAGCTTGCTGCTAATCAGAACCCTAATCGAATTATTATCCAACCGAAAACCCAATCGCTTAGCCATATAAGAGAGCGGGCTCAAGGGACGAGAGCTTCACCAAATACTTCACGATCAATACTGATATCACGATGCCACCGTCTACCCGAACCCCAGTGACCCCAATCGACCACCTACGTCTGCCATACATGGCTGAAATAGCGCGAAGAGCCGTCGACACCCTCTCGACCGACAAACGAAACAGAACACCCTATTTCAAAAACCGCCCAGGTACTCCACTTCTCATCTTCTTTTCTTCAATTCTATTTAATCGTTTTCGAATCTACGAAGTTCGACATGAAACCCACATGACCCTCTTTGAGATCCTTCAGATGGATTTCGAAATGACCCTCTGACGCGCTCGAAAAATCGAGACAAAGTTGAGGAAAAACCTGATTTCGGTAATGTTAGAAACAGTTGCAAAATCGAAACTTAGAAGCCAAATTTTGATCTGTACATTAAGGTTTTGTAGAAACTAATTAAAAACAATCGACCACAACATATACGAGATTGCAACGCACTTTCTGGAAGAAATTTTCATCCATTATATAGGAAGATAATTGCCGTTAAAAATTAGGAAAAACCTAGTTCGAAAACTATAAATTTTAGAGTAAACTTTTCGATACGGCGTGCGCCTCAACAAACCGGGCGACGTGGTCGTGCACTATATGCATCAAAAAATGCGTATGGATGTTCTTGACATGTGGGAACTGACGAAACTCGATTTTGTTGCGTGTGCGCGACGAAATCAGGGCGTATCCTTCAAGATACCCCTGTATCGACCTTTTGCAAACTAGGCTCTGACTTCGTGTACAGTCGTTGATTCGAGACAAAACTTGTGCCAAAAAGACCGTATAGAAATTATGGTCTTATGTGCCAAGTTTGGTTCAATTCTGAGAAAGTCGACCGGAACGCCTATTTGGTGGGCCCGCGACCCGATCCATCTGGCAAAATTGTACTCGGCCCGCCGAAATCCAACTTTGGACATACAGTTTGGTTTGTCTCCTCAAATCGAATCCATAGACATATAGTTTGACAACTTTAGAGACCATAGACATTAGCGCATGTTTTGGTGCAAAATGGGTCCAACGGCGGACATCATTTTGACCCAAAATTACAATTTTGCCCCTATCCTAGAATTAGGCTTTTGGACAGGCATTTTTTAGATAAATATTTTACACTGGGAGCATTCTTGATGTTTGTTTCAGCATCCAGAGTCGTTCATGGATTTTGAGATTTTATTGCTGACGTACTTGATCGTTGGATTGCTATTCCTGTATCGCCAGGCAAGATACCTTGCCACCTTACTCTATGATTTAGTTATTCTTATTTTTAGTTATTTATATTCAATATTTCTTACCTATTATTAGTATTATATCACTATGCGTCCAAGTCACACTTGGGTGCAAGCGACTCCATCGATCGTTTTACTGTTTTTGGTTTTATTCTCTTGTATTGACTTAGCGTAGTGACCACCCAGTTATGATGAGGTATTGGTATACCACATACGGCCTTGACACATGATCATCATGAGTTGTGAGTCACATGTAGGACACGTACTCGCGTAGTCGGTTGGCTACCGATACGTATGAGACGTGGGACGGTTAGGAGTAACTGCCAATAGAATTACATGCTAGTAGACTTGGCAGTTACTAGAGGTTCCTATGGGACATGGATGTGACCCTACTAGGCATTGGGTGGGGAGGACAGTTCCTTAACTTATGGGCCACGTATCCACTTTCCTATTCCTGATCCTGCTGGCCTCTGACATTCGATGAATGTTATGCTTTGAGGTCCCTGGTATCCTGGTAGAATCATACCTGAGTTTCCTGCAGCCAGAGTACCCATGCGTTGAAGGTTTGTTCTTAACTACATTAGCACTATAGAACTGGTAGGCACCCTATTGCATACATTCCTTTTTTAATTATATATCACAGTTTATATGGGATGGTGTTTTATTGTATCTTATTACATCCCTTGGAGGACCTGGTTATCTCTTCCGGATTAGACAATTTTTTACAGGAGTACGAAGCGGCACTGGATCCATCCTACATTGATGACGAGGCATCTTCCTCTAATTTCTAGCTTATTGATTCTTTGAGACATTTTAGTGGACATTTTTATATCTCTTTTCTTTCTATTTCACGAAGGTTGGACTCTGATCTTTGAGACTATTTATCATAGCTGTTTGGAGTGGGTATGTCCACCCGGCTATCTCTTTGCTACACTCATTTATTATTTGGACTCTATTATCTTTGTATTGAGCTGTGATGAAATTAGATGATTATATTCTAGCCTATGATTATTTTATATTTACAGCTTATGTAGATATATGAGGATTCCATATATTGGAGTATTCTTCGTATATGTGCAGCTGGCATGTCTACGTACTCGGTCCTAAGTATTTTGGGACTGGGGTATTACAGATCATGTAACTACGATATATGATTTCGGATAATAGTAGGGTTAATCTAGGCAATACTAGTAGAAGGATTTGGAGGGAATGGAATATCGAGGTCATGCAGTACTAGCCACTTATTTTGGTTGGCCGTCACGGATATTATTACCGTCCGCATTAGAAGATGGCAGTATCCGACTACATTACGTACTATGTATTATATGCTCGTCCTGTCTCGCATGATGGCCTTACGGGGGATCGGTGCTTATCCTGTCTTGTCTTGTTATATTTGGCCCCGCTAGCCCTGCTGGATCGACACGATCTGAGGATTCCTATATTTTTTGCATTTTATGGTGACTGCGATAATTGTTGGTTATTTAGCTGTATTAGTTATGGATTGTTATCGTACGTTGGTACCGCACGATCCTTACCCTCAGTTACTACTGTTCATGGATGTTAGTCCTGTCATATATTTTATCCTGCTGATTTTCTTCGTCTGTCCTTGAGCCTTCCTTTCTGGTACTTGCTGCGGTTGGCCCGACCAACCCTTGATTGTTCCCAAATTGTTAGTTACCGACCCTATGGATCTTCTAGACTTGACTTGGAGGATGTGCTTCAGTTCCAGACTACGTAGGAACTGTGTGGAAAGGGATTATTGTCTACATTATTTCATACTGTAGACATCATGATAATCATATGAGTATTTCCTGCTTTTTATATGGTTCTCTCTCTTTCTGATTAATTTATTGTTACTGCCTATAGATATGAGACCAGATTTAGGCCATAGATTGATTTTATACTAGGACACCCAACAAGATTGACAGCCATAATCGCCATATAACGTCTTTGTACCTTATATGGTATAGCTGGCCTACGTCTATCACCGTATTTCGGTACTGGGGCATGACAATTAGTGGTGGCTCGTAGCTCTCGTTTTGAGATATTATTGGGCATCACATGATTATTGATCTCAGTCGACTATTCCTTGTTATTCCAACTTGTTACACATGTCCTTCGCTCCTTTGAACTTATGAATTGGTCCTCATCTCTACCTGGACGTATCTTGCTTGGCCTTGTCCTATTCTTTGTTATCTACCTATTCTTCCTTGTTAGATTGATATTATCCTATATTTGGTCATGTCGATCGTTTTATCAGATGAGACGTTGTCTTGTCTCCATTCTTCGGTTACTTGTTATTTATCTTTGGTTTTGTACTCTCTCTACCGATGCATCGTCTTATTTGGGTGTCCTGTTATCTCCTTTCGTGCGTTGACTTTGAGTTGACTTAGTATCATTATCGCCCTCTTCGAGCGTTGGCTTGATTTTTGGAAGAAAGATTTTATCAGGACTCTGGAATTGTATATTTCAATAATTGTTGAGTATCCAATGGATATCCTTGTATTAGCTCCTTTGATTCTGGGCAGTTTCGCAACCATGATTATCTGTTTCATATATTATTTTGATTATAGATATACTTTCTATGTACTATGTTTTGACATGGATTTTAGATTTAGAGTATTTTCCTAGAAAACTATCTTGTGTTATTATTGAAGGTACTTTTGGATGTATATTATGATTTGACATGGATTATGGATTTTGAGTTTTTTTTTCTAGAAGTGTCTTGTTATATTGTTATATTTTTTATGATTTTAGTGACTTGGACATTTGGGTTATGGATTTGATTCATTTTGGGTATTTGTCAAGAGTGACCGGGTGACACTAGTATACCTTGATGGCGTGGTAGTAAAAGTTGCAGCCGCTCCATTATAATGCCATGGTAAATCTTTTACAGCCATTTCGGATGGCATGGCAGAGAATGACCGTGACACACATTGTGTCAGATATAAAGAAACTACGGTTGTCAGTTTGAGAAAAATATCTTAGAATTTATGATTTTCTGTGGATTTTATACAGTTGGGATTTCAGGTTTTCTAATTTTTGATATTTTTGTACTTGTTTTGATTTATTAAGTTATTTCGTGCGGGTAAGATTTTGATTTTTCGAGATTCTTTCGGTGTTTTGGATTTACGTTAAGAGTTGATTTCTGTAGCTAGATATTGTTTTCTTTAATGTTTTCATATTAAGATTTTGTTCATTTCCAGTTGTATTACTTGATTTCTGTAAGGTGGGTAGATTTTTCATGATATATAAATATACTAGCTTTAAAAATCCTATTTTAAGCGATTTCGAAAGTTCGAGGACGAAATTTTTATAAGGTGGGTAGGATGTCACCTCCCTATTTTGAAAAATAGGTATATGAACATATTTGATATTTTAGTAATTTTAAATTTTAATATTTGTTTAAACTTTATTTAATTTCCAAATCTTGATCTGTCCTTGGTTGTTGGGGCCTGGTTCTTGATTTGTTGGTATCATTTTATCACTATTGGAGTAAATTTTATTTTCATAACTATGTTCATATTTCTTTTTAATATTATTATTGCTACCATTATTATTGTTATTGTTACCATCATTATTATTAATTAAATTTTCCTACATCTACCCCCCCCCCCCCAAAATATTTAAACCCTAACCTAACTCTCACTTACCCCCCTCACAGCCGCTCACTCCCTCTCTCTTCTCTCTCCTGCTCACCCCTCCCCCTCACTCATGATCTCTTCCACTCTCAGCTCAATCACTCCCTTCCCATGGAGCAGCCGCCCCCTTCCTCACTATTCTCTTCCCTCTCCCGTGCTCTCTCCCTCACTCGACTTCTCTCTCCCTCTCCCGCGGCCTCCAGCTCACTCCTTCGGTGCCACCACCATCACCTCTGCCACTTCCTCCATGGGCCACCGGCATCACCACTATTACTTCCACCACCACTGCTTCCATCTTCGGCTACCTCCAACCCGGCCAGCGCCATCGCGACCACCAACGCCATCATCATCGTCTCCTCTGCTTCCACCACCACTTCCAGCACCTCTGCTGCTGCCAAAAACCCTCCGCCGACGGACTAACCGACCCGGCCGAGGCTTCGTCGACAGTTCCATCGCCTCCCCTCTTCTTTTCTCTCCGGCAACTTACGCCACCGCCGCGTATGGAGAGTCGCGTTTACCTCGAGCAGCGGGATGCCCTTGGGCCCCGCACCGCTCGAACAATGAGCCGGCCTCGAACAGCGTGCTCCTTGGGCTGTGTGCCCTTGTGTTCTGTGTCATCCTCGGTGTACGCGCTTCCTTGATCAGTATGCTGCCTCGAGCAGGGTACTCTCGTTCTTCGTATTTCTCGGGACATGTGTACCTCGATTTGTATATAGTTTCAATTTTTTTGCCACCTCGATCTACGTGCTACCTCAGACAGCGGGATGTCTCGAGCCCCGTACTATCTCAGACACCGTGCCATCTTGGTTTCTGTACCACCTCGATTTGTGTCTCGTCCTTTGTGCCTATCTCGTGATTCATGTCATACTGATTTACGTGCGAATACCGATTTATGTGTCGTATTGATTTGCGTGCTACCTTAAACCCTGTGCCGCTTTGATTTATGTGTGTGCCTCGATTGGCGTGCCGTATTGAATTGCATATCACGTTGTTTCTTGTACCATTTTGATTTGCATGCATACCTCGATTTGCATGTCGAATTGATTCGTGCGCCATCCTGATGTTAGTAATCCTTCGATCTACGTGCACGTCTCAATTTACATGCACATTCTGCTTCTAGTTTGTCTCGATATTTGTGCCACCCTGATTGTCATGTGAATCTTGATATACATGAACGTCTCGGTTTGCATGTCCGTATCGATCTGGATGCCTTGGTTTTCCGTATCGGATTTCTGTACTACTAGTAAACCCACACGGTATAGCCTTCTGCCTTGTTTGTGCTACTTGTTATTATTTTTTTGTTTATTGCCAATGATTGTTTATTGTATATTCTGGGGACCCCGATGGACATGCTACCTTGGATCCAGGATGCCGAAGACTTGCTTACCTAGCCGAGCCCTCTAGGCAAGTACCCCTTGCTCATTGACGGCTCTTGCCCTCCCGTAAGATTTTTCTTCCATTTAATTTGTTCTGTAATTTGTAAATATAAACGTATAACTGTAATTAGTGTAGCATAGTATTAGAACTACCATGATTAGGACTATTGGTATATATTAGTTCGATACTTGGTTATGCCGTATCGGACAACTCGGACATGTCATCCATACCTCCAAGGACACGAGCTTGACTCACAAGTATGGATTGTCCCCATATGTTCCGTGTCCGACTCGCAGTCGGGTAACAGCTTTGGCTAACTATTTCTGTTGCTACGCTTGTGGATTGGATATGACTGTGATCTGTGATGTGTCCTGTGTGGTGATTCTTATTGCATGTGTTGTCTTGGCACCAGCACGCATCGTACTATTGCTGGAGGCCGAAACTTAGTGTTCTCGGCTATGGTTTGGTTCCTAGTACGCATCATAGTGCTGCTGGAGGCTGACACTTAGTATTCTCAGTTTACGATTCTGCGACGGGTTGCACTAAGTGGATATAGCCCCGCCTCACAGTTAGCTCCCGTTCAGAAATATAGATGAGACTGCCAAATTTTCCAAAAATACTTCTCGGGGATTTGGTTCAAAGATTTAAGCAGGATCATTCCTTTAGTTTGCTGAACCAGCCTCATGCATGTTTACTTTTATATAGTATACCTGATCCCAGTACCTGCTAGGTAGACTCATGACTAGATTAGTCGTCTAGCTACTTGACATGTCTTATTCGTCGGATAGCGTAAGGAGCACGATTCTACTCGAAAGATGGTCTGCAACCCTGGTCTTTGTTTGTTTTAAGGGTTGTAGATCTGCTCCAGAGTGGTTCCTGCAATCCTTGCCATTTTTTGGCAGCATTAATTAATAGTCTCTTGTTCCCTGACCATTCTTTCTAGGACTTATCCTAGTTTAGCCAAATAGGGCTGACTGTTGTCCTATGTATCAGGATTGTGACCTTTGGATATTTGAGAATTGAGTATTATAGGGAGTATGATCCCGGGATATTGATTTGGTAGACTCACATGGATTCTTGGTTAGTGTTACCTTTTCTTTTTTAGATGATGTTCTAATTTAATCAGATATGACCATATGGATTCTTAGATTTTGTTGGTTGTGCGAGTGTTTCACGGAACGAGAAGAATATCGAGGGTATTATTATATAATTTTTACCCGACTTTCCAAGCGCTCAAAACCTGGTACTATTGTTATATCCCGGTAGTTGGGATACTTGGTTGTTGATAAGCTTGTGTTCATTAATTCAGAGGGTTCTTATGAGCTTGAGGGCCTAGCATTGTTTATGGTGATTAGCGTAGTATCTGGTGATTGTATTTCTTGACCTAATTTCTATCGTAGATGGAAGGACTATTGATACATTGATCCAGTAGATAGACCGACTTAATGATTAGAGTTGTAGGCTCCCATGTGTGCTTGAGATGCTATTATAATATAGATCCGGACAGTGTACCTGACCTGATACCCATGCCATGATGTGGGCAGATCACTTCATGTGACTGACTGATTGTCCTTCTTCCTGGCGTGACTACGTGTATCAGTGCCATAATTTCTAGCTTACCCTTTGAGGTATTAGCCTAGTTATTGTGTGAGGTGCTTCATATTTACTGGCTCACTGAGGTGCTATTTCTCTGTTTATATTGTACTGTGGTGCCAACATGTTATTATAGTTATTATATAATTACCTGCACGGGTACCCTGGTAGTTGGCCTGTAATCTTATCGTGGTTAGGATTGATTGATTGCTTGTTGCATTACACTAAGAATGAATCACCAATTGGGACTCTAAAGGCTGAAGTTGAATCTTACTTAGCATTTCCGTACCAAGGTACGACATCTAGGAGGATGATCATGTGATCACGTCATGTGATTCCGAATAATAGTAGGGTTAATCTAGGTAACTTATACTGGTAGAAGCATTGGAAGGGAATGGAATCTCGAGGTCATGTAGTACTAACCACTTATTTCGGCCGGCCGCCACAGATACTGTTACCGTCCGCATTAGAGGATGGCAGTATCCGGCTACTTTATGTAATATGTATTATATGCACGTCCTGTTTCGCTCGATGGCCTTACGGGGGATCGGTACTTATCATGTCTTGTCTTTTTATATTTGGCCCTACTAGCCCTGCTGGATCGGCAGGATCTGAGGTTTCCTATTTTTTTGCATTATTTGGGTCGCCCAACCTCCAGATAGAAAGCCGTAGGCATTTGAGTGGCCGCTTATTAACCTAAATTATTTGGTTTGTTGCTTGCAAATTTGGCTGGTATGTAACGTTGTCCCGGTCGGTAATTCTTTCCCTTGTCCTTGTTCGGTGTTGCGATGGATTGCTGTTTTGAGGATAGACCACGAGTTTTAATTGGCGATGCAGGTATTATTGGATGTTAGGATGAGTGTGATGATTGTTGGTTATTTAGCTGTATTAGTTGTGGAATGTTATCGTGTATTGGTACCGCACGATCCTTACCCTCATTTAATGTTTTTTATGTATGTTATTCCTGTCATATATTTTATCCTGCTGATTTTCTTCGCCCGTCCTTGAGCCTTCCTTTCTGGTAATTGCTGCGGTTGGCCCAACCAACCCTGGATTGTTCCCAGATTACCAGTGATCGACCCTGTGGATCTTTCAGACTTGACTTGGAGGATGTGCTTCAGTTCTAGACTATATAAGAATTGTGTAGGAAGGTATTATTGTCTATATTATTTTATAATGTCGACTTCATGATTATCATATGAGTATTTTCGGCTTTCCATATGGTTCTCTCTCTTGCTGATTGTTTCATTGTTACTGCCTGTGGATATGAGATCGGATTTAGGCCATAGATTGATTGCATGTTAGGATACCCAACAAGATTGACAGCCGTAATCGTCGTATGACGTCTTCGTACCTTATACGGTGTAGCTGGCCTACGTCTATCCCCGTATTTCGGTACTGGGGCGTGACAATTATTCCATCCAAAAGTTTCACTATCTCACCAAATTCGAGACTCAGTTCCCCGACTCCACCTTTACCATACTGCACCCTCTACCCAAATGTCATCCCAAAACCCACCATCTGAATCCAAATCACCCATACCACAATCACCACAACCCCTAGAACCGACATCTATTCCACCTCCACATTAGGGTATTGTTACTCGATCCAAAAATAATATCCACAAACCAAACCAAAAACTCAATCTCAATGCCTAACTTTCTACCAAATCTGACATGGAACCCTCTACAGTAACCAAGGCCATAGAAGATCCTAAATGGCGTCAGGCAATGTCCGAGGAGTTTGATGCTTTTGTTCGGAATAGGAAATGGACCCTTGTTCCCTCTCAATCGGTCCAAAATATTATTGGTTGCAAGTAGATTTTTTGGACTAAACGTCTATCTGGTGGTTATGTTGACAGGTACAAGGCATGTTTAGTTGCCAAAGGATTCCACTAATGACCAAGTGTTGACTTCCATGACACCTTCAGTCCTATGGTTAAACCAACAATAATACGACTTGTTCTCTCTATTGCCATCTCTCGTGGTTGGTTACTACGCCAACTTGATGTCAATAATACATTTCTCTAAGGCTCTCAGAGGACATTTCTATGGCACAACCATAACGATTCATTGACAAAGACCATCCTCATCATGTCTGTAAACTACATAAAGCAATATACGGTCTCAAACAAGCACATCGTGCTTGGTACCATGAGCTACATCAGTTCCTCATAAATTCTGGCTTTACAAACTCTTATGCCGATACATCACTATTTATTTGCAATGCTTATGGCGTCATAATATATCTCTTTGTTTACGTTGATGAAATCATTATCACCGGAAACAATGATGAAGTAGTACAAAAATTCATTCATCTTCTCTCCAACAGATTCGTCCTCAAGGATCTTGGCCCCCTTTCATATTTCCTTGAAGTTATTCCACATCTGCAGGGCATATTTCTTTCTTAACGACGATATATCCCTGATCTCCTTACTCGCACTTATATGACCGATGCCAAGCCTGTGTCTATGCCACTTGCCACTACTCAAACACCCACTCTTCATTCTAGATCATCCCTCTCTGATCAAACTGAATACAGAGTCATTGTTGGCAGTCTCTAATACTTATCACTCACGCATCTAGACATTGCTTACATTGCCAATAAGTTATCACAATTCATGCACTGCCCCAAGATTGATAATTAAAATGCAATAAAGCATCTACTACAGTATCTTTGTAGTACTATTACTCATGGTGTTGTTATCTACCACAACTCACCACTGTCACTACATGTATTTTCAGATGCAGATTAGGATGGAAACAAAGATGATTTCACCTCAACAAGTGCATATCTCATCTATATTTCTCGCAATCCAATATCATGGACTTCCAAGAAACAAAGTGAAGTTACGTGTAGGCAACTCTAGAGGGGGTGAATAGAGTTTGTGTCAAAAAAATAACCAATTAAAAATTCAACTCTACGCCAGTCCAGAAACAACTACCAATAGAAATATATAATCAGAGTAGTAATGCGGAAATTAAGAGAGATCAAAAGAGCATACACAAACATAGCGATTTAACCTGGTTTCCCTCGTAGAGGACTAGTCCAGGCCTGAGAACTATCGCTCAAGATTGAAATCCACCATTTGTGAAATAGGGTACACACACGTGCCTTTACTTAGAAAAGTAAGCCAACTTCTTACAAATTCGCAGAGGCGAAACTTAGAATTGTCCAAGTGACTTCTTTTTAACTCTTGCACAAAACTTCTAGTTGAATCGTACTTGAGCACCTTGGGGCTTAGAAAGTTTTGTGGCTAGTAGATTGGAATAGTAAGGCTTAGATTGTATAAGACTTAGAAGATTGAGAGTGAGAGATGATTTGAAATGAGAGAATTCAAGCCCTATTTATACTAGTCAAGGGAGACAGAGTTCGACCAGAATTATGTCTCAAATATTCAAAAATTTGAATGTTGGACAGCTAGTAGCATGGTGTTCCTAAAAATTAGGTTCTTGAAATTAAGGAGGCAAAGTTCGGCCCGAGTTCTGCCTAGGGCAGAGTTTGGCCTGAATTATGTCTACCTTGGGCCAGAAAGTTTATATGGGCTAGATTGGTTTGGTTTGGTTCAGGGATTATTTGTTTTGTATGGTGGAGTTTGGAGCAGTAAGTCTAGGGATTGAGATGACTCAGTGCGACTCAACATACATGTTCCTAGACTCAATAAATTGAAAAATTATGGACTAAGTGTAAGTATATTTGCAATGTAACAGCTTGTCGATGACGTCTGTCTTGAACTTGATACGTTGTAGATGATATTCTAACTTTAGCCGATGTGTCGTATTGGATCATATCAGATATTATTTTGTTAATTCTCTAAATTAGGTTGATTGTGATCCATTTTGGATCAACAATCCCCCCATTTTGATAATTGATAAAATGATATTTGTATGTTGCAACATTCATACCTGGACACATGTTGAAGGGAGTAAAATAGTTTGTACGTATGAAGTTGCTCCCCCGCAAATAGATATGTCGACTCACCCGCAAATAGATATTTCTGTCCTGATACAAAGTTCTTATCCAAGCACAACACAATTCATAATATCATATCCAATATCACATCATATACAAGATCACATCAAATATCTATAATTCTTCCCCTTTGTCACTTAGTAAAATATAGCATAGCTCCCCCGTAAAAAGATAAAGTGAAGAGAGCAATCACATAACTTTAACCATAACCAAACTTTAATAGAGACAACTATCAGTTTTTATAAACCAAAAGAAAGAAACTCGCAGTCATACATATGAAGGCAAATAAAAGAATAGTAGAAATAGTACTAAAGTCATGAAATGACAAACTACAAAGCATAACTAAAAAAACGCATTATCAGTAGCAGCAGTAGATAGAAACCACAGCCATCACGGAGCATAAAAACGGGATGGACCGGCCGAATCAGATGGCTTGCTGGGAGAGCGACGAGGATCAACAAACGCAGCATCAGGATCCAAATATCGCATGGCCCAAGGGTCGTCAACCCGGTAGCCTTCACGAAAAGGGTCCCAACCCATATGAAACGACATAGTAGGATGTCGGGAGATGTTGTACTGGATATCATGCAGGGTGTTGCTGATGGCACTCATCTGAAGGGTGGTCCGATAGTCTAGCTGAGTATAGCGATCGTCTTCTAACCAGAAGCGGTCGTGCAACATATCTCTGATGGAGTCGAGGGTGGCAGGTAGCTCAGGCTGAGGGGCATCAGAGTCAGAATACTCTTCCTCAACAGGAGTAGGAGGAACAGGTGCAGGAGCAGTCCTACGAGCCTTAGATAGATAGGCAGAAGTAGTTGGATACTGATACTCGTCTAAAGGAATATAGAAGGCAGCAAAGTTCATAGGAAGATACATAACATAGATAAGTGATTTTGGCTTCTTCCTTACACGAATCATCAAGTCCATCATCGTGCGTGGAAAATAGAAAGGGATGGTGAAGTGTAGATAATATAGTACCGTAATCTCATGATAAGTGACTTCATCAGTAGATTCAGCTTTGGGCAGGATGGAAGAAAAAATGATGCGTTAAAGTTCATAGAAGTTGTTATTGAGATACTTGGCACGAAGTTTGTGAGGGCAAGTTTTGGGTGCACACATCATATCCTTAAAGTCTTATAGTATTATATCACCAATAAATTGGAATTCACGAGCATCGACAATGCGCTCCCAAGAATTGGGGTCAGGGAGTTCTAAATATTCAGCCAAGTCAAAGTCGTCGAACACAATGTTGATGCCGGCAACCCGAGAATAGATTTTACGGTCGTCATGGGTCATGTTGCAATAAAATATTTGAATTGCATTGCGATAAATAAGTGAAGATGTAGACACAAGTTCATCAAGACATAGATCCTTGAAGTTAGGATCAAATTCAAAAAATATAGTAAAATTGATGGGATATCCCGCCATAATACTACGTGAGCAAAAATTGGAATACCACTCATTAGAGGCTTCTAACAAAATAAAAATATACGCATTATAAGTGTTGTCATTGGAAGAAGGAGGAGGTTAAATAATGGATGAACGGGATTTGGTGGAGGAGAAGGAGGATTGGATGATGAAGCTCCATTAGTCCAAGTCCTCTTCCCTCTATTAAAAATTCTAGGAGCCATGATAAAAGCTAATGTAATAGAGATGGAGAATTACAATTGAAGTAGAGATGGAGAACTAAGAGATATACCTCAAAAATGAGTAATGAGGATGGAAGAGAATCACCCAAAACCTTTAAACCTTGAGTTTGGAAACTGAAGAGCACCAAAATAGTGATTTTTAAGGTTACGGTTTTGGAGAAAATAAGGTTGGAGAGAGGTGGAAGATGATGCCAATAAAGAGAGGGAAGGTAAATTTATGGTTTTAACAAGTAGGGCAGGCTGCACTAGCAAAACGTAGGCCCTTGATCAAACAGATTGGACGACCAGGAATGGCTGCAAGTTCTGGAACTCACTGCACAGAGTTCGGCCTGAGTTCTGCCAAAAGCTAGAGTTCGGTTCGAGCTCTGTGAGGGTGGTTCTAGAGCTCCAACAAGTTTAAAAAAATATTGACAAGATAGATAAAAGATGGTCTTAAATTAACAATAATAGATTTTATAAGCCATAAAATAAATGAAACATGCGACAAACTTTGTGAATCGTTGTTCAAAATATGTGCATCATCTTAGGTTAGCTGTAGGGGCCGGATCCCAGCTAGCGGTAGTCCGAAAACTAGTACACCGTGTCGCTTAGGCTTTGACGCTTTGTTGTCAGAAGGCCCCTTTCGGCTTGTACCCAAAACATTGCAACAAATACGAACTTGATTGTACAACTATTTGTACAGGTATGACTTATTGTATGACATTTTCATCCAAGTTTCCTAATTCTCGACGAAAAAAGTTGAAACGCACTTCGGCATGTGGTTTATTGAAATAGTCTGCTAGCTGATGATCAGTGTCAATAAACTCTAGATTAATAGTGCCTTGCAATTGATGATCACGTAAAAAATGATGTCAAATTTCTATATGCTTAGTGTGTGAGTGGCATACTGGGTTCTTGGTCAGGTTATTGCACTATTGTTATCACAGAATATAGGTATGTGCTTAAAAGATAAAATATAGTCTTCAAGGGATTGCTTCATCCACAAAATTTGAGCACAACAGCATCCTGCAGCTATGTATTCAGCTTCTATTATAGATAGTGCTACAGAATCTTGTTTCTTGCTAAACCAAGAGTCTAAAGTCTCGTCTAATAAATGACACGTGCCGTCGGTACTTTTACGGTCAACTTTGCATCTAGCAAAATCGATATCGAAATATCCGATCAAGTCAAAGGATGTGGCTTTGGGATACCACAAGCCCACCGTAATAGTGCCTTCAAGGTATCAAAAGATATGCTTAACTGCAGTCATGTGTGATTCCTCAGGGTTGGCTTGATAACGAGCACATAGGCAAACACTAACGGACGACTAGCAGTTAAATAGAGTAAACTACCAATCATACCTCGATACTTACGTTGATCGACTAGTTTGCCGCATTTATCAGGTTCTAATTTAGCTGTTGTAGCCATCGGAGTGCTGATTGGTTTGATGTTGTCAAGATCAAACTTCTTCAGTATGTCGTTTGTATACTTTGATTGGCTGATAAAGACTCTTGTGAGTTTTGTTTGACTTGCAATCCAAGAAAGTAGTTAAGCTCCTCCATCATGTTCATCTCGAACTCATTCTTCATACACTTGGCAAATTCTTGGCATAAAGCCTCATTAGTACACCCAAAAATGATGTCATCCATATAAATTTATACTAAGAGAATGGTGTCATCAATAGATTTTATAAACAGTATCGTGTCAATTTTCCCTTTTGAAATGCCTTTGTCAAGTAAGAAAGTGCTAAGGCGTTCATACCAAGCTCGAGGGGCTTATTTGAGGCTATAGAGAGCTTTCTTAAGTTTGAAAACATGATCGGAAAATTTATGATTCTCAAAACTAGGTGGTTGTTTTACAAACTTTTTCTTTAATAAAACCGTTAAGAAAAGAACTTTTGACATCCATTTGAAAAAGTTTGAAATTTTGGAAGTTTGCAAAGGCACAAAGCATACGGATTGATTCAAGTCGTGCAACATGAGCATATGTCTTATCATAGTCGATACCTTCCTCTTGGTTGTATTCTTGAGCTACGAGATGTGCTTTGTTATGTGTGACTGAACCGCCCTCATTAACTTTGTTACGAAACACCCATTTAGTACCAATGATCGAATGATCAGCTGGTTTAGGAACAAGTTCCCAAACCTGATTTTTTTCGAATTGGTTGAGTTCTTCTTGCATTACATATATCCGAAATTTATCAGAAAAAGCTTCTAAAACGTTTTTGGGTCCTATTTGTGAAATAAATGTAGTGCTAGCAATAGAGTCTCTAACAGATAATCGAGTACTTCCTCCTTTTGATACCTCACCTATTACCAAGTTATCCGGATGTGATGGTGTGAAGCGAAACTTCTTTGGTAAGCCTTCAAGAGAACTGGTTCAAAGTATTGTATCCATAGGTGTAGAAGTTGATGATTTGATGTGTATGTCATTATCGTCATCGGGAATAGCAGCTGTACTATTATTCTCATCAAAGGTTACACTAGCAGATTCTTTAAAAATTATTTAAACACTCCGTATCCTTTACTCTTGGCAGCATAACCAAGAAAAATACCTTCGTCAGCTTTGGCATCAAACTTGCCTAAGTTGTCTTTGGTATTCAGGATAAAGAAGCGACAACCGAACACTCGAAAATAGTAAATAGTTGGTGTTCTACCAAACCAAAGTTCCTAGGGAGCTTTCTTCGAAATAGGTCGAATCAAAACCCTATTCAAGACATGGTATGCTGTACTTACAGCTTCTGTCCAAAAATATTTCAAAAGTGAAAATTGATTCAGCATGATTCTAACCATGTCGCCAAGAGTTCTATTCTTCCGCTCCACAACACCATTTCGTTGGAGAGTTCTAGGACACAAAAATTCATGATTAAAACCATTTGAGTCACAAAACTTTTTGAAATAGGAGTTTTCGTATTCGCCGCCAAGATCACTTCGGATTCAAGTAATCATGAAGCCATTTTTGTTTTGAACCTTTTTAGCAAAAACTTCGAAAACAGAAATAGTATCACTTTTGTTTGTAAAAAAAACCCAAGAAAATCAAAAAAAATCATCAATAATTACAAAAGTGTAGAGTTTTCCACCAAGTCTGGCTAATCTACTAGGATCAAATAAATCCATATGAAGCAGTTGCAAAGGTTTAGTAGTACTTACAAAGTTGATGGATTTAAAAGAGAATTTGGTCGCTTTATTTTTCTCACATTCGACGCATACCGTACCCTTTTTGAAGGTAATGTCAGGTAGTCCTCTCACTAGCTTCTTGCTTGAAAGTCTTGATATGGTATTCATGTTTGCATGTCCAAAATACATATGCCATAGTAGTCTTTTATCTTTTTGAGCGTAGAGGCATCTTCCTACATTTTTAATATCTCTAGACAGATAGAACATGTATATATTATCTTCCCTTATCCCTTCAAAAGCGATGTCTCCAGATGATCTATCATATATGGAGCATTTAGTTTCCTAAAGTAAATATCATATCCATGATCAGCAAGATGAATAATGCTGAGCAAGTTATGCTTTAACTCTGTTACTAAACAGACATCTTTAATGACGGGAGAAGGAGGATTACCAATAGTACCGTTACCTATGATATAACCATTCAAATTATTACTGAAGGATACATATCCTTCCCTCTTCATTAATAGTGTTGCAAAAATTTTACATACATTTCCAGTCATGTGTCGCGAGCACCCACTATCGAGAATCCACTTACTTCTACAGGATGAAGGAAGGTCCACCTACACCACGAGTAGATGTGACCATTGGTACCCAAATCTTTGAGGGTCCTGAAAGGTTAGTCTTCGGTGCCCATACATATAGTTGTAAATCAACTAGTCTTCTAATTCTACACTGTGGTGAAGTGTGTCCATATTTATGTATGGGTGTTTGTCGTTCTGTATGTGAATGCGTGTATATAAAGACATGATTGTGTGCAGCATGAGTATATATGTTTCTCTTGTGACGTATATTCTTGTGTTGAGCAATCTTTTGTCTTGTGTACGTATTGTGACTGTGAGATTGAGTTTGGGGCTATACAACTTATTTTCCTAATCTGATCTCTAATCTTTTAGAGGCATTGTACATATCATCATTCTTGGCAGTCAAGGCATTAATTCTTACAGCAGCAATATTATAGTTCTTATTTTCGTCTGAGAGTTCTTTATTGAGTGCTGTGATATCACGTGTTTGTTTCTCAATACGAGATTCGGCATCGTGTGAGCTTAATTTAATCTTGGATACCTCCTCAGTGTTCTCCGTGGGTGGTGTCTCACTAACATTATCAAGCAAGCATGAAAGTCTATGAATCTCAACTTCATGAGACTTGATCTTATCCTTTACATGTTTATACTTGGTTAGTTTTGGTTTGAGATAAGAAGGGTTTGTATAAAAACCAACTCCTCTCTCTCTCTCTCTCTCTCCTCTATTATTTTCTCATTACTTCTTCATCTTCTTCATTTACTCCTCCCACCTACCAAGCCCTAGGCAAGTACAACTTGCTTCATGACGGATCTTGGATTTTATTGTTCTATTCTTTTCCTTACGTGATTCTAAGCCTCTTTAGAACTTGGCATTTTTGGTTTTGTTGGTCACATCTTTGTAGATCTAAGTTTTAGGATTTTCTTGTTTTTTTTGTTTTGATCGATTAAAACTTGGTATTTTGGAAAACTAGTTGTTCCATATTGTAGGAAATTTTATTCTACCCAATTTTGGCTTTTGAATCCCTTGATTTCGACTTCGTATGAAGAAGTTACGATATTTTTGTGTTCATGGGTTCTGGCACATCTTCGGTGCTGTCGGGAAGAAGAACAGTGCGCGCCCGCACCATTCGCTGGCCGCGCGCCCACGCGCTAATGCCTCCGTGCCATGTGCGCCATGCACCCGCGGGTTGCACGATTCGTTGGCCGTGCGCCCGTGCCATTCGCTGGCCGCGCGTTGTGCCACCGTACGATACGCACCGTGCACCCGCGCGTTTCGTGATTAGTTGGCCGCACGCCCGCGCCATTCGTTGGCCGCGCGCCAAGCACCGTGCTTGTATGATCCGTGCGCCCTTGGAGATTTTGCTTGCGCGTGCAGTATGTTTTGTGTGCAGTGCGTAGACTGCGCGCCGTGCTTGCGCGATTCGTGCGCTATGGATAGTTTTGCCCGCGCGCACAGCGCACCCGTGAGCAAATTACTCTAAGTGACTGTTGTTGCCCGTTTAAGCTATTTTGTAGCTTGAATCTTAAAAAACTCAAAACATGAAAGTTGTAGATCTTTGTCCTGGCTTCAAGAATCTTCCTGTCTCACTTTAATCTAAGTTCATATGTGACTTATAGTTTCAATCAAACATGGGTGTTCTCGATCTTCTTTGCATGTTTTCTATACTTTACCTAAATTGTGACGACCCGACTTGACACTTGATAGTCTTGAGATAGTAATTAAACTTGACTTGAACATGGTAATATGAACCCGTCTTGATAACTCTTGATAGTGGCCCATCGAGACGCACTCCAGATAAGTACTCTTGGCATACCAAGTATACCTGACCTGACATGTATAATCTTGATTGCTGTTGCGACGGTTATTCCTGTCTTACGAGTATAACGCTTGTCACTACCACATTTTAGATTGAGGGTATTTTGGTCATTTGTGATTTTTTTTGAAATTTAATTAATTTATTTAATTGGTGATTGTGATTTGACTTTGACTAAGTTGAGACTTTGTAGACTAACCTAGGTTTTGACCCTAACCATGTTGACTAGGTTAACATGGTGAGACCCTAGTCTAAGTTAAGTCAATCTAGGTTAGTCATTTAGAAATCAAGGTTTGAATAGGAAGACTAGTGATTTGGTGCATGACCTATGACTTAGAATTAATTTCATGACTTGTAATTAAGCCACAGGCCCACGACTTAAGCCCAAAACCCAACCAATCCACCCATGACCAGCCTCACTTAGGGTTTCCCCTTGCCTATAAGTATTCTCTTGAGTTGTTCTTGCCTCTTTTGTGCTTGACCTAGATTTTTGAAGGAAAGGTAAATCCCCATTCTCCTAAAATCCTAATAAATTTATTTCAAGTCCTTTTTGACTCTAGTCTTTTGCATTAGGATCTAATTACTGTGTGTTTACTGTTTTTGGAGATCCATCTCAGTTTTTGTGCCATTTTGAGCTTGGGAGTTGCTATTTGGAATCCTTCCATTTGGGGCTTTTTTTGAGTTTGACACTCAATAGGTAAACCACTCAAAGCCATTATTTTTCCTAATTTTTTTGCATTTAGGGCTAGATCTAGGAGTCCCCTAATTGTCCCTGAAATTTGGGCACAATTCGTGCCCATTTGGTGTCCGTATCGGATACGTATCATAATGGATAGGTAGGTGTTTGTTAAAATGCCTCTTAGAAATTTATTTTCGTGTTTTAAAAATCTAATTACATAGATCCCTAGATCTAGGTGTGTATGTTAATTTTTGTGAAGGCTGATTTCTATTTCGTGTCGGTTTGTGTCGGGTTTTTGACGTTGGACACGCTGTACGAGACCTAGGCACTGTGTCCTACCTATCGGGCTCTATAACTCGCTGTGTAGGACACGAGAGGACACAAAATTTTGTGGAGAGGAGGGGGCACTGTCTGTCATCATGCTCCCAAAATTTGGGAGCAAATGATGCACTACACGTAGCGCAATCCTGCCCGCACTGGACACGCACTGCTCGTGCAGTGGCAGATTTCACGCCCAGACACGCGCACAACACGCGCTCGTGGACACGTGTCAGGCTGTCCAACGTGTAGACCTATCCTAGGCGAACACGTGGGTGTGTGCACGTGACACGAAGTGTCGTGTGTCGTGTCCTAGACGCGTGTGCACGCGTGCACGACGCTGTCGAAGTGCACAGTTCACGTGTCTGTGTGTATTGTGATTGGTCACGATTTTCTAGTTTC
Source organism: Iris pallida (assembly GCA_029216955.1). Taxonomy (NCBI): domain Eukaryota; kingdom Viridiplantae; phylum Streptophyta; class Magnoliopsida; order Asparagales; family Iridaceae; genus Iris; species Iris pallida. Next base: position 9,801,062 of record JANAVB010006389.1, on the reverse strand, counting down.
TTGGACACAAATAGATGCCTGGACACGTACACACATGTGACACTAATTACCAACCCATTGATTGTAATTTTGCTGATTAATTTGAAAGAATCATTGAAATCCCCTAATTTCTGATACTCACTGATACACCCTTTACTGGATGAATTTTTGGGTTTAAATTGCATTTTTTACTGATTTACTGTTGCTGAAATGATTAGTTAAGTTCACCTACATATTTAATGAATGATGATCATGCTGGGTTTGTGATTTGGGTTGGACTTGGGTTTCGAATTTGATTTTTGGATATGCCAACTACTAAGGCTGATTTCATTGAACTGTCACTTAATTCTGAGAACTAAATGATCTTCACTTTGATCTTTAAATTATTAAATCTGACACCGAGTCATTACACCCTCATGTATTGTACACACACACACAGGTACACATCTACACACACTGGTTTTGGGTTGCTAACTGCTAGGCTGTTTTCTTTAAACTGTTATTTTGTTTGGAAATCTGAGTCACACTTATGTCATGAACCCTCATGTACACACCAATCTACACTTTGACACAACCCTTTATGACACATACACACACACAGGTACACTACTACTAACTCACTATTTTGTGACTCACCCTAAAATCTGAGAACACCTATCTAACTTCCTGTCCCATATTACACACACACAAACCTGAGACTGTTTTCCTATTTAACTCATTCACCACACACACATCACCCTATCTGAATTCCTCATACTACATTCCTACACACCCACTCACCAATGTACACACATTACACAACACTATTGTTTTCCTGTTACACACAGAAAACACTAGACACACACACACAAGCATGACCCCCTATCTTTCTATATGTGTACATATATATTTATATATACTAATGTGATATGTGTAATGTAATGTGAATATTGCATTTGCCTATGTGAATGGAGTGTATATAGATATATGGTAGAAATGGGTGTATGGCCTACATGTGTGTATGGCTCATGGCCTAGGTAGAATAGCCTATGGCATGTGGAGTGGATACACTTGAGTTAGTGTATCACTAGACTAGTGTGGCTTGTATGGTAAATTGGTTAGAGGCCTAGATTAACTTGATTAAGCCTAGGTTAGACCAATCTAGACTTGTTTGACCTTGTTTGACCTAACTAGACTAGAGTTGACCTAGTTTGACTGTTAGAGTTGACTAGAGTTGACCAAATGTTGACTTTAGCCTAGATTGACCCCAAACATCATATAGATGCATTGTAGCAGTCTATTTTATTATTTTAGACATGTAGTGACTTGTACTGTTCTATAGGAGACAGACACCACTCCTCGGACAGTATATTCTATTAAGATATCCAGGATACCAGGCGAGTACATTCTATGATCATTTCATATCTTGTTTAGGATTATATTTCCTGCTTTAGATTACTTTACTTGATGCTGACACGTTGGTAACACGGATTAGTACTATATGGATTCCTTCATGAGATGTTATCCCCCTCGTGTGCATCAGATACTCTTATCTCGTGTGTTTCACTTACATCATATATCTCATGCTTCTATTATCATGAATCTTCATGTATCAGCTTGTGATTCCTGTACTCTCATGAATCACAAAGCCTTCACGAATCTTCATGAATTACTCTTGAATCACCCTGTATGGGCAAAGTAGTATAGTCATGAATCTTAACGTAACTTGACTGGATCCTTGTGTATTGATTGGGGATGGGGGAGTAGAAACTGAGCATGTGAATAATTCCAAAGTAGAATAGTCATGAATCACCTCTTTAGTATAGTCATGAATCACCCTCTAGTTTTTCGCATGTTTCATCTTGTACTCTGAATCACTAGCACTGTTTAGCTCTCTTATATATTGTAGATATTTACTTACAGTCACTCTTTTACATTATGCTATTCTTCAGTTTCCTGTATCTCACTCTCTAGCATGATTATATTTTCTATCCTGTTATGATTTGTTGAGATGTATTGTGCTCGCTCCTGTCCTGACTGGACCTGTTGAAAATATTACAGAGGATGGGGACGAGGCGTGTTGTCCCATCTATTATGGGACTACCCTAGAGGACTGTTGTGACCTGGACCAGCAGCAGGACCCCTTAGCAGTGGACGACAATCCTTTAGACTAGGATGTCTTTTCTTTATATTTACATTCTGGATGACTGTATTTTGATATTTGGGAAATTCTGGATTTGTGATATCATTAGACACTTAGACTTCTGTGGTTGTATCTCTGTGGATCTTATTTCATTTTCATATCTATCTATCTTATCATTCTGCCTTAGATGTGATTGAGACTGTATTTTGCTATGTCACCTCCATTCGGAGTGTATATACTATACAGGTACCTTTATACTGTTAGATGATTGACCTAGGACAGCGTTCTACCGCCGACACTACGGCGTAGGCTGGACGTACCTACTTCTCGTGCCATTACTCTAGGGTGCGGGTCGTGACAACTCTTGCCTTGATCCCGTAGTTGATTGTGCATATACAAGCTACATGTCTCATCTTGTATCATGTCTAGGACATGGATTCTTGGTTACCACGGTCAGGAATTCATAACGAACCTAACTAGGTTAATGACTAAATTGATCAAGTAGTTCATATATAGAGATTTTCCAGTTACAGGCGATCCCGTTATCCTGCCACACCTGTGGACTTGTAGCCTGCCGATGAGTAGGGCGCATTTCCAGTACACTGTCATGTGTTGCACTTCTTGAATCATAAGCACTAAAGTACACCAGTAATCTCGATAACTCTTGTAACTCTTGTAATCCTCACATGGATAACCTGGATAGTCTGCAGGGATTGTGACTACGGGAACGTCTCACTGCATCTTGTTAGTAACTAAGCTTATGATAACCCTATTTAGCTAACAATAGCAAGCCGTAGGACTTGATTGGCCGTGCTTGAATGAATTGTCTCATGATTAAGATGAAAATTATATTCCACCTCTTGTTCCTCCAACTGCAAGCTTATGTTTTATGTTAACTCGGCCTTTCATGTTATTTAACTATACTCTTTTTTCAGTTCCTCTTTTATTATATACTGGTTTTAGTTCCTAAGTGGAGCCTCCCTTGTGGTACTTACTCTTTCTTGGGTCTGACCCAGCTGGTTTTGTACGGCCAGATTTCAGGGTAGCACCCGAGGATCTACCTGCTTTCTAGCCAGATGGTGAACACCAGACGTAATCCTGGCAACGAGTGGATTTCTCATTTTGCTCTCCTGCTCTATTGTAAATTATTCTTTTGAGACGTTTAGCCGCCGAGCACGTGTTAGCTCGTGTTGAAACTTTATTTCTGTCTGCCTAAGGGCTATAACATGATTAAAAAATCCTATGGTTGATCATGTATACTTAAATCTTGCTAGTCTTCGCATTTTGTATGACTAGCTTCATGATCATCTAAATTTGTAATGTTTGAGATGCCTTACTTTGTATGTCTGATGATCTAACATCTTGTAACATTTATTTTCTTGCTTGAGATTAAGACACTAGGCTTGTTCTTGACCATAGAGACTGATGGCTTGTATATAAACCCTCATGAATCTTGACAGTCGTGACCGTATCGCGAGGTAGGTTGCACATCAATATACGTAGCTGGCTGTGTCTATTTCCTGCTCTCCAGTATTCTGGTTTTGTCGTGTGATACGGTTTTAGTGGTAGCCCATGCAGGTCTTGAAAATCAAGATGTGTGAGGGTTTTACTGAATAGATGTCTCAATCAGTATTTGCCCTTGATCTCTACTCGTGCCTCCTAATCTTCCTATTCTTGACCTAATAACATGCTTACATCCTTGATCTATCCTGGTCCTTCCTTATGGTTCCCCATGTCATTTTCTTCAGTGGCATTGTTCATGGTCCTACCGATCAGCCGGATGGAGCACAACAAGTGAACCAGCAGCAACCTGAGGACCAAGCCCAGCACTGAGGAGCAGCATCCCGAGTCATGCCTTCCGGAGAACAAGAATCGCCAGTTCAGCTAGTCCAGCATACAAAGCCTGATAATAGAACCCTGTTGGAACTCATCCGGAACTTGCTTGCATCACAAGATCGTCGAGGTGATGCTCTGCACCAGACAGTACAAGATGCCATGGGCAGAGTTGGTTATCAAGGGAACAATGCGGCTAACAGCTTCAAGCACCTGAACCCTCCCTCCTTTGACGGCAGTGAAGATGCTATTGCTGCCGATGCTTGGCTACAAGATATAAAGGTTATTCTGGAGGCAGCTCAAATTTTAGAGGAAGAGAAGGTAGCCGTCGTGCGCCTATAGTTACTGGACTTAGCCCGCAGCTGGTGGGTGATACAAGCAATTGGATTTGCGACGCCTGTCTTGTGGGCGGTATTCAGTGACAAGTTTCAGATGAAGTACTTTGATGCAGTAGCTCAATATGATCTGCAGACAAGGTTCAACAATCTCAAACAGATGGAAAGGACGGTCGATGGATATGTGACTGAGTTTCCTAGGCTTAGTCGGTTTGCTCCCACCTTGGTGGTGACCGAATTAGACCGAGCGCAGCGATTCCAGCTGGGACTCCACCTAGAGATCATTCTAGCACTGGAGCAGTTTGAGCACCAGACCTTTGATGCTATTTTTAGAGCAGCTAGGAGGCATGGATATACATCACAGAGGATAGTAGATCGAACCGGAGGACGGAAGAGGCCTCATGGCCAGTTGTCTCAGTCATCAACACCAGCCCCGGCATTTAGGGCTTTCACTATTGGAGCTCCTAGGAGGGCGACCACAGTTTCGTCGGTTCAGCACTCGACACTGATGTACCCTCATTAACAGAGGCAGAAGCAGTCTTCCGTAATGGGTTGCACTCATTGTGGAAAGCCGAGGCACGTGGTTTCAGAGTGTCGTAGAGAACAGGGGTTGTGCTTGGCTTATAGGGTACTGGACCACATGATAGGGTCCTGTCCGTATAGAGCCAGTTCATCTTCATCAACCCTAACCAATCCATCGGTTAAGGGTCCAGCACCAGTGCAGCAGCAGCAGTACCAGCCTCCGAGGCCATTGCAGCCTCAGGCTCAAGGTTTCCATCAACAGAGGCCGCAACAGTATGCTCAGGCCTAAGCCTAAGTTCAGAACAGGCAGAGAGGTTACCAGCTATGGGGACCAGTACCAAGAGGATGGGGTCAAGCTACGGCTCTGACGGTAGCAGAAGAATAAGCATCAGGTGAGATGTGACAGTACCATTCTCGTCAACTCTTTTCCATCATCAGTATTATTTGATTTGGGTACATCGCATTCATTTATGTATGCACGATTTACGACACAGATAGGACTGGAGCTCGATTCATTATCAGTAAGGCACAATATACTTACTGGTAACGGTCTTGTGGGAGTAGATAGAGTCTTTTTCTCGTGTCGAATCGTAGTTAGCGGTAGAGAGTTTCCCGCTAGATTGATAGAATTTTCGATGGCTGACTATGATGTGGTCCTAGGAATGGATTGGTTGAAGGATCAATATGCAAGAATAGACTGCCATATTGGCAGGATTATTTTTGGTATTCCCGATGAAGAAGAGTTTTTATTTTCCAGAGGCGAAGTAGAACCTTCTCCACCAGTCTTACGAATGGCGCTAGCAGCAGCAGTTCAGTTTCCCAGAGTAGTAGAAGAATTTCCTTACGTATTCCCCGAAGAGCTTCCAAGCATGCCGTCAGAGAGGGAGATAGAGTTCACCATTAATTTGATTCCAGGGACAGCACCAGTGTCAGAGAGAGTCTATAGAATGGCACCATCAGAGTTGGAGATCCTGTACAAGATGATTGAAGAACTGAAAACCAAGGGATTCATTCGTGCTAGTGGATCACTTTGGGGAGCCCCGATACTTCTTATGAAAAAAGAAAGATGGTACGTCAAGATTATGTGTTGATTATCGTACCTTGAATTATGTAACAATCAAGAACAGATATCCTCTACCAAGGATAAATGACTTATTCGATCAACTCAGTAGGGCAGCAGTATTCTCGAAGATTGATTTGCGGTCGGGGTACCATCAGATCAGAGTTAGAGAGCAAGACATCCCGAAGACAACATTCAAATCTAGATATGGATATTGGGAGTTTCTCGTTATGCCATTTGGAGCGACCAATGCACCAGTATTTATGGATCTCATGAATCGTATCTTTATGCCCTATTTGGATTAGTTTGTGATAGTGTTTATAGACAACATCTTAGTCTATAGCAAGAGTGAAGCAGAGCATGAGCCACATCTCTGAGTAGTCCTTCAGATTCTCAGAGAGCACCAGTTGTACGCAAAGTTCAGTAAGTGCGAATTTTGGCTTAATTGCATTTCATACTTAGGTCATATCATCACCATAGGTGGAGTAGAAATGGACCCCCAGAAGATAGTGGCTATGTATCATGGCCAGTACCCAGTACCGTCATAGAAGTTCGTAGTTTCCTAGGATTGGCCGGCTATTACCGATGATTTGTATCAGACTTTGCTCGAATTTCAGCGCCATTGAGACAGTTGACCCGCAAGGATGTATAGTTTGCTTGGACAGTAGAGTCTGAGTTCCTTCAAAAAGTTGAAGCAAGGGTTGATGATAGTACCCATTCTCATGCTTCCAGATGGGACTGGAGGATTTTCAGTTTATTATGATGCTTCAGACAAAGGATTAGGATGCGTCTTAATGCAGCATGACAAGGTAGTAGCTTTTGTGCCACGTCAGCTTCGTGATCATGATTGGAATTCTCCAACCCATGACTTGGAGTTAGCAACAGTAGTTTTCACACTCAAGCTTTGGAGGCATTACTTGTATAGAGATCGGGTAGAGATTTTTACCGACCACAAGAGTCTTAAGTATGTGTTTACCCAGAAGGATCTTAACATGTGTCAGAAAAGATGGCTAGAGTTGCTAGTGGATTATGTTATCAACCTGCAGTATCATCCTAGGAAGGCCAACGTAGTTGCAGAAGTATTGAGTAGAAGAGCCGGAGCTTATTTTCTAATAGCACAGCCAAAGTTATTAGCAGATCTTCAAAAGATAGGAATAGAGATTATTCTTCCTACCAATGTGGCATTGATGGCCAGTATACAAGTTCAGTCCAGCATAGTTGAGAGAATTAAAATAGCTCAATCAACGGATTCTAAGCTTCGGCAACTTAGGACAGAATGTGAAGTGGGAAGAAGAGCAGACTTATGCATTCACAAAGACGACAAGCTCCGATATGGGAGGCGTCTTTATGTACCCAGTGGTGACATCAAGCAAGAGATCATGGCAGAGGCTCACAGTTTACAGTATTCAATTCATCGGTACGAAAATGTACCGTGATATCCGTCAGCATTTATGGTAGAATGGCATGAAGAAGGAGATAGCTCGGTTTATCTCTCGTTGTTTAGTTTGCCAATAATTTAAAGCTGAACATCAGAGACCAGCTGGACTTCTTCAACCTTTACCGATTCTAAAGTAAAAATGGGAACAAATTACTATGAATTTTGTAACTGTGTTACCTAAATTCCCAGCTGGAAGAGATGTTATATGGGTTATAGTTGACCGACTCACGAAGGTAGCTTATTTTTTACCTTTCAGGATTGGTCAGTCAACGGATCAGCTAGCAGAGATATACCTCAGGCAGATAATCAGATTGCATGGAGTGCCAGTCAGCATCGTATACGACAGGGATTCGATATTTACATCACACTTTTGGCAGAGTCTTCAAGATAGTTTGGGAACTCATCTCATGTTTAGTTCAGCTTATCATCCGCAGACAGATGGTCAGTCGGAGCGCATGATTCAGACTCTTGAAGATATGTCACGATCATGTATATTTGACTTTGGTGGTTCGTGGAAAGATCACCTACACTTAATGGAGTTCCCCTATAATAATAGTTTTCAGGCCAGTATCCAGATGGCACCATTTGAGGCACTATATGGCCGAAAGTGTAGATCACCTTTATCTTGGGATGATGTAGGCGAGAGGCAGATGCTTAGTCCAGAAATGGTTACGTAGACTATCGAGGTGGTCAGACAACTCAGAGATCAGCTTCGAGTTGCACAAGATCGTCAGCGCCATTGCGCCAATTCTCATCGACGTCCTTTTGAGTTTTCTATCAGCGACCACGTATTTCTTAGGGTCTCGCCTACCCGTGGCATCATTCGATTCGGCATACGGGGAAAGCTTAGTCCTAGGTATATAGGGTCGTTTGATATTCTCGAGCAAGTAGGTGATGTGTCCTATCGTCTTGCTCTTTCGTCGTCGTTATATGAGGTACATGACGTATTTCATGTATCCCAATTGCGATAGTACATCTCGGATCTGAGCCATATCCTTGATCATTCAGAATTATTTGTTGGTACCAACCTTTCGTATGAGGAAAGGCCTGAATCCATATTGGACTGAAGGAAGAAGATACTCAAGAACAAGACTATTAGTTTAGTCCGTGTTGCTTGGGATCATCACTATTTGGATGAGTCAACGTGGGAACGTGAGGATGATATCTGATCGCAATCTCCACACCTGTTTGACTCATAAGGTATAACGTCTTCCTTGTGCCTTATGCTTTTAAATCCTTGCTTGCATGAATGATTGCTTGATTAACTTCTAGTCATAGATTAATTGTGGTAAGTGTAGCTTGCCCCGACATCTCTAGTCTCTTGATTAAATTTTGAGGATGGAATTATTTTAAGGTGGGTAGAGTTGTCACTCCCATTTTTTGTTGTATGTATTTTTAGTATTCTGACTTTTGTCAGGTAACCCATATTTTGACTTGTCTTGCTTAGCCTAGTCTTGGTTTAATCTTGCCTTGGTTTAATTCAGTTTGGTTCAAGTTGGCTTAGCTTAGCTGGACTTGGTTTGTTTTGGTTTAAGATTAGAAGGGTTTGTATAAAAACCAACTCCTCTCTCTCTCGCCTACATTATTTTCTCATTACTTCATCATCTTCTTCATTTATGTAGGAACAAAATCATAAAGCACAATACTCTAGAGGGGGGATGAATAGAGTTGGCAGCGGAATAATGCTAATTAAAAATGTTAGCAGCAAGATCACAGAATAATAATCACAACTAAATAATGTAAAGGCAGAGATAAGAAAGAAAACGCAAAGACAGCGATGCATACTGGTTTCCCTCTGTTGAGGACTAGTCCAGTCGGTAGAACTCTTGCTACCAGTTGAATCCACTATTGGCAAAACTGCAAGTTTTCTTACGAAGTCCTTGCAACTTCTACAATTCGAGCTTTGATACGAAGAACTCGTCCAACTTCAATCTTGAAGAGTTGAATCTTCTATCAAGCCTCTGATTATAATCACTCTGAAACTTCTAGACCGTACCGTACTGGCAAATCGAGTAGAGGATTGTAACTGGCTTGGGATCTGAAATTTGAAGCTCGAGAAAAACTCTTTGGAAGACTGAAAGCTTTTTAGAAGAGAGAAGATTGAAAGTGAATGAGTGAGTTGAAATGATAGAAATCCTTCTCTATTTATAGGAATTCCAAAGACAGAATTCTGGCAGAATTCGGGCAGAATTCGGGCAGAACTCGATGAGAAAATCTCGGTCAAATCCGCAACTGTAGGAGGACCAAGTTCCAGAGAATTCAAAAATTAAAACGGCCACTAACCGAACTCTGGCCGAACTCTGGCCGAGTTCTGTCAGGGTTAGGTTAGGTTTTTAAAATTAGTTTTTAGGGATTTTTGAAAACCTTTTTAAAGCTTTTGTTAATATGAATGTTTTTCAAAAACTAAGGACATTTTAAAAACATTTTGAAATCATTTTGGAATAGCCTATTTGCCAGTACGACTCGGTGTACAACATATTCCTAGACTCAATAAAATAAAAAATACATTGCTCAAAGAAATACAGACTCGAACAGGCAAACATTGCTTCGGTCTTGAACTGAGTAGGTAGTCATTCTTGATCATGTCCAAGAGTCGAGATATCCTGACTAGCTTCATATATCCATACAGAGTTTGATCAATTATTAAAATCAGTTTGACCATATGACCAATGGGCCAACAATCTCCCCCATTTTGATAATTGACAAACTATGAATGCTACAACATTTAAGCTTGAAATAAAATCAAAAATTGTTCATGTCCTGTATTTTCTCAAAAGAATGTTAGATCTTTATTTTCTCCCCCGTTGTCACATAGCAAAATAATTGCAAAAGAGAAAAACTCCCCCGCAATCAATACATAAATAACAAACAGTGAAGAAACACAAGAAAATAATCATGATAAATGGTAGAAAATTAGAAATACATCACAGGCATGTATTTGTCTCACGCATGTAATAATAAAACATAGAATTATTTCACAGGCAGTTATTAAAGCAGATAAAGATGCTAAGAAAATAAGTAAACTGATGTGAAATATAAACTACGAAATCCATAAAGATGAAATGATGTCCAAGAGACATAAAAATATCCAGTACAAGTCTTCAAAAATACTGATAATAAAGTCTAAAAAGATAGAAAAACTTGGAATGTCGGAGCATTTCCAAGTATACAGTAGCTAATATCTAAGTCTCAAACATCAGATAACATATCACATATCCTCATCATCATCATCATCATCAGCATGACCGGCATGTCCAGAAGGACCAGCTGCAGAGGTATCAGCTCCAGAAGGGTGAGGAGGAGCGCCAGTGTAAAACTCACCGACATAGTCTCGAGGACCACGGTCAGAACGGTACTAATTATATGCGTTATCGGGCTGAAAGTAGGCATGAACAGCCTCATCCTCACAGCGGTAACCAGAGAAGGCTGGATCTCTAGGAATGGAACTGACAGAATGTCCAGTCTGGGCGAATCGGAGATCAGTGAGAGAATTCACAATCGTCTGATAACGAGTGACGTCGCGGAACTCACGTTCGTGGGCCATATCCGTCATCGAGACGTATAAATCCGAAAGGTGCTTGTATATGCCCTCAAAAGTCATGGCATACTGCTGAGTAGGTGGAGGAGATGGAGCAGTAGGAGGAGCAGCAGCAGTCATACTGCGACAAGATAACTTCAGAAACTTGGGCTCAGGGTCTTGAGTACAAGTTGATAAATCAATATCGAAACGCTAGAAGATGCGTGGAAGAATCATCGCATAAGAGAGATTTCTATCTCTTGCACGACAACGTCCCATCATCTGGATAATGGTCTTAGGGGCAGAAAATGGAATCCCCTTTAGAATGTGATACATAGCAGATAATTTAAGAGACGTGACATCATCCTTTGAAGTAGACTTAGGAAGGATAGTGGAGTAGATGATGCGGTGCAATTCATAATTAAACAAGTTTAAGTTGTTTGCCTTGAACTTTCCAGAGCGAACTCGATCAGGTGCACAAAGTTTTGCTTTAAAACTAGTAAGTATCGTGCCGTCGGGGAAATCAAATTCAGTGATATCAACAAGCGGTTCACCTTCGTTGGGAATACCAAGGATTTCCGCTAAGACAACATCATTGAAATTGATAACTAATCCTCCAACACGAGTACTTACGTCAAACGTGTTTAATATGATATTACAGTAGAACAGTCTAATAGCATTAGTTGCTACTGGGAAACAAAGTTTAACAAAATATTGTAACCCTAATGCCTCAAAGAAAGAGCAATGTTCTGGAAACACAGTCCACTTGATGGAAGCGCCTGTGCATATGGATCTCATGGAGAAGTCTCCATACCATAGTAGGGCTTGATCTAGGGTTTGAAAGTAAAACCCGTCGAACGCGCCATCGCTAGATTGGACTAGCAAAAAGAGGGAATCCGTAGGTAGATTCGAAGATGAACCTTCCTCACTTGGGTTGGTTGTCTTCTTCCTCTTGAAGGGGTTAAATCCCTTAGGTGCCATTTGTGCAATAAAATTAAATATACACGAAATTGAAAAGAGAGGAAATACGAAGTTATACCTTCCGAGATTCGAATATGTTGTAGAGAACAATGAACTTCACACGAATCCAAAGTTTGGATTGATTTTACTACTTGGATTGGAAGAGAAGGAGTGGTGAAGAACTAGGGTTAGGGCTGCTCTCGCGCGGCTGCTGTTGCTGTGTTGATGAAGTTTAGAAGCAATAAAGAAGAAAGGCTCTCGGGTTCTGGTTATATAACCTGATACCTTCAACCGAACTCGGGCCGAATTCGGTCCGAAGTCTGGCCGAATTCGCCTGGGGTTGGTTTGAAACACTTTCTTTTTTATTGGCTCATTTTAAATATTTAATTCAAAGATTAGTAATTTTGACATTAAGATAATATAATTAATGTTATTTTATAAATTAAATTTCGTTACACAGTGACTATTTCAGATTAGCTGTAGGAGTACTGTCCCAGCTGGCGGAGGTTCACCGGGGAACTCTTAAGTACCGCTTCGCTTCAACCGTAGTTCTGGTGACAGACAGACTCTTTATTGGCTTGTCTCTAACACAATTTTTGCATATTGAAATAAAATCATAAAATAAAATCAATTAACATTATTGACGTCCAAAATTCCTAATTTTCGACGTAAATAATTGAAACGATCTTCTGCTAGAGGTTTTGTGAAAATGTCAGCTAATTGATTCTCATTATCTATGTACACAAGGTCAATATCTCCATTTTGATGATGATCTCTAAGAAAATGATGTCGGATCTCGATATGCTTAGTACGAGAATGACATACTGGATTCTTAGTCAAATTAATAGTGCTCGTGTTGTCACAGAAAATGGGAATGTGTGTGTAAAATAAATTATAGTCTTCTAAGCGTTTTTTTATCCACAAAATCTGAGCACAACAACGTCCTGCGGCGATATACTCAGCCTCTGTTATTGATAGGGCTACAGAATTTTGCTTTTTACTAAACCATGAGACTAAAGCCTTGCCTAAGAAATGACATGTGCCGCTGGTACTTTTTCTATCAACTTTACATCCAGCAAAATCTACATCCGAGTAACCAATAAGGTCAAAGGACTTAGTTTTGGGATACCATAAGCCAACAGAAGAAGTGCCCTTAAGGTATCGAAAGATACGTTTAACTGTGCACAAATGTGATTCCTTTGGATTAGCTGCACACGGGCAAACACTGAACATAATATCTGGACGACTAGCAGTTAAATAAAATAAACTACCGATCATACCTCGATACTTACGTGTGTCGACCGGCTTGCCTTGTTCATCAATATCAAGCTTTGTTGAAGTTGCCATCGGAGTGCCAATTGGTTTGACATTGTCCAGATCAAACTTTTTTAGCAAATCTTTTGTATACTTGACTTGATTTATGAACGTCCCATTGTCAGTTTGTTTGATTTACAGTCCGAGAAAGAATTTCAGCTCTCCCATCATGCTCATCTCAAACTCATTCTGCATACACTTAGAGAATTCTTGACACAGAGATTCATCAGTAGATCCAAATATAATATCATCAACATAGACTTGTATCAAGAGAAGCTTACCATTAAAGGACTTAATAAAAAGTGTAGTGTCAACCTTGCCTTTTGAAAAACCATTGTCAAGTAGGAAAGAGCTTAGACGATCATACCAAGCACGAGGGGCTTGTTTCAGACCGTATAAAGCTTTCTTCAACTTGAAAACATGATCAGGGTTTTTAAAATCTGTGAAACTTGGAGGTTGTACTACAAAACCTTCTTCTTTTATAAAACTATTTAAAAATGCACTCTTGACATCCATTTGAAATAATTTGAAATTATGAAAACATGCAAATGCACATAACATACGAATGGATTCTAATCTCGCAACTGGGGCATAAGTCTCATCGTACTCGATACCTTCTTCCTGATTGTATCCTTGAGCTACGAGTCGAACCTTATTACGAGTCACTAAACCATTATCGTTCAGTTTATTTCGGAATACCCAACGGGTGCTAATGACCGGATGATCAATAGGCTTGGGAACAAGTTTCCAAACTTGATTTCGTTCAAATTAGTTTAATTCCTCTTGCATAGCATCTATCTAAAAACTATCACTACATGCTTCATCAATAGTTTTGGATTCTAGCTGTGAAATGAATGCAACACTAGAAACAATATCTCTACTGGATGTACGAGTACTTACACCTTTGGTAATATCACCAATTACCAAATCCTTTGGATGATCAGCCGTAAATTTCAATCTTTTCGGCAGACTCTGAAGGTAGCTGGTTCCTGGATCTTCTCTAGGAGGATCAGCTAGTGCCGAGCTTGGTTGAGAATTAGCTGTTGTTGAGCTTGGTACAGTTGGATCTTCGTCATTGTCATCGATAGTCATTTGATTCAGTTCATCAAAGGTGACGTTGATTGACTCTTCGATGATCATGGTTCGTTTGTTGAAGACTCTGTATCCTTTGCTCTTGGCCGCATAACCTAAAAATATACCTTCATCGGCCTTTTCGTCATACTTTCCCAAATTATCTTTTGTATTAAGAATAAAGCATTTACAACCAAATATTCTAAAATATGAAACTGATGGAATTCTATCAAACCATAACTCAAATGGAGTCTTCTTCGATTTGGGTCGAATTAGAACTCTATTAAGAACAAAACAAGCTGTATTGACAGCTTCAGCCCAGAAATATTTGGGTAGACTAAACTGGTTTAACATTACTCTGGTCATTTCGGATAGAGTTCTGTTCTTACGTTCCACAACTCCATTTTGTTGTGGAGTCCTAGGGCAAGAGAACTCGTGTACAAAACCGTGTGTGTCACAAAATTGCTCAAACTCTGCATTCTCGAATTCGCCACCATGATCGCTTCTAATACGAGTGATCATGTAACCTTTTTCATTCTGTACTTTCTTGCAAAAGGTGACAAATTCGGATAATATATCATTCTTGCGTGTCAAAAAGTATACCCACGTGTATCTAGAGTAATCATCTACAATTACAAAAGCATATAGCTTACCTCCGAGGCTAGCAATTATGCTAGGACCAAATAAGTCCATATGTAGCAATTATAGAGGTCTAGTAGTACATACTGCGTTTACTGACTTGAATGTGGATCTGGTAGCTTTGTTCTTTTCACATTGGCTGCATACCGAATCCTTCTTGAATGTTATGTCCGGTAAACCGCGTACTAGCTTCTTTTTGGATAATCTTGAGATTGTGTCCATATTTGCGTGACCGAGTCTCATATGCCACAGATGACTCTCATCACTTTTAGCCATTAAGCATCTACCTAAAATATTAGTTTCTTCCAACAAATTGAAAACATATATGTTGTCTTCCCTGATACCTTTAAAGATAGTACTACCAGTTGAGCTATCAACTATAGTACATTTGTCTTTGCCAAAGTTGATGCCATAACCATGATCAGCTAGATGACTTACGCTGAGTAGATTATGTTTCAACTCGGTAACCAGACAGACATCCTTAATCACAGGATAGGGAGACTTACCAACATCACCGATACCAATGATATACCCTTTCAAGTTATTATCGAAGGAAACATAACCTTCCTTCTTCTTCTTCGACAGTATTACAAATAATGTAGCATCACCGGTCATATGCCGTGAACAACCGCTGTCGAAGATCCATTTGCTTTTAGCATGTGAAAGGTGTTCTACCTACAAAACAGTTTGCAGATGAAACTTTTGGTACCCATTTCTTGTAGGTCCTGAATTGTTAGCTTTTGGTATCCATGCATAAATATTTAAATCAACAAGCTTTTTGATTCTACATGCAGATGAAATATGACCAATGAGGCCACAATAATGACATTGTGCATGTTTAGTGTTGAAAGCTGAGTGATGTACACGGTTGGTAGGTTTAGGTTTTCTAGTATAGAAGAAAGTATACCTATAATCCGGTTTGGGCTTAACCTTTTGGGGTAAAGGTTTGATAGGGTTAGGTTTGACAGTGTTTGGCTTGGAAATGTTCCAATTTTTCGGTAAGTGACACGTGTTAGGGTAGGAAGCAGCAGTCACAGGCTGTTTTCCTAACCTAATTTCCAATCTTTTGGAAGTGTCATACAACTTAGTATAATCAGAAGTGAGTGTTTCCATTCTGATTTGTGCACTTTGAAGACTTTTCTTCTCTTTAGAAAGTTCTTCTTTCAGTTGGTCAATAACCTTGTCTTTCTCTTCAGATGACTTGGTAGTCTCGTGTAATAAGAGCTTAATAGAGGAAAGCTCACCAGACTCACTAACATTATTTCTAACCTCCGCTAGTAGGTCGGTAAGCCTTCCTATTTCTCCTTTGTACTCTTTGAGTACCTTCTTAGAGGTCTGATATTTGCTACGCAGTTTTCTGTAATCACTTATCAGTTCACTGAAGGCATCTCCTAATTGCTCAAAGGTGAAGTCATCATATGTATCAACTACAGGTTCAGTAGGTACCTGATCGGATGCCATAAAGTATACGTTTACAGCGTCTTCTGATTATTCATCTTCTGAATCGTTAGCTTCACATTCATGCCATATGCTGGTGTTGGCATATCTCCGAGATGTTGATCTCTTCAGGTTCCCTTTTTCATACCTGTTGCTCTTCTTGCTTGATAATGAGTTTGTAGGACAATTCTTTTTCATGTGTCCCTTCTTCTTGCAGCCATAGCAGATAGCATCATCTTGATACCAGTTGTTGCTGCTATTGTTTTCTTTGGCTTTTTTCTCATATCTCATGAATCTTTTGAATTTCCTTGCTAGGAGTGCTTGATCTTCAGCATCAGATTCACTGCTGTCTGAATCGCCTTCAGCAGCTTTTCTGTGCTGAGCCTTGAAAGCGATCGTCTTCTCCTTTGGTGCAGGCTCTTCAAAATCTTGTAGCTCCAGTTCATGAGTGAGTAGCTTACCCATGAGTACTTTGAGGGACATAGTTGTGAGGTCGTTCCCTTCAATGATTGCAGTAGCCTTTGGAATCCAGTTCTTGGTAAGTGCTCGCAGGAGTTTGCGAATCTTTTCATGGTTACTGTAATCTTTGCCTTGGAAGGACAAAAGATTTACAATATCCAAGAATCTTTCGAACATCTGAGTAACTGTTTCGTTGGACTTCATCTTGAACACCTCATACTCTTGAGTAAGTCTGCTGACCTTTGATTCTTTGACTTGAGTCGTGCCTTCATGTGTGACTTCAAGAAGCTTCTACACTTCATTAGCAGTTGTGCAGATAGACACCCTGTTAAATTAAGTTCTATCTAAAGCACAAAATAAAGCATTAATAGCACGTGCGTCAAGACTAGCCTTTTTCTTTTCTTCCTCTGTATATCTGTTATGGGGTTTTTCAACTAGAACTCCATCAACATTTATACGAGGTGGCTTTTGATAGCCATCAATAACAATAGACCATAAATCAAAGTCAAGAGATTTCAAGAAGAAACTCATCCGTGTTTTCTAATAGGTATAGTTCGTACCATCAAACAGTGGAGGTTTGTTTGTGGCCTGGCCTTCACTTGTGAATTTCACAGTTGCCATGTGTTGTGCTGTGATCTATATAATAATTAATTAAATAAATAAATAATTGCAATGTTACCTTGCTTTACCTGTAACACCCGTTCTGATACCAATTGTAGGAACGAAATCGTAAAGCATAATACTCTAGAGGGGGGATGAATAGAGTTGGCAGCGGAAGAATGCTAATTAAAAATGTTAGCAGCAAGATCACAGAATAATAATCACAACTAAATAATGTAAAGGCAGAGATAATAAAGCAAACGCCAAGACAGCGATGCATACTGGTTTCCCTCTGTTGAGGACTAGTCCAGTCGGTAGAACTCTTGCTACCAGTTGAATCCACTATTGGCAAAATCGTAAGTTTTCTTACGAAGTCCTTGCAACTTCTACAACGCGGGCTTTGATACGAAGAACTCGTCCAACTTCAATTTTGAAGAGTTGAATTATCTATCAAGCCTCTGATTACAATCACTCTGAAACTTCTAGACCGTACCGCACTGGCAAATCGACTAGAGGATTGTAACTGGCTTAGGATCTGAAATTTGAAGCTCGAGAAAAACTCTTTGGAAGACTGAAAGCTTTTTGGAAGAGAGAAGATTGAAAGTGAATGAGTGAGTTGAAATGTCGAAATCCTTCTCTATTTATAGGAATTCCAAAGACAGAATTCGGGCAGAATTCGGGCAGAACTCGATGAGGAAATCTCGGTCAAATCCGCAACTGCAGGAGGACCAAGTTCCAGAGAAATCAAAAATCAAAACGGCCACTAACCGAACTCTGACCGAACTCTGGCCGAACTCTGACCGAACTCTGGCCAAAATCTGGCCGAGTTCTGTCAGGGTTAGGTTAGGTTTTTAAAATTAGTTTTTAGGGATTTTTGAAAACCTTTTTGAAAATCTTTTTAAAGCTTTTGTTAATATGAATGTTTTTCAAAAACTAAGGACATTTTAAAAATATTTTGAAATCATTTTGGAATAGCCTATTTGCCAGTACGACTCGGTGTACAACGTATTCCTAGACTCAATAAAATAAAAAATACATTGCTCAAAGAAATACAGACTCGAACAGGTAAACATTGCTTCGGTCTTGAACTGAGTAGATAGCCATTCTTGATCATGTCCAAGAGTCGAGATATCCTGACTAGCTTCATATATCCATACAGAGTTTGATCAATTATTAAAATCAGTTTGACCATATGACCAATGGGCCAACAATTTACTCCTCCCACCTACCAAGCCCTAGGCAAGTGCAACTTGCTTCATAACGGATCTTTGTTTTTATTATTCCATTCTTTTCCTTACATGATTCTAAGCCTCTTTAGAACTTGACATTTTTGGTTTTGTCGGTCACATCTTTGTAGATCTAAGTTTTAAGATTTTTTTGTTTTCCTTAGTTTTGATCTATTAAAACTTGGTATTTTTAAAAACTAGTTGTTCCATGTTGCAGGAAATTTTATTCTATCCAATTTTGGCTTTTGAATCGCTTGATTACGACTTCGTATGAAGAAGTTATGACATTTTTGTGTTCATGGGTTCCGACACATCTTCGGTGAGGTCGGGACGATGAACAATGCGCGCCCGTGCCGTTCGCTGGCTTTGCCTCCGCGCTATGCGTGCCGCGCACCCGCGCGCTGCACGAATCTTTGGCCGTGTGCCCACGTAATTCGTTGGTCGCACGACCGCGTGCCGTGCCTCCGTGCCATGTGTGCCGTGCACCCTCGCGCTGCACGATTCGTTGGTCGCGCGCCTGCGCCATTCGTTGGTCGCACGTCAAGCGCCGTACCTGCGTGATCCATACGCCGTGGGCAATTTTGCTCGCACGTGCAGTGCATTTTGCGTGCAGTATGCAGACTGCGCGCCTTGCTGGCACGATCCGTACATCGTGGGCAGTTTTGCCCGCACGCACAGCGCACCCGTGCACGAATTACTCTAAATGACTGTTGTTGTCCGTTTAAGCTGTTTTATAGCTAGAATCTTGAAAACTCAAAACATGAAAGTTGTAGATCTTTGTCTTAGCTTCGAGAATCTTCCTATCTCACTTTAATCAGAGTTCATATATGACTTACAGTTTCAATCACACATGGGTGTTCTCGATCTTCTTTGCATGTTTTTTATACTTAGCCTAAATTGCGACGACCCGACTTGACACTTGATAGTCTTGAGATGGTAACTTGAACTTGACTTGAACATGATAGTATATACCCGTCTTGATAACTCTTGATAATGGCCCGTCGAGGCGTACTCCAGACATGTACTCTTGACATGCCAAGTATACCTGACCTGACATGTATAATCGTGATTGTTGTTGCGACGGTTATTCCTGTCTTGCTAGTGTAACTCTTGCCTTGATCCCGTGGTTGATTGTGCCTGTACAAGCTACATGTCTCGTCTTGCATCATATCTAGGACATGGATTCCTGGTTACCACGGTCAGGGATTTATAATGAATCTACTATGTTAATGACTAGATTGATCAAGAAGTTCATATAGAGAGTTTCCCAGTTACAGATGATCCCGTTATCCCGGCCACACCTGTGGACTTGTAGCCTGCCGATGAGTATGGCGCATTTCCAGCACACTATCATATGTTGCACTTCTTGAATCATATGCACTAAAGTACACCAGTAATCTCGATAACTCATGTAACCCTCGCCTGGATAACCTGGATAGTCTGCATGACTTATGAGTGTAGGAACATCTCACTGCATCTTGTTAGTAACTAAGCTTGTGATAACCCTAGTTAGCTAATAATAGCAAGTCGTAGGACTTGATTGGCCGTGCTTGAATGAATTGTCTCATTATTAACATGGGAATTATATTCCACCTCTTGTTCCTCCTACTGCAAGCTTATATTTTATGTTAACTCAGCCTTTCATGTTATTTAACTACGCTATTTTATCAGTTCTTCTTTTATTATATGCTGGTTTTAGTTTCTAAGTGGAGCCTCTATTGTGGCACTTGCTCTTTCTGGGGTCTGAGCCAGCTGGTTTTGTATGGCCAGATTTCGGAATAGCCCCCAAGGATCTACCCGCTTTCCAGCCAGATGGTGAACACCAGACATAATCCTGGCAACGAGTGGGTTTCTCATTTTGCTCTCCCGCTCTATTGTAAATTATTCTTTTGAGGTGTTTAGCCGTCGAGCACGTGTTAGCTCGTATTGAAACTTTATTCCTGTCTGCTTAAGGGCTGTGACATGATTGACAAATCCTAGGATTGATCATGTATGACTTAAATCTTGCTAGTCTTCACATTTTGTATGACTAGCTTCATGATCATCTGAATATGCAATGTTTGGGATGCCTTACTTTGTATGTCTGATGATCTAAAATCTTGTAATATTTATTTGCTTGCTTGAGATTGAGACACTAGGCTTATTCTTGATCATAGAGACTGATGACTTGAAGATAAACCCTCATGCATGTAGACAGCCATGACCATATTACGAGGTGGGTTGAACTTCAATGTACATAGCTGGCTGTGTCTGTCCCCTGCTCTCCAGTATTCTGGTTCTGGGGCATGACAGACATGGTGGTGAGATCATTTCCTTCGATGATTATCGTGGCTTTGGGGTTCCAGTTCTTCGTTAGTCCCCTTAGCACCAAGCGTATCTTCTCATGGTTGGAGTAGTCCTTACTGAGGGAAGATAGAGGGTTGACGATGTCGAGGAATCTAGTAATCATTTGTTTGATCGTCTCATTGGGCTTCATCTTGAATGACTCATACTCTTGTGTTGGACGACTGATTTTTGATTCTTTAAACTGTGTGGTTCCTTCATGGGTCACCATAAGCTTCCATACTTCGTGTGAGGTGGAGCATGTGCAGACCCTGTTGAATTTAGCCCTATCTATAGCACATAAGAGAGCATTAATAGCCCTAACATCTAGACTAGCCTTTTTTTTTCTTGGTCAGTATATTTATCGTGGGATTTATCTATGAGATTCCCCTCAAAAACAATTCTAGCAGGCTTCTTATAACCATCTATGACTATGGTCCATAAATCAAAGTCTAGAGACTTTAGGTAGAAACTCATTTTGGTCTTCCAATACGTGTAGTTGGTTCCATCAAATAGGGGTAGCCTATTAGTGGACTGTCCTTCACCATAGTTGGTAAAGATAGGTTGTGTGGTTTCCATGGATCAGCTCTAGGATGTTAATCCTTGTCAAGAGAACAGAGCTCTAATACCAATTGAAGTTACGTATAGGAAACTCTAGAGGGGGTGAATAGAGTTTGTGTCAAAAAATAACCAATTAAAAATTCAACTCTATGCCAGAACAGAAGCAACTACCAATAGAAATATATAATCAGAGTAGTAATACGAAAACTAAAAGAGATCAGAAGAGCAAACGCAAAGACATTAATTTAACCTGGTTTTCCTCGTGGAGGACTAGTCCAGGCCTGAGAACTCTCACTCAGGATTGAAATCCACTATTTGTGAAATAGGGTATACGCACGTGTCCTTACTCAGAAGATCATGCCAGCTTCTTATAACTTCGTAGAGGCGAAACTTGAAATTGCCCAAGTGACTTCTTTTCAACTCTTGCACAGAACTTCTAGCTGAATCGCACTTGAGCACCTTGGGGCTTAGGAAGTTTTGTGGCTAGTAGATTGGAAGAGTAAGGCTTAGAATGTATAAGGCATAGAAGATTGAGAGTGAGAAATGATTTGAAATGAGAGAATGCAAGCCCTATTTAAACTAGTCAGGGGAGGCAGAGTTCGGCCAGAATTATGTCTGAAATATTCAAAAATTTGAACGTTGAACAACTAGTAGCATGGTGTTCCTAAAAATTAGGTTCCTGAAATTAAGGGGGCAGAGTTCGGCCCGAGTTCTGCCTAGGGAAGAGTTCGGCCCGAATTCTGTCTACCTTGGGCCAGAAAGTTTATATGGGCTAGATTGGTTTGGTTTGGTTCAGGGATTATTTATTTTGTACGGTGGAGTTTGAAGAAGCAATTCTAGGGATTGAAATGACTCAGTGCGACTCAATGTACATGTTCCTAGACTCAACAAATTAAAAAATTATAGACTGAGTACAAGTATTAATATAACAGCTTGTCGATGACGTTTGTCTTGAACTTGATACGTTGTAGATGATGTTCTGTCTTGAGCCTGATGTGTCGTATTGGATCATATCAGATATCATTTTGTTAATTCTCTAAACTAGGTTGACTGTGATCCAGTTTGGGTCAACACAAAGAACCGTGGCTCGTGCTTCCACCAAGGCCAAATACCGAATTATAGCCACCACAGCTACAAAAATTCGTTGGATTTATTCTCTACTTACCGAGTTTCATGTTTTTCTACCTCAACAACTGGTTATCTACTATGACAACATTGTTGCAAAAAATCTGTGCTCAAATCCAGTATTTTATTCTCGCATAAAACATGTTGCTCTTGACTACCACTTCATTCGAAAACAAGTTCAAGGAGGTTCTCTTCGAGTTGCTCATGTTTCCTCTGCTGACCAGCTAGTTGATGCACTCACCAAACCTCTTTCCTATTCTCGCTACCAACAATTGGCGAACAAGATTGGAATCACCTCATGGTGCTCCATCTTGCGGGGCATGATAAAGATATTTGACAATAAATGTCAATATCTATGAATTTATTATTTTGTAATCAATAGGATCCGGAATTGGAATATTGCCTAGCTTTGTAGGAAATTAATTAGCTACTATATATTGATAGTTACCTATTCTAGAGGCATTATTGCAGGAGATTACTTACCTACTAAAAATTGGTAGTTACCTATTTTAGATTGATTATATTATATATAGTCAAGTTGATTCAATATAATGAATATGCAATGCTTCTCTAATATTATTTTCTCTCTGACATTCATTAGTTTGTTTGTTTGTTAATTTTAATTCTTTGTTAATTTACTTGGAATATTTCTTTATTTTATAGCCACGACTCAAAGAATAAACTTGACGTCCATCATAAAAGAAGATGCTATAATGCATCGAAGCATAAGGCATGCCAAGTTGAGAAAACGTGGAACCAGACACACTACAACTCGTTCGAAGAATCCGATAACTCGTCCTGATTCTTCTTCCTCCTCCTCCAATGAGGATGTACCTATTATCTAAAGGGGGGAGATGGTTCTGGAACTTCTTATCTGTAGGAACGAAATCGTAAAGCAGAATACACTAGAGGGGGGTGAATAGAGTTGGCAGCGAAATAATGCTAATTAAAAATTATTAGTAGCAAGATCACATAATAATAATCATAACTAAATAATGTAAAGACAGAGATAAGCAAGCAAATACAAAGACAGCGATGTATACTGGTTTCCCTCTGTTGAGGACTAGTCCAGTCGGTAGAACTCTTGCTACCAGTTGAATCCACTATTGGCAAAACCGCAAGTTTTCTTACGAAGTTCTTGCAACTTCTACAACACGAGCATTGATACGAAGAACTCGTCCAACTTCAATTGTAAAGAGGTATTCTTCTATTAAGCCTTCTGATTACAATCACTCAGAAACTTCTAGACCGTACCGCACTGGCAAATCGACTAGAGGATTGAAACTGGCTTGGGATCTGAAAATTAAAGCTCGAGAAAAATTCTTTGGAAGACAGTAGGCTTTAAATAGAGAGAAGATTGAAAGTGAAGGAGTGAGTTAAAATGATCGAAATCCTTCTCTATTTATAGGAGTTCCAAAGACAGAATTCTGGCAGAATTCGGGCAGAATTCGGGCAGAACTCGATGAGCAAATCTCGGTCAAATCCGTAACTGCAGGAGGACCAAGTTCCAAGGAATTCAAAAATCAAAACGGCCACTAACCGAACTTTGGCCGAACTCTGGCCGAGTTCTGTCAGGGTTTGGTTAGGGTTTTTCAAAATAGATTTTGGGGAATTTTGAAAATCTTTTTGGAGCTTTTGTAAATACGAATGTTTTTCAAAACTAAGGACATTTTAAAAACATTTTGAAATTATTTTGGAATAGCCTATTTTCCAGTACGACTCGGTGTACAATGTATTTTTAGACTCAATAAAATAAAAGATTATATTGCTCAAAGAAATACAGACTCGAACAGGCAAACAACGCTTCGGTCTTGAACTGAGTAGATAGCCGTTCTTGATTATGTCCAAGAGTCTGAGATATCCTGACTAGCTCCATATATCGAGACAGAGTTTGATCAATTATTAAAATTAGTTTGACCATATGACCAACGGGCTAACAATCTCCTCCATTTTGATAATTGACAAACTATGAATGATATAACATCTTTTGAGATAAGATACCACAAAAAATTGTTCAAAATTGTTCAATCCCTGTATTATTCTCAAAACAAAATGTTAGATCCTATTTCTCCCCCGTTGTCACTTAGCAAAATAATTGTAAAAGAGAAAGCTCCCCCGCAATCAATGCATAAGTAACAAACAGTGAAGAAACACAAGAAAATAATATCTCATGCAGTAAGAATATACAAGACATAACAGAGAAGTATTTCACAGGTAGTTTATAATATAGAAGCAGATAAAGATGCTATAATAAACTGATATGAAAGATAAACTACGCATCCCATAAAAATAAAATGATGGTCAAGAGACATCAAAAAAAAAATCCAGTACAAGTCCCAAAAAAACTGATAAAGAAAGAAACTCGAAATGTCGGAGCATTTCCAAGTATACAGTAGAAAATAACTAAGTCTCAAAATCAGCTAATACCATCATCATCATCAGCAGCATGACCGGCATGTCCAGAAGGACCAGCTCCAGAAGTGCCAGCTCCAGAAGGGTGTGGAGGGGCGCCAGTGTAAAACTCACCGACATAGTCTCGAGGTGGGGCACGAGCAGAACGATACCAATCATATGCATTACCGGGCTGAAAGTAGGCATGAACAGTCTCATCCTCACAGCGGTAACCAGAAAAGGCTGGATCTCTAGGAATAGAACCGGCAGAATGTCCAGTCTGAGCAAATCGGAGATCAGCTAGAGAATTTGTTATCGCCTGATAACGAGTGACATCACGGAACTCACATTCGCGGGCCATATCCATCATCGAGACGTACAAATCAGAAAGATGCTGGTGTATGCCATCAAAGGTCATGAAATACTGCTGAGTAGGTGAAGGAGGTGGAGGAGTAGCAGCAGTCATACTACGACGAGATAGCTTAAGAAACTTGGGCTCAGGGTCTTGAGTACATGTTGACAGATCAATATCAAAATGCTGGAAGATGCGTGGAAGAATCATCGCATAAGAGAGATTTCTATCTCTTGCACGACAACGTCCCATCATCTGGATAATAGTCTTAGGGACAGAAAAAGGAATCCCCTTAAGAATATGATACATAGCAGACAGCTCAAGTGATGTGACATCATCCTTTGAAGTAGACTTCGGAAGGAGAGTGGAATAGATGATGCGATGCAATTCATAACTAAACAAGTTCAAGTTATTGGCCTTGAACTTTCCAGAGCGAACTCGATCAGGGGCACAGAGTTCAGCTTTGAAACTAGCAAGTGTCGTGCCATCGGGAAAATCAAATTCAGTGATATCATCAAGCGGTGCACCTTCGTTAGAAATACCAAAGATTTCCGCTAAGAGGACATCATTGAACTCGATATCTAGTCCGCCAACACGAGTACTTACGTCAAACGTGTTTAGTACGATATTGCAATAGAAAAGTCTAATGGCATTAGTAGCTACCGGGAAACAAAGTTTAGCAAAGTGTTGTAACCCTAATGCCTCAAAATAAGGGCGGTGATCTGGAAACACAGTCCATTTAATAGGAGCGCCTGTGCATATGGATCTCATAGAGAAGTCTCCATACCACAGAAGGGCTTGATCTAGGGTTTGAAAATAAAACCCATCGAACGCGCCATCGCTTGATTGAACTGGCAAAAAGAGGGAATCCGTGTGTGGATGTAAAGATGATCCTTCCTCACTAGGATTGGTCGTCTTCTTCCTCTTAAAGGGGTTGAATCCCTTAGGCATTGTGCAAATAAAGTAAATATGTACGAATTTGAAAGGAGGAGAAATACGAAGTTATACCTCCCGAGATTCAAGTATGCTGTAGAGGACAAGGATCTCCGCACGAATCCAAAATTTGGATGGATTTCACCACGTAGATTGGAAGAAACGAAGTGGTGAAGAACTAGGGTTTGGAGAGCTTCACGCGGCTGCTGTTGCTGTGGAAGAGGTTTTAGAAGCAATGAAGAAGAAGAGGCTCTCGGGTTCTGGTTATATAACCAGATACCACTAACCGAACTCGGGCCGAATTCGGTCCGAACTCTGGCCGAATTCACCTTGGGGTTCTGTTACTTGGTTTGGGCCACTTTCTTTTTCATTGACTCATTTCAAAAATTTAATTCAAAGATTAGTAATTTCAACCTTCAATTAATATAATTAATATTATTTTATAGATTAAATTTCATTACACAGCGACTATCTCAGATTAGCTGTAGAAGTACTGTCCCAGCTGGCGGAGGTTCACCGGGGAACTCTTAAGTACCGTTTCGCTTCAACCGTAGTTGTGGTGACAGACAGACTCTTTATTGGCTTGTCTCTAACACAATTTTTGCGTATTAAATATAATCATAAAACAAAATTAATTCACATTATTGACGTCCAAAATTCATAAT
Source organism: Iris pallida (assembly GCA_029216955.1). Classification (NCBI taxonomy): domain Eukaryota; kingdom Viridiplantae; phylum Streptophyta; class Magnoliopsida; order Asparagales; family Iridaceae; genus Iris; species Iris pallida. The sequence continues at coordinate 9,774,201 of JANAVB010006389.1, read as the reverse complement.
TCTCGACATAAATAATTGAAACGATCTTCTGCTAGAGGTTTTGTGAAGATGTCAGCTAATTGATTCTCAGTGTCTATGTATACAAGGTCAATATCTCCATTCTGATGATAATCTCTAAGAAAATGATGTTGGATCTCGATATGCTCAGTACGAGAGTGACATACTGGATTCTTAGTCAAATTAATTGTGCTCGTGTTGTCACAGAAAATGGGAATGTGTGTAAAAAATAAATCATAGTCTTTCAAGGTTTGTTTCATCCACAAAATCTGAGCACAACAACGTCCTGCGGCGATATACTCAGCCTCTGTTGTTGATAGGGCTACAGAATTTTTCTTTTTACTAAACCATGAGACTAAAGCCTTACCTAAGAAATAACATGTGCCGCTGGTACTTTTTCTATCAACTTTGTATCCAGCAAAATCTGCATCCGAGTAACCAATAAGGTCAAAGGACTTGGTTTTAGGATACCATAAGCCAACAGAAGAAGTGCCCTTAAGGTATCGAAAGATACGCTTAACTGCGCACAGATGTGATTCCTTTGGATTAGCTTGAAAATGTGCACACAGGCAAACACTAAACATAATATCTGGACGACTAGCAGTTAAATAAAGTAAACTACCGATCATACCTCGATACTTACGTATGTCGACAGGCTTGCCTTGTTCATCAATATCAAGCTTTGTTGAAGTTGCCATCGGAGTGCCAATAGGTTTGACATTGTCCAGATCAAACTTTTTTAGCAAATCTTTTGTGTACTTAGCTTGATTTATGAATGTTCCATTGTCAGTTTGTTTGATTTGCAGTCCAGGAAAGAATTTTAGCTCTCCCATCATGCTCATCTCAAACTCATTCTGCATACACTTAGAGAATTCTTGACAAAGAGATTCATCAGTAGATCCAAATATAATATCATCAACATAGACTTGTATTAAAAGGATATTATTATTCAAAGACTTAATAAAAAGTGTAGTGTCAACCTTGCCCTTTGAAAGACTGTTATCAAGTAGAAAAGAGCTTAGACGATCATACCAAGCACGAGAGGGTTGTTTCAAACCGTATAAAGCTTTCTTCAACTTGAAAACATGATCAGGATTTTTAAAATCTGTGAAAGCTGGAGGTTGTGCTAGAAAAACTTCTTCTTTTATAAAACCATTTAAAAATGCACTCTTGACATCCATTTGAAATAATTTGAAATTATAAAAACATGCAAATGCACATAACATACGAATGGATTCTAATCTCGTAACTGGGACATAAGTCTCATCGTAGTCGATACCTTCTTCCTGATTATATCCTTGAGCTACGAGTCGAGCCTTGTTACGAGTAATTAAACCATTCTCATTAAGTTTATTTCGGAATATCCAACGGGTGCCAATGACCGGATGATCAATAGGCTTGGGAACAAGTTCCCAAACTTGATTCCGTTCAAATTGGTTTAATTCCTCATGCATAGCATCTAACCAAAAATGATCACTACATGCTTCATCAATGGTTTTGGGTTCTAGCTGTGAAATGAATGCAACACTAGAAATAATATCCCTACTGGATGTACGAGCACTTACACCTTTGGTAATATCACCAATTACCAAATCCTTTGGATGATCAGCCGTAAATTTCAATCTTTTCGGCAGACTCCGAAGGTAGCTGCTTCCGGGTTCTTCTCTTGGAGAATCAGCTGGTGTTGAGCTTGGTACAGTTAGATCTTCATCATTGTCATCGATAGTCATTTGATTCAATTCATCAAAGGTGACATTGATTGATTCTTCGATGATCATAGTTCATTTGTTGAAGACTCTGTATCCTTTGCTCTTGGTCGCATAACCTAAAAATATACCTTCATCGGCCTTTTCGTCAAACTTTTCCAAATTATCTTTTGTATTAAGAATAAAGCATTTACAACCAAATATTCTAAAATATGAAACTGAGGGAATTCTATCAAACCATAACTCAAATGGAGTCTTCTTCGATTTGGGTCGAATTAGAACTCTATTGAGAACAAAACAAGCTGTATTCACAGCTTCAGCCCAGAAATATTTGGGTAGACTAAACTGGTTTAACATTACTCTGGCCATTTCGGATAGAGTTCTGTTCTTACGTTCCACAACTCTATTTTGTTGTGGAGTCCTAGGGCAGCAGAACTCGTGTACAAAACCGTGTGTGTCACAAAATTGCTCAAACTCTGCATTCTCGAATTTGCCACCATGATCGCTTCTAATACGAGTGATCATGTAAAGTTTTTCAATCTGTACTTTCTTACAAAAGGTGACAAATTCGGATAATGTATCATTCTTGCGTGTCAAAAAGTATACCCACGTGTATCTAGAGTAATCATCTACAATTACAAAAGCATATAACTTACCTCCGAGGCTAGCAATTCTGCTAGGACCAAATAAGTCCACATGTAGCAATTGTAGAGGTCTAGTAGTACATACTGCGTTTACTGACTTGAATGTGGATCTGGTAGCTTTGTTCTTTTCACATTGGCTGCATACCGAATCCTTCTTGAATGTTATGTCCGGTAAACCGCGTACTAACTTCTTCGTGGATAATCTTGAGATTGTGTCCATATTTGTGAGACCGAGTCTCATATGCCACAGATGACTCTCACCACTTTTAGCCATTAAGCATCTACCTGAAATGTTAGTTTCTTCCAACAAATAGAAAACATATAAGTTGTCTTCCCTGGTACCTTCAAAAATAGTACTACCAGTTGAGCTATCAACTATAGTACATTTGTCTTTGCCAAAGTTGATGCCATAACCATGATCAGCTAAATGACTTATGCTGAGTAGATTATGTTTCAACTCGGTAACCAGACAGACATCCTTAATCACAGGATGGGGAGATTTACCAACATCACCGATACCAATGATATACCCTTTCAAGTTGTTACCGAAGGAGACATAACCTTCCTTCTTCTTCTTCGACAGTGTTGCAAATAATGTAGCGTCACCGGTCATATGCCGTGAACAACCGTTGTCGAGGATCCATTTGCTTTTAGCATGTGAAAGGTGTTCCACCTACAAAATAATTTGCAGATGAAACTTTTGGTACCCATTTCTTGTAGGGTCCTGAGATGTTAGCTTTTGGTATCCATGCATAAATATTTAAATCAACAAGCTTTCTGATTCTACATGCAGGAGAAATATGACCAGTATGGCCACAATAATGATATTGTGCATGTTGAGTGTTGAAAGCTGAGTGGTGTGCATGGTTGGTAGGTTTAGGTTTTCTAGTATAGAAGAAAGCATACCTATAATCCTGTTTGGGCTTAACCTTTTGGGGTAAAGGTTTGATATGGTTAGGTCTGACAGTGTTTGGTTTGGGAATGTTCCGATTATTCGGTAAGTGACACGTGTTAGGGTAGAAAGCAGTAGTCTCAGGCTGTTTTTCTAATCTAATTTCCAATCTTTTGGAGGTGTCATACAACTTAGTATAGTCAGAAGTGAGTGCTTCCATTCTGACTTGTGCACATTGAAGACTTTTCTTCTCTTTAGAAAGTTCTTCTTTCAGTTGGTCAATAACCTTGTCTTTTTCTTCGGATGACTTGGTAGTCTCATGTAATAAGAGCTTAATAGAAGAAAGCTCACCAGACTCACTAACATTATCTTTAACCTCAGCTAGTAGGTCGGTAAGTCTTCCTATTTCACCTTTGTACTCTTTGAGTACCTTCTTAGAGGTCTGATATTTGCTACGCAGTTTCCTGTAATCACTTATCAGTTCACTGAAGGCTTCTCCTAATTGCTCAAAGGTGAAGTTATCATATGTATCAACTATAGGTTCAAAGAGTACCTGATCGGATGCCATAAAGCATACATTTGCAGCGTCTTCTGATTGTTCATCTTCTGAGTCGCTGGCTTCACTTTCATGCCATATGCTGGTGTTGGCATACTTCCGTGATGTTGATCTCTTCAGGTTCCCTTTCTCATACTTGTTGCTCTTCTTGCTTGGTGATGAGTTTGTAGGACAATCCTTCTTCATGTGTCCTTCCTTCTTGCAGCCGTAGCAGACAGCGTCATCTTGATACCAGTTGCTGTTGCTATTATTTTCTTTGGCTTTTTTCTCATATCTCATGAATCTTTTGAATTTCTTTGCTAGGAGTGCTTGATCTTCAACATCAGATTTACTGCTGTCTGAATCACCTTCAGCAGCTTTTCTGTGCTGAGCCTTGAAAGCGATAGTCTTCTCTTTTGGTACAGGCTCTTCAAAATCTTGTAGCTCCAGTTCATGAGTGAGTAGCTTACCCATGAGTACTTCGAGGGACATAGTTGTGAGGTCGTTCCCTTCAATGATTGCAGTAGCCTTTGGAATCCAGTTCTTGGTAAGTGCTCGTAGGAGTTTGCGAATCTTTTCATGGTTACTGTAATCTTTGCCTAGGGAGGACAAAGGATTTACAATATCCAATAATCTCTCGAACATCTGAGTAACTGTTTCATTGGGCTTCATTTTGAACACCTCATACTCTTGAGTAAGTCTGCTGACCTTTGATTCTTTGACTTGAGTTGTTCCCTCATGTGTGACTTCAAGAAGTTTCCATACTTTATTTGCAGTTGTGCAGATAGACACCCTGTTAAATTCAGTTCTGTCTAAAGCACAAAATAAAGCGTTAATAGCACGTGCGTCAAGACTGGCCTTTTTTTTTTCTTCCTCTGTATATCTGTTATGGGGTTTTTTAATTAAAACTCCATCAACATTTATACGAGGTGGCTTTTGATAGCCATCAATAACAATAGACCATAAATCAAAGTCAAGAGATTTCAAGAAGAAACTCATCCGTATTTTCCAATAGTATAATTTGTACCATCAAACAGTGGGGGTCTGTTTGTGGCCTGGCCTTCACTTGTGAATTTTACAGTTGCCATATGTTGTGCTGTGATCTATATAACAATTAATTAAATGAATAAATAATTGTAATGTTACCTTGCTTTACCTGTAACACACGCTCTGATACCAATTGTAGGAACGAAATCGAAAAGCAGAATACTCTAGAGGGGGTGAATAGAGTTGGCAGCGGAATAATGCAAATTAAAAATTATTAGTAGCAAGATCACAGAATAATAATCACAACTAAATAATGTAAAGACAGAGATAAGAAAGCAAATGCAAAGACAGCGATGTATACTGGTTTCTCTCTGTTGAGGACTAGTCCAGTCGGTAGAACTTTTGCTACCAGTTGAATCCACTATTGGTAAAACCGCAAGTTTTCTTACGAAGTCCTTGCAACTTCTACAACGCGAGCTTTGATACGAAGAACTCGTCCAACTTCAATTGTGAAGAGGTATTCTTCTATCAAGCCTTCTGATTACAATCACTCAGAAACTTCTAGACCGTACCGTACTGGCAAATCGACTAGAGGATTGTAACTGGCTTGGGATCTGAAAATTAAAGCTCGAGAAAATTTCTTTGGAAGACAGTAGGCTTTAAATAGAGAGAAGATTGAAAGTGAATAAGTGAGTTAAAATGATCGAAATCCTTCTCTATTTATAGGAGTTCCAAAGACAGAATTCTGGCAGAATTCGGACAGAATTCGGGCAGAACTCGATGAGCAAATCTCGGTCAAATCCGCAACTGCAGGAGGACCAAGTTCCAAGGAATTCAAAAATCAAAACGGCCACTAACCGAACTCTGGCCGAACTCTGGCCGAGTTCTGTCAGGGTTTGGTTAGGGTTTTCCAAAATAGATTTTGGAGAATTTTGAAAACCTTTTTGGAGCTTTTGTAAATACGAATATTTTTCAAAACTAAGGACATTTTAAAAACATTTTAAAATCATTTTGGAATAGCCTATTTGTCAGTACGACTCGGTGTACAATGTATTTCTAGACTCAATAAAATAAAAGATTACATTGCTCAAAGAAATACAGACTCGAACAGGCAAACAACGCTTCGGTCTTGAACTGAGTAGATAGCCGTTCTTGATTATGTCCAAAAGTCCGAGATATCCTGACTAGCTCCATATATCGAGACAGAGTTTGATCAATTATTAAAATTAGTTTGACCATATGACCAATGGGCCAACATCATCCAGCCGAGGAGACGCGTCCAACCGGTTGTTCTCTGTTGCCGTCGATTGTGAACCACATTTTGTATCGAATATTGAAAGATCCATCAAGTTCATTATGTTATTATAAATAAACTTTTGTTTTTAATAATTATACTTTATATTTATACTTCCATTAGTTGTTTAATTTTTAGGGTAGCTCGTGTATGTTGACGGTCATCAACCGCGCAAAGAAGTGCAATACATGGGGATTCGACGAGTTACGAGAACCTGCCAAGGCCAAAATCAACCCCACCGGATTAGAAATTTTGGCTAAATACTCGTATAAGATGGTGGATAATGCACTTATATCTGTGTTTGTAGAACGATGGTGTCACGACCCACACCCGAATGATTCGGGCATGAGTCGTGGGTACATCCAGCCTATGCCGCAAAGTCGGCGGTAGATCGCTGTCTAAACTAACATCTAACAACTGAAGCAATATAAATTGGGAATTAAATTTAACATTAAAATACTCAATCACAGATTCTAAAGGTAGATAATGGAAATAAACCAATAAGTATAGAGTCACAAGTCTAAGACATAAGTCTAACAAGAAGGAAATATATACATGCCAAATGTAAAATATCAGAGACAAATCCGATAATAATAAAACTAGTCTAACAATACTATATGGTGCAATCTGGAACCTAAGCAGCAACCTCCGTCTCGCCCTCCGGTAAGGCAAGACTAGACTCAGTTAAACTCTCCTGGTCTCCGTAATAAGTGGGACACCAGTCCTAGAGGTCAACTCCTAAAATATAAATATCCAGTCAGGATTGGAGCAAAGTACAATCAATTGCAGTTCCAGGTAAATGATAGAGAATATAAAACAGGAATATAGTAAATATAATAAATGATAAAAGAAGACAACTGTGATTCACAGATGACATGTATAGTAAAATGAGTACAACTAGAATCATGACAGTAAATAAGGAAATAGAAAATAAAGATAACATAGTAAATACGTACTATTTCTAAGTGTTTTGGAATACTACTTGATATGTGACCAGCTTAGATGCAGCAGGGAGTATCAGGTCTGGCTATTCATACATGAGCATGTAATTAGCTATCCACAGGAATCTACCATAGGAATATAAAGGTATTGATCACATATCAACTATTATTCCTCCCGCCCCTAACTAATACAAATAGATCCAAATCACGACACGTTACAACACGTAAATCACAATGCATGGACTAGAAACATGCATAATGATCACGGTACAACAGTAACATGAAATACAACATCTCCTGATAGGGAATCCATGCATTATCAACCCGTGTAATATACGTTCCAAGAATCAAATAAACATATTACTAAAATATGTATTATAGAAACTATCATATACTAAAAACAATCAGTAAATGTACTTGCCTTACTCTTGAGCTGAAAGTTATAATCAGAACCCGTATCAGTGTCCAGGATATATCAGTGTCCAGGATATATATATATATATATATATATATATATATATATATATATATATATATATATATATATATATATATATATGGGTGGGGATCAGGTGACACATACTATTTGACATCTAAAAAATACGCAATCTCAACCGCATATCATTTGAAATAATTGGTTCAGATTTGATAGAGTAATTTGTATTAATTAGCATGCATGTCAAATTAAATACCCCACTCATTAATACAATCTACTATCAATTAGCATGCATGTCAAATTTGATTTCCAAGGATGCAAATTTGGTATGGGGATCAGGTTATGGGTGGGGATCAGGTGACACATACTATTTGACATCTAAAAAATACGCAATCTCAGCCGCATATCATTTGAAATAATTGGTTCAGATTTGATAGAGTAATTTATATTAATTAGCATGCATGCCAAATTAAATACCGCACTCATTAATACAATCTACTATCAATTAGCATGCATGTCAAATTTGATTTACATGGATGCAAATTTGGTATGCATTTAAATCTGAACCATTCATTTCAAATAATGTGCGGCTGAGATTACGTATTTTTTTACATATCAAATTGTATGTGTCACCTGATACCCTATATATATATATATATATATATATATATATATATATATATATATATATATATATATAATTGAAGATCAAAAGCTACCCTAGAGTCTGATACACTTACACAATAACATCCTATAATCACGTAAGGTAGGTTCTGATCAAAGGTGAAAAGAAACTAAAATACCCTAATATATAATATAATAATATTAAAATATTTTTTTCTAGAAGTCAAAAACTACAAATCTTGGGTAAGTAGTAAACCCTAGAATTTGGTTCTAAGCCATGACCCTACACTAAACAAAGAGTTGAATTCCACCACATAAATATCCCTAAATTTTATGTTTAGTCAGAAGATAAATTTATATGAACATGATTTTTGAGATATTTATCATGGAAAATTATCGGCAAAGTCTTGGTGAGTTTCGATTTTAAGAAAGTAGTGAAACTAGTCATTTATAGGCTTAAATCGACATGTTTTATGTCATCCAAATTGGCCCTAATTAAACATTTTAAAAATTAAAATATAATTAATATAAAATCATAAATTAATGGTTTATAGTCTATAAAATTTATCAATATGACCATAGTAAAAGCTATAAATATTACAACGTGAAACTAGTTAGGTTCTAATTCTTAAAGAACCCAAAAATTAAAATTTTAAATACTAATTTGTGTTCTGAATTAAAAATTAATGTAACATAAAATTACATAAAAAATATTATGAAAATTTATATTGGTCCAACACCTAATAGGGTCAATATGTCCTGTCTCGAGTTTGGTTTAATTCCGAAAAATATTTCTACATACGATATTAGTATTTACACAACATATACTCATATAACATAATTCTGGAATTAAATAATCGTGCCAAAAACCCTACTTTTATCCAAATTTCACATATATCTATTATAAAATAATTATATGGCTTGGTAGGCGGTCAAGTTAGGGAAATGTTTGTGAAAGTTTCGTCCAAAAATTCAAAGAAAATGCACATAAAGTAATATCTACAAAATTGTGTCGCAATTCTGGAACGAATATTTCGTGAGATTTCTACCTGGGGGATGATCATATAAAAATATTCGATGAAAAATGAGAGTACTTACCTATGTACGGACGTGGACAAATTTTGTATCGCGAGATTCAGCCTGCGCACCTTTTCAGAAAACTTCTGTACCAAGGAAAATTTGAACAGAACACATAGACAAATATATACTAAAATAACGAAAACAAGCAGAGGTATGCAAAGAAAAAAGTTTCGTAGCATTTTACCTAGCAGTTTTGGAGGTACACCTCGTTCTTTGCGGTGTTCTCTTGGATAATACCTATTCTGGACACGTTTTCGTATGAGAGTGATTTAAGGGTCAAAACCACCATATTAAATTCAAAAAGAAATGAAAATGGAAGCTAACAGGTAGAGGAAGAATTTTGATAAAGGACTTGAGATCATACCGACTATTTTGGTGGTGCAAAATGTTGTTGAAGTCGGTACAAACTAGCAGTCCTATTCTAAAATCACATTCAGTCCAACGAGTTTTTCAGAGAGTTTTGGGATAGAAAATGAATGTAAAAGGGGAAAATAATCCATAGGGCTGTAGAGGATTAAGGGAGGAAGGTTGTGGCAATGTTTTAGGAGAAATGGAGTAGTGGGTGGTAGTTATTACAACTACAAGGAGGGGGCTGAATGAGGGGCGACCAGGTTTGGCTTGGTTTGATAGCTCTGCACACATGTTTGTATGCATTGTTTGGGTCTGATTAAGACTTGGTTTGACCCTAATATGAGTCACGAAGAGTTGGGTCAAGTTTTATTTCGATTGGATTTAATTTGATGGATTTAAACTAGTCTAAACTAGTGACTAATTCTTTAACTGTTGGATGAAATGTATGTGCCTTCTAGTGCATCTAAACCATACTCACACATGTGTGACATTATTTCATGATTGTATAGTCACCAATAATTAATATACCAACTTTATTTATACTCTCAGATATATACAACATGGTAAATAATTCATCAAACAATTATTTTAGCTAAAATTAGTTCTCTACGTTGAAATAAAAATTTATGAAAAGGGGATTGGCAAATCCTCAAATACACTCATCTATACTAAACTAATACTTAATTTGATTAAGTTAGTAACATACTAATTAACAACAATATAATTAAGACTATATAAATATCAATATTAAAATAGCAAAAAAATCCCTCTTCCAGAATTAGGTGGTTACAAATCCAACTCCCTAGAAAAAAAATTTCCTCGAAATTTAAAGGTTGAACGGCATGAAAAGAAAGGAAATAAAGAATACATCAAGGTTCGAAAAGATAAGGATATCGCTCGCACATCTTACTTATATATATAACCCGCTATCCCATTCCTCAACACTCATATTTTTAACCTTTATTGTATTCATCAAATATCTCAAATTTAGCTTTTATCACCATAAAATCCTTTGAAGTTCACATTCCTCTATCCATCGATAGTTAACCGTATGTTGTTTTCGTTTAACCTCATCATCCTTTTATCATTAATTACAAACTTGTGAGATGTAGATATTAATTTTCAACTTAGTTGTTCTAGGGTACATCTCTTCAACATTTCAAACTCACATTCAATTCCTTATAGTCCTTATATTAAAATTCAAATATCCTCTATCAATGTTTTAAACAATTATTATTTCCTCCACCAACCTTGTGCTTTTCGATCTTCCAAATTCATAAAATTTCTTCCTTGATTTTACTCATGACCTTAATATATTCTTGCCTATCTTCAAGATTTCCAAGTGTAGATTCCTGCCATCGATTTCACAATCCTCCACTCATCACTGCTACTATCCTTTCACTACAAAGCCTCTTGTTCATTTTATGTCCTTATTATCTCAATGCAATTATTTTCCAAATCAAATCCTCAATACTTAGGTTTCCTAATATCTATTCTATATCTCCAACTCAAGTAATACCTAAAAGTCAAAACATATCTATATTATAGGCTAACCAACTTATTCAGTTCCTAATGTTAGGTGGTACCATAACGATAAAAGATTAAGACTATATTCAAATTCTTACCACTATTATTCAAATTCTTAGCATTATTATTCAACTGATAGAGTAAAACATTATAGTAAACTCGGTATGGTTCAATCCAAGAATGGAGTTAACAGAAAGATAGGAATTGCCGGTTAAATCATATAGTATCTGCTCAAGAACTTCCTTAAAATTTGACTGATCCTGAAGGGTATATCCATAGGACCTTATGATCCATCATCAAACTTTGCATTCTATAAACTTTTAATTTCTCTAACCATTGTCTCGAACTAAATCCATGATCTTCAAGTAAAAATTTATGTCCACTGTTTAGCCTCTTCATCTTATCCTCAAATTAGTCTTATATTCCTCAAGTACAAAAAATTAAATGTCATTGTCTCAATCATATTCTTATATTCCCATTAATAACCTTGAAATATCTATAATCTATCAATCAATTTAGCAAAATTTTACTTTATGAAATTTTGAAAATTTTAATTTGTAATCTCAATTTACCAAATATTACTCTTGATTCAAATCGTACCTAAGGAGTCAGGAAATCCATCTTTTATTCTCTCAAATCCTTGACTTCATTGTTTTATTCCATATTATCATATTGATAACTTTCGATTCACATAATTGAATTTTCTTTTGTTGATGTTACCATTCATAAATACTTCAATTAATTCTTTTGAATATCAAAGTCGTAATCTCGAGAGTATAATAAAGGACAACAAAATTTGCATACTTCATAAATTTAATATCCTCAAAATTTATCTATTATGTGAAATTTGACATCCTTTAAGCTAAATTCCATACTTGTATTTCTTAATTGCTATCATTTCCAATTTCTCTCTCAACAGTATCATAAGGTCATCAATGCATCCATCAATATAAGACTAAGGATTTTATTGAAAAAGATATACCACAACTTTTAGATTAACCTTATACCTCTATCCCATGCTGGACGACTAGGGTTCCTCCTCTACGCTCAACCCAAAGGCAATCTTTTATTCTATACTCACTTGATCCATAATATAGGCACTCCCCTTTCATTTTCCTGCACTAATTCTACGTATGTCCCAACTTCCAACAATATCCACAAGTAGGGGTCCGCTTGATTTGTTTTCTCTGAGTTGGGGTACTAACTGAGGGATGATGCTTAAGCTGTAAATTAGGACGCTTCATAGGTCCATGGGGATGTAGAGATTTTAATGTAATTATCATTTCAATAGAGACTACATATATATAGGAGAGGCTAGCCTCCTCTCCTATCATTCTAGGCAATGTGGGACTAAAGACCAATAACACTTAACACATATATCAACACTCCCCCTCAAGATGGGCGAAAGATATTTACTAAACCCATCTTGTCACATCCTCTCATCATGCTGATAAAACTAAGTCCCTTTGTCAGTCCGTCTGCTACCTGATCTTTGGTTGGAACGTAGCCCAGCTCTAGTACTCCTTTCTTCAGCTTTTCTTTGATGAAGAATCTATCAATCTCGATATGCTTGGTCCTGTCATGTTGTACTGGATTGTTGGCAATACTAATAGCTGACTGGTTGTCATACCATAGCTTCATCTTAGCTCCCTGGTCCAGCTTTAGCTCCGTCAGCATATTCTTCAACCATAATAGTTTTGTGACTCCCAAGGCCATAGCTCTATACTCTGCTTCAGCTGTTGATCTGGCCACCACTGACTGCTTCTTACTCCTCCATGAGACCAAGTTGCCTCCTACAAATATGCAGTAGCTTGATGTGGATCTCCTATCGTCAGCACAGCTAGCCCAGTCAGAATCATAATAGCCCTCGATGCTTACATAATTATTTCTTCTAAAGACCAGTCCCTTCCCGGGGGCTCCCTTCAAGTACCTCAAAATCTGGTATACTGTGTCCATATGACCCTTCCGGGGGTCATGCATGTAGCGGCTTACTATACTGACCGCAAAGCTGATATCAGGTCGAGTGTGGCTCAAGTAGATCAACTTGCCCACCAATCTCTGATATCTATCCCGGTCAACTAGTTTTCCAGCTTCAGCATCCAGTTTGAACTTCTGGTCTATCGGTGTCGTAGCTGGTTTGTATCCCATCATCCCCGTTTCCGTAAGCAGGTCCAGTGCGTACTTCCTTTAAGAAAGAACGATTCCCTCATTATCTCGAGCAATCTCAATTCCAAAGATGTATCGAAGAGGGCCAAGATCCTTCACCTTGAACTCCTTGCCAAGCTTTCCTTTGAGTCGGGCGATCTTCTGCTCATCATCGCATGTGATAATCATATCATCTACATATACCGCAAGTATGATGATGTGGCCTCCACTTCGTCTGAAGAAGACAGTATGATCAGCATTGATCTGCTGATATCCCATCCCTATCATTGCTCTCCTGAACCTGTCAAACCTTGTTCGAGGAAACTGCTTCAGTCCATAGAGGGACTTCTTCAGTCTGCAGACCTTGCCTTCTGTCTGTTTGGTACCGAATCCTGGTGGTATCTCCATGTACACCTCCTCCATTAGATCCCCATAAAGAAATGCATTCTTCACATCCAGTTGGTATAGCTTTCACCCTCCATTGGCTGCCAGGGAGATCAAGATCCTGACAGTGCTCATCTTTGCCACTGGTGCAAAGGTCTCGTCATAGTCGATGTCGTACGTCTGACTGTATCCTTTTGCCACCAGTCGAGCTTTATAGTGCTCAATCTATCCATCTGGGTTCTATTTTACAGTAAAACCCATTTGCATTCGACTGCTCTTTTCTCTTCTGGCAGTCTCACCAGCTCCCAAGTGTGGTTCTTCTCTAGAGCTCCCAACTCCTCATGCATTGCTGCTTTCTACTTTGGATCGTTCTTGGCAACCTGCCAATTGTTAGGTATAGTAATACTATCCAAAGATGCTATAAATGCTCCATGAGAAGAAGAGATATGATCATAAGAAACAAACTTAGCAAGGTCCCAACCATATCTGTCCGGAGGATTTCCTGTATTACTGCGAGTAGTCCTTCGTGTAGATAGTGGTTTGGGAGAAGTAGGAGGAATGATATCACCTGAGGAGGGTGGTGGTATAGATGAGGAGGATGGTGGTGTCTCAGGAGTTGGGACAGACGCATTCAAGGGACAGTTTGCTTCTCTCTGCTGCTGTAGGTAAGTAACTCCCCCTGAGCCGTAGGCCTGATACTTCTTATCTCCTCCTCCTATTCTGGTTCACCTTCATGTTTCTCCTTAATCGTGTCTCTATGCCATACTTCTAGATCGGTTACCACCAAGTTCTCCATCTCCCCCTTTCGCCTTATACTGGTAGTATTAGACTTGTTGTGCGAAGTTCCCTCCTGGCGGTAATATGGCTCATGCTCTCGGAAGTGGACATCCATACTAGCAAACTTTTTCTTCTCTACTGGACTCCAGCACACATATCCCTTCTGAGTCGCTGAGTAGCCCACGAAGATGCACTTGACTGCTCTTGGGTCAAGTTTTCCAACAGATGGTCTGTTATCTTTCACAAAGCACACACACCCGAATACCTTTAGTGGGAGTATCCCACTATTATTGCCTTGTAATACTTCGCATGAGGACTTCCATCCCAGGACTTTTGAAGGCATCCTGTTGATAAGTTGAGCTGCTGTCAATACTATATGTCCCCATAGATTTTGTAGGACATTCATGTCGATCATCATACTTCTTGCGGTCTCTAGAAGGTGTCGGTTCTTCCTTTCTGCTACTCTATTTTGTGCTGGTGTGTATGCACAGCTGGTCTGGTGCTGTATTTCGTGTGCTGATAGGTACTCTGCAAGTGTCCTCTTAGTGTACTCCATTCCATTGTCAGACCTCAGTACCTTCACTACTGCATTGTACTGAGTCTGGACATGTTTATAGAAGTCCCAAAAGCAAGCAAATACTTCACTCTTATTTTTTATTAAATACAGCCATGAGACACGAGATGCACAATCAATAAAGGAGGCAAAGTACTTATATCCATTCATAGTGTTAGTAGCACATGGACCCCAAACATCAGAATGTATTACCTCAAAAACAAGAGAACTTTTATGACCAGTACCAACATATGAGCTTCTAGTAAGCTTTCCTAACTCGCATGCATCACATACTAATTTTTGTTTATTTGATTTTGCATACATCTCTGGATACAACTTAGAGTATCAAAAAAAGAATATCCCATCCTCCTATGATGAAGTATCAAAGTATCTTCAGTCCTCTGCTGCAGCTCTTCCATTCCAGCCTTCTCTGCCATATATATCAATGCTGAGTCCAGTCCTTCCCGATCTAGGTACCACAGTCCCTCATGCCAGGTGCCAGTCCCAAGTCTTCGTCCCGTCCCTTTCTTTTGGAAGATTACCTTAGGAATATCAAAAGAAACAATATATTTTAGTTGGAGAATTATAGAACTAATAGACAAGAGACTAACTGGAAAGGATGGAGCATGTAACACATTGGATAATCTTACTAAACCTGTACAATTAAAAGTACCCTTACCGACCACTGGTTAGAAAGTACCATATGCAGTCTGAATGGTGTCTGCTGGTGCTAGGTGAGTATATGAAGAAAACTCACTAGCGTTCCCGGTCACATGCCGAGATGCTCCTTAGTCGATAATCCAGTCTGATGTTTTAAGAGAAGACATAGATACAAGAGCGAGTGACTCGTAAGTACCTTCTGATGGATGAGCATACATAGCAGCATTGCCTCCGAAGAATGGGGTGGATGTCTCCTCTGCTCCGCTCCTCCTGTCTCCTTCGGTCGACGCTCTCTGCTTTCTCTCCAGCAGGTCCAGCAGTGCCTGATCCTCCTCAGTAAAGGTGCCACCAGCTCCTCCATTCCCTTCTGCCACCAGCAAGTTTACCAGATAGCCTCCTTGGCCGCCTCGTCAGCCTCCTCGACCACGTCCACATCTAATATATCCTCGTCCTCGTCCACCACATGAGTCTCCCTTTTTATGTGGTTTGGTACAAGCATATCAATGATAACCCATCTCCTCGCAGTTGTAGTACTGCCGATTGTGGTGCCAGAGCTCTCTCTTGGATCCTATGTCGCCCGAGCTAGCAGCTGCTAGTGCTGACTTTGCTTCGGAGGGACCATATATCCCTGTCTGTAATCTAATCCGCATCTCCTCCTGGATCATGGTTGAGATAGCCTTCTCGAGACTAGGGATCTTTGGTTGGGCGAGGAGTAAGACTGTTCTCTGTGCAAATGCTACAGTCAGCCCTTTGAGGAATTTCATCGTCCTTTCCTGCAGGCACACATGTCTCTCCTTGCACTTCGGGTCCCCGTAGCTTGCCCATTTCGATGAGTGATCATAATCCAGCCAGAGATGCTCCAACTCCGTAGCGTACTCCTGCACCGTCTTCTCTCCTTATACGGTGTCATCGATCTTCCCTTTTATCTGGAAGATCCGTAGGTTGTTTCCCACACCATCATAGGTTCTCCTCAACTTCTTCCATACGTCTTTTACCATCTCAATGCCATCTACTGTGGAAGTAATAGACTGGACTAAGGAATTGAAAATCCAGATGTAAATCACCATATGAGTAGATTTCTACTCGTTGTGTCTTGTCGAGCCCTCTTCCGGCTCTATTTTTTCGTCCATCAAGAATCCCTCCAGGTTCTTTCCTGCAAGGGTTCTTCTCATCTACCGTGACCAACTCAGATAGGTGGTTGGTCCATCCAACTTTATATCGATGGAGGGTAATTCCAACTTTGGCGGCGCTCATTTCGTGCTATCACCAGCCGACACCTTTATCAACTTCATCAACGTCGCCACATCGTCAGCATTCAGCTTCTTGAGGATCGCCTCCATCGATGCTTCTTCTCGATCACGTCACACTTGCTCTACAACTCACGCTTGTCCTCATCGTCCTCTCTTAAATCCGAATATGTCTAGTTTTATTAGATCTAGACATCATCGGCATCTCCTTGAGAATCTCATATGAGATAAATCTGTAAGGACGATTTTAGGCTTCCCTACACTGTAGGTGCCACAGATGAAATAAATCTCAAGTTTAGGCTTACCTACACCGTAGGTGTCATAGATGAGATAAATCTCAAGTTTAGGCTTACCTACACAGTAGGAGCCCTAAAAGTGGTGTGCACGAAGGCACCCACGGCAGAAGCAAAGGCACAGCCGCAGCGGCTCAGTAGCGGCTGTAGCGGCAGCGGCACCGGTGGCGTAGGGGGGGAAAGGGAGGGCGAGGTTAGGGTTAGGGTTTATGTGGAGAGGGTGGCTCTGACGGTATTCTAAGCAAGTTTAGGCTCTGATACCATGTAGAGATTTTAAAGTAATTATTATTGCAATAGAGACTACATATATATATGAGAGGCTAGCCTCCTTTCCTATCATTCTAGGCAATATGGGACTAAAGCCCAATAACACTTAACACATATATCAACAGGGGAATACTATCCATCACCCTTTTGTATCCAGTTTCCTCTTCCTGACGTTGAACTATTTCTATTAGTTGTTGAATCATTTGACTTTGCTCCTATTGAATATTCCTCAATTCTTCCAACTCTTCCATAATTCGTACTTCATTCATTTTTGGTTCCTCTTGATCCTGTGAGTAAGGCACTATATCCTTTGAAGATCCTACTATATAGTCCTCCTTGCTTGTATCCCCTCCAAATATGTTAGAAGTGGCCATTTCCAGAGGATATAGATGAGCATATATTAAATTTTAAAGAAAATAAAATTTGAGTTTGCAAGAAAGAACATGATATTCAAGAATCAAAATAGGAGTTTCCTAGATTGTGATTGAGTATTCCCTAATCTTTTTATAATCCAATATTCTATTGCAGGCTCATGAAAGTACAACTAAACTAAGTACTGCCACGACATCATACTAAATGCGACGACTTGACCTGCATGGGCCACCACAAAAAAATGTCACGATCTGCACCCAGAAGATTTGGGCATGCGTCGTGGGTACATCCAGCCTATGCCGCATAGTCGACGGTATATCGCTGTCTAGACTAACATCCAATAACTCAAGCAATATATGTGAGTAGTTAAATGTAACATTAAAATACTCAATCACAGACTCTAAAGGTACATAATGGAAATAAAGCAATAAACATATAGTCACAAGTCTAATACATAAGTCTAACAAGAAGGAAATATATACATGCCAAATGTAAAATATCATAGACAAATTCGATAATTACAAAACTAGTCTAGCAATACTATGTGGTGTCATCTAGAACCTAAGCAACAACCTCCTTCCGGCCCTTCGAAAATGTAGGACCGGACTCAGCTAAACCCTTCTGGGCCCCGTAATAAGTGGGACACCAGTCCTCAAGGTCAACTCCTAAAATATTAATATCCAGTCAAGATTGGAGCAAAGTACAATCAATTGTCGTTCCAGGTAAATACAGAGACTATTAAACAGGAATATAGCA
The DNA here is from genome assembly GCA_029216955.1 of Iris pallida. Lineage (NCBI taxonomy): Eukaryota > Viridiplantae > Streptophyta > Magnoliopsida > Asparagales > Iridaceae > Iris > Iris pallida. The sequence continues at coordinate 9,755,733 of JANAVB010006389.1, read as the reverse complement.
AATGTAATAAATAATAAAAGAGGAAAATTTTGAATCACAAATGATATGTATAGTAAAATAAATACAACTATAATTATGGTAGTAAACAGGGAAATAAAAAATCAAGATAACATGGTAAATGCCTATTATTTTTAGGTGTTTTGAAATACTACTTGATATGTGAACAACTTAGGTACAATATAGAGTACCGGGTCCGGCTATTCATACGTGAGTGTATGAATAGCTATTCATAGGAATGTACCACAAGAATCTAAAGGTATTGATCACATCTGTTGATACATTGATTTTGATAACATTAACTGTATCTTCGTGTTTTAGTTTCTCTATCATTTTTTAGAATCAGATACACCGCTAAAGTCTATCAAAGGCAACTACAAAAGACTGGTGAAAACAAAGTCATTGCAATAAGTCTCTTGGAAGACTAAAAAGCTGGTGAAAGAAAGACTAAAGAAAAGCTATTTACATACTCAAGCTCACACTCAAAACGATTCAAGTCCCTAGAGTCTGCACAAGGTCTAGGACAACTGTAAAACATTTAAGGTGGATGACAAACCAAAAAGCCTACATAAATATTTTCCAAAAATCTATTTTTCGTTACAGAAACGGAATATCGACGGTACACCAGTTCGTATCGACGATATACCAAATTTGTTCACAAAATGTTCTCTCTTAACAAAAGTGGCAAACCGATGATATACCGATCTATACCGACGGTATACCAAATTTTTGTTCACATAAAGCTTTTGTCTACAAAATTGGCATACCGACGGTACAACGGTATATCGAATTTTGTTCACAGAAAGCATGTCTACAAATTCGGCGTACCGACGGAACACCGGTCCATACCGACGGTATACCGAATTTTGTTTACAGAAAGTTTTTGTCTACAAATTTGGTATACCAATGGAACACCGGTCCATACCGACGGTTATATCGTTTATAAATATTTGTATTTTTGAACGGTCAGATTCACATCATTTAGTGCTCCAACGGCTGGATTTCTTACCATTACTATTGCAGAACGGCATACTGACGGAATATCGATTGGTACCAGCGATATACTGTTCGCTGACTGAATAGAGTATTAAATGACTAGCTCTCTTGGTTGTTGTATTTAAAGAGCTTGAGTCTTCCCTTTAGAAGATATCCACTTGGGGTTTAAATTTTTCAGCCACTAAAGAGATCCACCATCATTACTCTACAAAAGATTTAATTTGTCATCCAACCAAAAGTGCTAGAGCATTCAAGAGTTGTAATCTTAAATCTTCAAGTGTTAAAGAAGATTGAAACCTTTCTTCTTTTTCTCAAGTTGAAGCTGACGAGCCTTCGGAGGAAAACTCATGTGTAAGAAGTTGATGAGCCTTCGGAGAAAAACTTGTGTGTAAGACGTTGACGAGTTCTTCGGATCCAAACTCATGTTAGAAGTTGACGAGTTCTTCGGATCCAAACTCATGTTGTAACTATTTACTCAAATAGTAGATTAAAACCCGAGAGAGTTTCAGGACTGGAGTTCCATTTGGAAGGATAATAGGATACATCGAATGTTTGATTCTCTCTTCCTTTATTATCCTTTAAATTGCTTATTATTATTGATAATCTTTTTATTATCCTATTCACCCCTCTCTAGGGTTCTATAATTGTTATCAAAGCCTAGTCTTTAGATTTGGATTCACATCCTTATAGTGATCCATGGCCACTAACCCTAGTACCAACTCATTCCATAATGAGGGACACTCCACAAATAGACCTCCTCCATTTGATAGAACCAACTATAACTAGTGGAAAATTAGGATGGGCATTTACTTGAAATCCCTAGACTTCGGTCTATGGGATTGCGTTGTAAACGACATCCCTAAATTTTCTATAGTTATTGAGGAAGTAGTTTCAAAAACTCTTAAAGAGAAATTTTTTGAAAATGACAAGTTGCTAGTCGGGATACAAAGGCTATAAACGCTATCTATTTTGCTCTCGATAGTAATGAATTCAATAGGATCTCTACTTGCAAAACATCCAATGAAATTTAGAAACTTTTGGAAGTCACTCACGAGGGAACATCACAAGTGAAAGAGTCAAAGATTAATAGACTCACACAAGAGTATTAATCCTTTAAAATGAAATAAGATGAGTCTATTACTCTTATGTTCACTCGACTCTTTGATATCACTAACCCTCTCTCTTCTCTTGGTAAGGAATATTCTACTCATGAAAAGATTCAAAAGATTCTTAGGGGATTGACGAAAGGATGGAATTTTCAAGCTACCGCTATCATTGAGGGGAACGATCTAACAACTATGAACCTTGAGACCCTCATGGAAAAGCTAATGATGCACGAGCTAGACATGAACGACCAAGAGGAATCCTCCATACAATAAAAGAAAAAGGAGAAAACGAAGGAAAAAGAAAAGTCTCTTGCCCTCAAGCTACCAAGTTCTCCTCAAGAGATAGCTCCGATAATGATGATTCGGATGATGAAGAGATTGCTCTCACTGCCAAATACTTTCGAAAATTCAACAGAGCAAACCGTACAAGACGGGACAACGATAAAGAACCTGATTGCTACAACTACAAGAGAATCGGACATACCAAGAGAGACTGTCCAATGGGCAGAAAAAAATCCAGCAAGTACAAAAAGTCTAACAAAGGATGCTCATCTTCAAGAAGTATGCCAACACTAGCATCTGGTATGAAAAGTGATGCTAGTGACTCAGACAACGACAAAGAATGCAAGCATAATGCAAATATTTGTCTTATGGCAACAGAGTCAAACCAGGTACACGATGACTTCTCTATGAATGCTCTCTATTGCACCGAATTAGAAAATATCATTCTTGAATTACACGATGAATACAAGGTTATAAGAAGGAAGTATAGAAAATCTCTTAAGGAGATTGACAATCACAAACAAGAAATAGAAAGACTTTCTAATGTCATTATTAATATAAAAGGGAAGTCTCATGCTTCTAAACGAATGAGATTGAGTCTCTTCGACTGAAGCTCCAAGAAGCACGTCATTAAGAAAAAGGACGTTGAATTTCAATCCCTCAAAGAAGGATATGAACTTGCCATGCACAAGACACTTGCTGCCAACCAAAAAGAATATGCCACCTTTATCACATACAATGATCTTCTTACAAATAGTAAAAAAACAAGTTGATTGAGACATAGGGCACACAAACACACAACGCCATAATCAAAGACACACCAACACACATCACAACATTAGCCACAAGAATAACACTCACAAGAACACAACATATAGGTCCTATCCCAAACATATGCACACACGAAGATGACCTTTTGAAAAGAAAAATACATCACATCATGCTTTCTACTATCATCACCATAACACTCATACTAGAACTCCTCAATCTACTAAAACTCCTCATACACGTAGCACTTACTCACTTTTCTCTAGATCATTGACACCCATGATGTGCCATTATTATGGTTTACTTGGACACACATATCATTATTGTCAAATGAGAAAGCATGTTGACATGAGAATGTTTAAATGGGTTCCTAAAACTAACCGTCAAGGACCCAAACATTTTTGGGTACCAAAACCTTCATCTTCAACTTGTGTTATAGGTGAACCTTCCATCGCATGCTAGAAGCAAATGGATTTTCGATAGCGGTTGCTCATGACACATGACCGATGATGCTTCACTTTTTGCAATGCTATCAATGAAGAATGAAGGACACGTATCCTACGACAATAATCTAAAGGGATATATTATTGGACATGGTAACATCGACTCCCCTCCATATCCTTGTATTAAAAATGTTTATCTTGTTATAAATCTTAAGCATAACCTTCTTAGCATTAGCCATCTCGCGAATAAGGCTATTGTAACACCCAGTTTTTTGAAATTGGGGTATTTTTGAAAATTTATTATTTTTATTATTTATTAATGGTGTTTTAGTCATGATATGATTTTTGGTGATTATTAGTGTAATTAAAATTATTTTCTAAGTCATGACTTATGACTTTGTGATTTTACTAGGATAACCCTAGTGTAAACCCTAGTTATTCCTTAACCTAGAAGTTGCCATAACCATGTGAGCCTAGCCATAGGCTTAGAACATCAAATTAGTGATTTTAGCCTAAAAGGGTATTTTGGTAATTTACTAGATTTTATTTGGAATTATGTGATTTTTATATTATTTAATTATTGTTAAGTACCATGATTGTTCCTAACCTAGTTTACCCTAATCTAGAGATTAGTTACTAACCTAGAATGCTAAGGGGATAGATATTACTTTTAGTCAAAGGTTGGAAATATCTTAGATTTACTTTGCTAGATATTTTCCATGAAATCCTCCAAAGATCTAACCTTTGCCAAGAAAGTCAAGACCCTTCCCTTGGAAGTAACCCATGGACACCCCACCCCTCTTATTGGCCGACCAAGGGCACCCCTACCATGCCCCCTTCCTATTTAGTCACCCCATAGTTCATTCAAGTCCCATTTACAAAATTTACACTTCACAAAACCTAGAAATTCCCTTTCCTTCAAACCTCCATAACTTGATCATTTTTTATCTAAATTCACTCTAGTCTTTTGCATTGGGACCCTACAACATCAAGGGTGCTAAGGGAGGCTAGCAATCCAGAATTTACAAGCTTGGACATCACCAAGTTGAAGGACAAACACCCCTCCCCTCTCTTTGATTTTCCATTAAAATTGCACAAATAGGTAAATACCCATAAACCTTGCTAATATTCTGTTTTTTCTTCATAAATGCATGCATATAGGTCTACCCTAACTGTGGGTCAAGTTTGGTAAAATTTAGGGTTGGTTTGGTGTCCGTATCGGACACGTATCCTAGGTCATAAAACCTTGTTTGATGAAATGCCACAAAGAAATGGTTTTTGTTATTTTGCAAAACAAATTACACATTCATGTAGCCCTAGGCTTGTTGTTTACATCTACACTTGACTGAGCACAATTTGGATTCTTTTTCGTGTCCAAATCTGACACGAACCTACGTTTTTGCACTGCACACTGACACAGAAAATCCCCTGCTACTCGACCCTATTTTCTCTCTCCTTACGCCACGTGGACACGTGCCATTTGGCATAGAGGTGGGGGCAACCTCTGACAAGCCCCCCCTCGAGTTTGAGACACCCTCGTGTCGTAACGAGGACACGTGCACTGGTCGTGCACTGACAGTGCACACACGCACGGGGGCCAACTTCGCGCGTGTCGTATCACGCGGACACGACACTTGGACACCTCGTAGTTGCACGAGTGTGTAGCCCAACATGTGGGCTACACGTGGACATGACCACATGGCCCTACGTGGCGCGTGTCGTGTCCACGAGACACTAGAACACACGCACGACACTGTCTGAAACAGTGTGTATCAGTCGAGTTTTCTCGACTGATACGGTGTTCGTGTCATGTCCTGGAGTATCGAGGACACGGGGCAGGCACTTGGACACGTGCACAACCCCCAGGCGCACCTTCGTGCATGAGCACGAGACACGTATGTGTGTGTGTCGTGTCCTAGGCTGAGTTGCACGCGTGCACGACGCTGTGTGTGTGTGTGTGTATGTGTCAGTATTTACCCGATTGGGTTTTCAGTGAGTTTGACACGTCGTGTCGTGTCTAGACTTTGTGTCAGGCACCTAGGACACTAGAAGATACCTAGGGCTAGTGTTACCTACCTTGGGTTTCGAGCCTTAGCTCGGTTTGGATCGGGTATCGGGTTTACCCATTTTCCTGTGAACAGTGATTCCTGGATTTCTGATTTTTTGGTATTTTCCAGTTAGTTAAATCCAATTTCAAAATGATTTTTGATGTTATTTCTTTATATAAATATCTGTGTATATAGGGTATATACATAGTGTATGTGTTTGTGTGTGTAGGTGGAATTTAGGGGTATATACATGTGTGTACATATGTATATACATATATGTATATATATAGGTGTGTGTGTGTGTGTGTTATTGTGTGTGTGTGTGGGTCTGGTTCCAGTTCAGGAAACTGGAACACCCCCCCCCCCCACTGTTCAGTTCTCTCTCTCCCTTCCTCTCTCTCTCACTCTATTCACTACTCTCTCTCTCACTACTCTCTCTATATATATGTATTATATATAAGTTGTATATATATATATATATATATATATATATATATATATATATATGTATTTGTATTAGATCTGCATGGGGCAGAATGAGGCGTCCGTGTAGCAAACTCAGTGCACGGTCGTCGTGCGACGGATCGAGGAATCGGTACCATTCGCCCACGGGTATAAGCGACATGCCGACCACGCGGCCCATCGTGCGGCGCTGCTGAGGATGACGAGAAGTCGTCCGCCATAAACGATCGCATGCTCGATCGTAAGGGCGTCGGCGTTCGTCGCCAATATGCGCGTCGTGCGCATAGAACGGGCGGCTGGGCAGAATCGGTAGTCGCAGGCGACAAGGAATCAATGGCCGTCGTACGGGCGGTCACCCTTGGTCGTCGAGGGCGTCACTTCGGCGTCGTGGGCAAAGTGAGGTATTGAGTAACTGCCGTCGAAAGACGGTGTGTTGCTGAGCGGAGCTCTGGAGCGCGCGGAGTGCGCGGGGTGCGTGTGCACGGCAATGATGACAAGGCCAACGGACAACGTCCGCACTCCAAAAGTCGTTCCATATGACAGGCCAAGAATCGTGTGCGTGGGACACACGATTATACTGAGCCCGCACGCGTTGGAAAAAAGAAAAAAAAAGAAAAAAAAATGTATTTGTATTAGATTATATATTGTGTCTATATATATATATACTATATGAGATATGAGTATTACATAGTCTATAGGCCTATGGAGAATGTTTGTATATATATATATATAAAGTTATATATATGTGTATATATATATTGTATAGAGGTAGATACCTATATAAAATTAGCCTATGGCCTAAGTTACTAGCCTATGGCCATTAGGGGCTAACCCTAATTGACCTAATTAACCTAGAATTGACTAGGATTAACCTAAAATGACTAGTTTAACTAGTTTGACTAAAACCCTAACTAGTCTGACCATGTTTGACCTAACTTGACTAGTTTGACCTAGTTTGACTTTTAGAGTTGACCAGAGTTGACCAAGAGTTGACTTTTGACCAGATTGACCTAGAATTATGTAGTATGCATAGTAAACTTTATTTTTACTATTTAGAATACATTGTGACTTGTGTTGCTCTGATCAGGAGCCAGACACCTCTCCTCAGACAGCATATTCTCTACAGACATTCATATATCAGGCGAGTACATTCTTTGACCGTTTCATACTTGTTCAGGCTTTACTTTCTCGCTCTAGATTACTTTATTTGATGCTGTCACGTTGGTAACACGAATTGGTACTATATGGATCTTTATATGAGATGTTATCCCCCTCGGGAGCATCGAGTACTTCATGTTACGTGCGTTTCACTTTCATCATGTACTCCTATGCTTCCATCATGCATGTGCACTCATGTGATCATGTACTCTCATGATTCACTGAGCCTTCATGTATAACTTCACGTATACTCATTATGAGCCTCATGTGAAGTAATGTATAATAACGTAACTTGTCTAAATCCTTGTGTATCGATTGGGGAAACGGGAGAGTAGAAGTAGACATGTGAATAATTCCAAAGTAGCATAATCATGTATAAACTCAGTAGTGTAATCATGTATAAATTCTAGCCATTAACATGCCTATCTTGTACTCTACATTACTAGTCACTTATAGTTCTCTATATACAGTAGATATTTCCTTTACAGCTATCTCTTTTACAGCGTATATTTCCTTTCAGCACTTCCTGTATTTTACTCTATTACATGTATCGTATTTCCTAACCTGATATGAACTGTGTGAGATGTATTGTGCTCGTTCCTGTCCTGACTGGACCTGTTGAAAATATTACAGGGGACGAGGATGAGGCATGGGTGACTACATATTATGGAGCAGGACTAGATGACACTTGTGTTGAGGACCCTCAGCAGGATCCACCTGCAGCTGAGGATGTTGCTCCAGTAGTCTAGACCAGTTTAGCTAGACAGTCTTTTCTACTTGTATTTTGTCTCACATTCTGAGTTGTATTTTGAGATGTTGAGATGTATAGACCCTTAGACTTATTGTATTATGAGTTGACATTATGGATGTTATGTATCCTAGATACTTAGACTTATTTTATAAACTGTACAGGTACCTTTATATTGTTAGATGATTGACCTAGGACAGCGTTCTACCGCCGATACTGCGGCGTAGGCTGGACGTACCCACGTCTCGTGCCCTTACTCTAGGGTGTGGGTCGTGACACGTTTTTAGTGGTGGCCCATGCAGGTCATGTTTATGTGGTGGTAGTCGAACTAGAGTATCGCCACAGCCTGCGGTAGGAAATAGGATGTATGAGGTACTCAATCACATTAGGAAAAAAACTCTTATCTAAATCCCTGCTATCTAAATTCTTGCTAATATTGTCTTTCTTTTGAAATAAACTGTCCCCTTTGACTATATTGTTTCTTCTCCGTATTAATTTTCTTGTTGATCTGTCTTCAGGATGGTGGAGACACGATCGCAGCGTCTCGGTCCAGGTGACACCACTGAGAGGTCTGCCACCTCTCGTCCAGCTCATCAGGACCCGGGGACTGCAGCTCCCCTTACTCCAGCTCATGTGGGAGCTTCTACCATATTTGGGGGTACACCTCTACTTATTCGGGGGACCATCCCAGCTACCCCAAACATGCCTCTCCTGCAGTTTCGTCAGCCACAGTTTCAGCAGCACCAGCAGTAGTTCCAGCCGCCGATGCCATCTGGATTAGTGGATGCTGCACAGATGTTTTCATACTTCCAGCATTTTTTAGAGACGCAGCAGGCCCAGCAGCAGTGTCAGACAGCGGAGTTTGCCAGGGGCATAGATGAGGCCCATCAGCTGGCTAGAGCGACGGTGGAGAGGTTGGCTGTCCAGCCACAGGGAGGATTGGGACAGCCGTGACAGCAGAGGATTCCGGGCATTCAGGAATTCAAGAAGATGAACCCCAGGGACTTCTTGGGGACAGAGGGGATTCTTTATGCTGATGACTGGATTGAGCACATTGAGGAGATCTTCCGACTGGCGAAGATACCAGTCGGACTCCAGATAGAGGCAGCAGCCAGCCAGATGCGGGATCTTACCTGTACCTGGTATCAGACGGACCCGAAAGTAGGCACTCCCGGGCAGACATGGAGAGCTTTCAAGGAGCTCTTCAAGGGGAAGTTTTTCCCGAATCAGGCAGTCGGTGCTTTGGAGACCCAGTTCGAGAACCTGGTTCAGGGGAACCAGACTGTAGAGGAGTATTCTGGTGAGTTTTGCCGATTGAGCAGATTCGTGGAGGGCCTTAGCGAGACAGCGAAGGCGAGGAGGTTCAGGAAGGGCTTGGTCAAGGAGGTCAAGTCCTTGACCAAGAGTGACAGGAACGCCACTTTTGAGAAGATCCTAGCAGGAGCGATGGCGGCTGAGGATGATCTTGAGCTAAAGCTCAAGAGGGGCCACGACACCCAGGGAACTGGCAGCAGTGGAGGACAGGCCAAGAGGCCTCATTTTCAGCACTAGCAGCAGAGGCCATTCCAGCAGCAGAGGCCGTTCCAGCAGGTGCAGCAGCAGCCGAGGCACCAGCAGCAGGCACCCAGGCAGCAGGTCGTCAGTTGTACTTTCTGCAAGAAGCAGGGTCATGGATGGAATGACTGCAGAAAGAGGCTTGGCAGGTGTCTACTATATGGTTCCGGAGACCACCAGCTGAGGGAGTGTCCCATGTCTTCGGGACGACCAGTTCAGGGAGGCGGAGCCAAGGCTCCGGCAGGGCAGCAGAAGGGACCTTTGCCGACTCAGCAGCAGAGGTTCACCCAGCACCAGCATCAGGCCAGGGGTGGACAGCAGGGGCGAGCCTACGCCATGGCAGCAGAGGATGCTGAGGTTACTGGAGAGCTGATAGCAGGTTCTATTCTTCTCGACTCTATTCCAGCTTTTGTATTGTTCGATTCTGGGGCTTCCCATAGCTTTGTATCAGTATCTTTTGCGATTCAACAACATGTTATATCTGAATCGTTGCCTAGGACTTGCAAGATCACGACCGGGGGTGGCATTATCCTCGTTCGTGATGTTTGCAAGGGACAGAGAGTAGTTTTGGAAGGCCAAGAGTTGGATGTGTGTTTGCTCGTAATGCCACTACCGAACTACGATATTGTACTCGGTATGGATTGGTTGAGCATGCACCATGCCAGCATAGATTGCCGCGGGGGTAGAGTTCTATTCAGAGCGCCAGGAGAGCCAGAGTTTGTATATTCCCGACGGCAGGCAGAGCAGACTAGCGGAGTTTTCTGTGGATCTTCAGTTGAGGAGCAGCCAGCTCCACATCTATTGATAGCTGAGTTCATGGATATATTTCTAGAGGAATTGCCTGGGCTTCCACCAGACAGAGACGTTGAGTTCTCGATAGACCTGGTTCCAGGTGCGGAACCGATTTCTCAGCATGTCTATCGAGTGAACAACAGCGAGTTGGTAGAATTGAAGAAGCAGATGGATGAGTTGCAGGACAAGGGCTTCATCCGCTCTAGTTCTTCACCATGGGGTGCACCGATACTTTTTGTACCGAAGAAGGATGGGTCGGTACGGATGTGTATCGACTATAGGGCACTCAACAGTCTGACGATCAAGAACAGATATCTACTGCCGCGGATCGACGATCTCTTCGATCAGTTGAGCGGAGCTCGGGTATTCTCGAAGATCGATCTGAGGTCAGGCTACCACCAGGTAAAGGTGAAGAGGAAGGATATTCTGAAGACGGCGTTAAGGACGCGGTATGGCCAGTTCGAGTTTATGGTGATGCCGTTTGGGTTGACTAATGCCCCGACGGTGTTCATGAACTTGATGAACAAGGTGTTCCACCAGTACTTAGATAAGTTCGTGGTGGTGTTCATCGATGACATCCTGGTGTACTCGAAGACAGAGGAGGCGCATGAGGAGCACTTGAGAGTAGTCCTGGAGACTCTCAGGCAGGAGCAGCTTTACGGCAAGCTCTCGAAGTGCGAGTTCTTCCTAGACAGAGTTGACTTCCTGGGTCATATGGTGACTGGAGATGGGATCTCAGTCGACCCAAGAAAGATATCAGCAGTTGAGGCTTGGGCAGCACCGACGTCAGTGGCAGAGATCAGGAGCTTCCTGGGATTGGAAGGCTACTACAGGAGGTTCGTCTAGGATTTCTCCCAGGTTGCAGAGCCGTTGTCTAGGCTGACCTGGAAGGACGCAGAGTTTGTCTGGTCAGAGGAGTGTCAGGCCGCTTTCGATGAGTTGAAGAAGTGGTTGACGACAGCCCCGATTCTGACATTGCCATCAGGATCAGGCGGGTTCACTATCTACAGTGACGCCTCGGGGAAGGGTTTGGGTTGTGTCTTGCAGCAGCATGGGAAGGTGATTGCCTATGCTTCCAGGCAGTTACGTCCCCATGAGAAGAACTATCCTACCCATGATTTGGAATTGGCGGCAGTTATCTTTGCTCCGAAGCTATAGAAATACTATTTGTATGGAGAGCACGTGGAGATATTTACAGACCACAAGAGCTTGAAATACGTGTTTACACAGAAGGAGCTCAACATGAGGTAGCGCAGATGGTTGGAGCTGATGAAGGACTTTGATATTCTGCTACAGTATCACCCAGGGAAGGCCAACGTAGTTGCCGATGCTTTGAGCAGATATCCGACAGCTATGTGTTTGACGATGGATCGTCACTTATTAGCCGACTTGGAGAGCCTTGGGATCGAGGTGATTGTGCCGGGAGTGCAGATGCAGATGTGGGGCCTCCAGATTCAGTCGGACTTGATTGATAGGATCAAGTCGGCTCAGTTCGATGATATTTCTCTATGATACATCAGGGAGCAGGTCAGAGCAGGATTTGCGGACGATGAGTTCACTCTTGCAGGGGATGGCACATTGAGGCACGGTTCCAGACTGTGTGTGCCCAGTGGAGACTTTCAGGAGCAGGTTATGCAGGAGGCCTACCGTTCTCAGTACTCTATACATCCGGAAGCCAACAAGATGTATAGGGATCTGAGAGAGCATGTATGGTGGAGTGGGATGAAGCGCGAGGTAGTATGCTTCGTAGCCAGGTGTTTGATCTGCCAGCAGGTCAAGGCCGAGAGGCAGAGGCCAGGAGGACTATTGCAGCCATTGTCCATTCCGGAGTGGAAGTGGGAGCACATCACGATGGACTTTGTTTCGGGATTGCCGCGTACTCCAGGAGGGAAGGACGCGATTTGGGTCATCGTCGACAGGTTGACCAAATCGGCCCACTTTTTGCCATTCAAAGTGGGTTTGTCTACCGAGAAGCTATCAGAGATGTATATGAGGCAGATAGTCAGACTTCATGGAGTTCCAGTGAGCATTGTATCGGACCGGGATAGTCATTTCACTTCACATTTTTGGAGGAGCTTGCATATTAGCTTGGGCACTCAGCTCAAGTTTAGTACTGCATACCACCCTCAGACAGACGGACAGTCAGAGCGGACCATTCAGACACTGGAGGACATGTTGCGGACTTGTGTCCTGGACTTTGGAGGATCTTGGGAGAGTCACCTGCACTTAGTAGAGTTTGCATACAACAACAGCTTTCAGGCCAGCATTGAGATATCCCCTTTCGAGGCACTGTACGGACGTAGATGTCGTACACCCTTATCTTGGGATGATGTTGGGGAGCGAGTTTTATTGGGGCTTGAGATGGTTGTGGATGCAGCAGAGAAGGTGAAGCTCATCAGAGATCGGCTTCGCGTGGCGCAGGACAGACATCGGCATTAGGCCGACAGCCACCGCAGACCTTTGGAGTTTGAGGTACAGCTTAGAGATAGGATTAGAATTAGGTTGTCTTGTTTATGTTTTGTTAACCATGTTTGATTATCATAATTAAATTGAGACCTTGTTTGTGATTAGGTTGGAGACCAGGTATTTTTGAGGATATCTTCGACACGTGGCACTATACGTTTTGGTGGAGGTGGGAAGCTTAGCCCACGTTTCATCGGCCCTTTCGTTATCAGCGGAAGAGTCGGTGACGTGTCTTACAGGCTAGACTTACCACCAGCATTGGAGGGAGTCCACAACGTATTTCACGTGTCGTAGTTGAGACGGTACGTGGCAGATCCTAGCCATATACTTGATCATTTCGAGATCGAGGTAGGTCATACTCTTCGTTATCCAGAGCAGCCTGTTGAGATTCTGGATCGACGGGAGAAGGCATTGAGGAACCAGACGATACCATTGGTTCGTGTCGCATGGAGGCATCATTCTCCAGGAGAGTCCACCTGGGAACGGGAGGATGAGATGCGCGAGCGATACCCTTATCTATTTGTACCTTGAGGTATGATTTTCTATTCTTCTCATCAGTTTCAGTCTCGCCTTTAAATTTCGAGGACGAAATTATTTTAAGGAGGGTAGACTTGTAACACCCAGTTTTCTAAAATTGGGGTATTTTTGAAAATTTATTATTTTTATTATTTATTAATGGTGTTTTAGTCATGATATGATTTTTGGTGATTATTAGTGTAATTAAAATTATTTTCTAAGTCATGACTTATGACTTTGTGATTTTACTAGGATAACCCTAGTGTAAACCCTAGTTATTCCTTAACCTAGAAGTTGCCATGACCATGTGAGCCTAGCCATAGGCTTAGAACATCAAATTAGTGATTTTAGCCTAAAAGGGTATTTTGGTAATTTACTAGATTTTATTTGGAATTATGTGATTTTTATATTATTTAATTATTGTTAAGTACCATGATTGTTCCTAACCTAGTTTACCCTAATCTAGAGATTAGTTACTAACCTAGAATGCTAAGGGGATTAATATTACTTTTAGTCAAAGGTTGGAAATATCTTAGATTTACTTTGCTAGATATTTTCCATGAAATCCTCCAAAGATCTAACCTTTGCCAAGAAAGTCAAGACCCTTCCCTTGGAAGTAACCCATGGACACCCCACCCCTCTTCTTGGCCGGCCAAGGGCACCCCTACCATGCCCCCTTCCTATTTAGTCACCCCATAGTTCATTCAAGTCCCATTTACAAAATTTACACTTCACAAAACCTAGAAATTCCCTTTCCTTCAAACCTCCATAACTTGATCATTTTTGATCTAAATTCACTCTAGTCTTTTGCATTGGGACCCTACAATATCAAGGGTGCTAAGGGAGGCTAGCAATCCAGAATTTACAAGCTTGGACATCACCAAGTTGAAGGACAAACACCCCCCCCCCCCCCCCTCTTTGATTTTCCATTAAAATTGCACAAATAGGTAAATACCCATAAACCTTGCTAATATTCTGTTTTTTCTTCATAAATGCATGCATATAGGTCTACCCTAACTGTGGGTCAAGTTTGGTAAAATTTAGGGTTGGTTTGGTGTCCGTATCGGACACGTATCCTAGGTCATAAAACCTTGTTTGATGAAATGTCACAAAGAAATGGTTTTTGTTATTTTGCAAAACAAATTACATATTCATGTAGCCCTAGGCTTGTTGTTTACATCTACACTTGACTGAGCACAATTTGGATTTTTTTTCGTGTCCAAATCTGACACGAACCCACGTTTTTGTACTGCACACTGACACAGAAAATCCCCTGCTACTCGACCCTGTTTTCTCTCTCCTCACGCCACGTGGACATGTGCCATTTGGCACAGAGGTGGAGGCAACCTCTGACAAGCCCCCCTCAAGTTTGAGACACCCTCGTGTCGTAACGAGGACACGTGCACTGGTCGTGCACTGACAGTGCACACGCGCACGGGGGCCAACTTCGCGCGTGTCGTGTCGCGCAGACACGATACTTGGACACCTCGTGGTTGCACGAGTGTGTAGCCCAACATGTGGGCTATACGTGGACATGACCACATGGCCCCACGTGGCGTGTGTCGTGTCCACGAGACACTAGAACACACGTACGACACTGTCTGAAATAGTGTATATCAGTCGAGTTTTTTCGACTGATACGGTGTTCGTGTCGTGTCCTGGAGTATCGAGGACACGGGGCAGGCACTTGGACACGTGCACAACCCCCAGGCGCACCTTCATGTACGAGACACATATGTGTGTGTGTCGTGTCCTAGGCTGAGTTGCACGCGTGCACGACGCTGTGTGTGTGTGTGTGTGTGTCAGTATTTACCCGATTGGGTTTTCAGTGAGTTTGACACGTCGTATCGTGTCTAGACTTTATGTCAGGCACCTAGGACACTAGAGGATACCTAGGGCTAGTGTTACCTACCTTGGGTTTCGAGCCTTAGCTCGGTTTGGATCGGGTATCGGGTTTACCCATTTTCCTGTGAACAGTGAATCCTGGATTTCTAATTTTTGGTATTTTCCAGTTAGTTAAATCCAATTTCAAAATGATTTTTGATGTTATTTCTTTATATAAATATCTGTGTATATAGGGTATATACATAGTGTATGTGTTTGTGTGTGTGTAGGTGGAATTTAGGGGTATATACATGTGTGTACATATGTATATACATATATGTATATATATAGGTGTATGTGTTCTTGTGTGTGTGTGTGGGTCTGGTTCCAGTTCATGAAACTGGAACACCCCCCCCCCCCCACTGTTCAGTTCTCTCTCTCCCTTCCTCTCTCTCTCACTCTATTCACTACTCTCTCTCTCACTACTCTCTCTATATATATGTATTATATATAAGTTGTATATATATATATATATATATATATATATATATATATATATATATATATATTTATATATATATATATATATATATATATATATATATATATATATATATATATTAAAATATATATATATATATATATATATATATATATATATATATATATGTATTTGTATTTGTATTAGATTATATATTGTGTCTATATATATATACTATATGAGATATGAATATTACATAGTCTATAGGCCTATGGAGAATGTTTGTAGATATATATATATATATATATATATATATATATATATATATATATATATATATATATATATATATATATAAAGTTATATATATGTGTATATATATATTGTATAGAGGTAGATACCTATATAAAATTAGCCTATGGCCTAAGTTACTAGCCTATGGCCATTAGGGGCTAACCCTAATTGACCTAATTAACCTAGAATTGACTAGGATTAACCTAAAATGACTAGTTTAACTAGTTTGACTAAAACCCTAACTAGTCTGACCATGTTTGACCTAACTTGACTAGTTTGACCTAGTTTAACTTTTAGAGTTGACCGGAGTTAAGAGTTGACTTTTGACCAGATTGACCTAGAATCATGTAGTATGCATAGTAAACTTCATTTTTACTATTTAGAATACATTGTGACTTGTGTTGCTCTGATCAGGAGCCAGACACCTCTCCTCAGACAGCATATTCTCTACAGACATTCATACATCAGGCGAGTACATTCTCTGACCGTTTCATACTTGTTCAGGCTTTACTTTCTCGCTCTAGATTACTTTACTTGATGCTGTCACGTTGGTAACATGGATTGGTACTATATGGATCTTTATATGAGATGTTATCCCCCTCGGGAGCATCGGGTACTTCATGTTACGTGCGTTTCACTTTCATCATGTACTCCTATGCTTCCATCATGCATGTGCACTCATGTGATCATGTACTCTCATGATTCACTGGGCCCTCATGTATAACTTCACGTATACTCATTATGAGCCTCATGTGAAGTAATGTATAATAACGTAACTTGTCTAGATCCTTGTGTATTGATTGGGGAAACGGGGGAGTAGAAGTAGACATGTGAATAATTCCAAAGTAGTATAATCATGTATAAACTCAGTAGTGTAATCATGTATAAATTCTAGCCATTCACATGCCTATCTTGTACTCTACATCACTAGTCACTTACAGTTCTCTATATACAGTAGATATTTCCTTTACAGTTATCTCTTTTACAGCGTATATTTCCTTTCAGCACTTCCTGTATTTTACTCTATTGCCTGTATCGTATTTCCTAACCTGATATGAACTGTGTGAGATGTATTGTGCTCGTTCCTGTCCTGACTGGACCTGTTGAAAATATTACAGAGGACGAGGATGAGGCATGGGTGACTACATATTATGGAGCAGGACTAGATGACACTTGTGTTGAGGACCCTCAGCAGGATCCACCTGCAGCTGAGGATGTTGCTCCAGTAGTCTAGACCAGTTTAGCTAGACAGTCTTTTCTACTTGTATTTTGTCTCACATTCTGAGTTGTATTTTGAGATGTTGAGATGTATATACCCTTAGACTTATTGTATTATGAGTTGACATTCTGGATGTTATGTATCCTAGACACTTAGACTTATTTCATCTATGCTACTGTTCTCTTTGAGTTACTATCTATCTATCTGTCTTTCATTCTTCTACCTTAGATGTGATTGAGATTGTATATTGTGATGTCACCTCCATTCGGAGAGTATAAACTGTACAGGTACCTTTATATTGTTAGATGATTGACCTAGGACAGCGTTATACCGCCGACACTGCGGCGTAGACTGGACGTACCCACGTCTCGTGCCCTTACTCTAGGGTGCGGGTTGTGACAGCTATGATGTTAACTTTATGAACCAGAAGTTCTTCATCTCTGATAGCACAAGTGGTTCTACTATGTATGAAGGTATTAGAGAAAATAACATTTATGTTCTTTACCTTGTTGAAAGCACTAACAATGACAAGTGCTTAGTAACAAAGAATGATGAGAGTAGGCTTTGGCATATGCCAACATGGACACCATCTCCCGACTGGACACCAAGAAGCTTGTTAGAGGACTCCCAAGCATTCCATGCAAGAAAGACATGGTATGTGAAAAATGCGAGAAGAGTTAGTTGACAAAATTCTCTTTCAAATCCATCAACTCGGTGAGCACTACTAGACCACTCAAACTTATTCATATGGATTTATTCGGTCCTAGTAGAGTATCTAGTCTTGGTGAAAAACTCTATACTTTTGTTTTAGTTGATGATTTTTTGAGATTTACTTGAATTATTTTTCTTGCAAATAAAAGTGATACTTTTCGTGAATTTGTTGCATTTTGTAAACGTGTTCAAAATGAGAAAGGCATTATGATCAACAAAATTAGAAGTGATCATGGAGATGAATTTGACAATGACGGTCTTAAAATATTTTGCGATAAAAATGGTTTTGGTCATGATTTTGCATGCCCTAGAATTCTACAACAAAATGGCGTTATGGAAAGAAAGAATAGAACCCTTGGCGATATGGTAAGAGTTATGTTCAACCAATAGAGGCTTCCCCAATACTTTTGGACGGAAGCCGATAACACGACTTCTATGTTATAAATAGAGTCTAGCTTGATTAGACATATTTCTAAGAAAACTCCATATGAGCTTTGGTTTGACAAAATTTTCTCTATTAAATATTTCAAAGTTTTTGGATGCAAATGTGTTATTTTGAACACCAAAGATAACCTAGGCAAATTTGAAATAAAAAAGCCTATGAAGGTATCTTCCTTGGTTATTCTATGCATAGCAAAGGTTTTCTTAGTTGAAGAGTCAATCAATATCTCTTTTGACGAACTTAACACTTCTGCATCTAACTCCTCGAATGATGTTGATGAATTTTCTTTTGGTTTGGAAAACTCTTTTCTTGGAGATACTAGTACTCCTTCATCTAGCAATGAAGTTGAGACTACTCCACCCGAAGATGCTCCACCAATAGAGCCTCATCAAGAGGATCTCCCCAAAGAATGGAGATTTGTTCCCCATCATCCCAAGGAGCTTATCATTGGTGACCTTTCCTCACGGTTTAGCACTAGATCCTCTACACCAGATCACTGCACAAATGTGGCTTTCATTTCACAAATAGAGCCTTAAAATATTAATGATGCTTTTAACGATAAATTTTGGATGATTGTAATGCAAGAAGTGCTTAATCAATTTGAGCGAAACAATGTTTGGGAACTCATTTCTATGCCCACAACTATCCTATTATTGGGACAAAGTGGGGTGTTTCAAAATAAACTTAATGAGGATGATATCATCACTCGTAACAAGCCCGATTGGTTGCTCAAGGCTATAACCAAGAGGAAGGCATTGACTAGGAAGAAACCTATGCTCCGGTTGCTCGTCTTGAATCCATTCGAATGCTTTGAGCTTTTGCTTGTTTTAATGACTTCAAACTTTTTTAAATGGATGTCAAAAGTGCCTTTTTGAATGGTGTTATTAAAGAAGAGGTATATGTCAAGCAACCTCCCGGCTTTGAAGATTTTAAATTTCTTAATCACGTTTTCAAATTACACAAAGCCCTATATGGCCGCAAACAAGCTTCTCGTGTTTGGTATGAGCTCCTTAGCTCCTTTCTCATTTCACATAATTTCTCCAAGGGCAAAGTTGACACCATATTTTTTTATTAAAACACACAATGGCACACTTTTATTAGTTCAAATCTATGTTGATGATATCATTTTTGGTTTCACTAACAAAACACTACGCATAGAGTTCGCCAAAGTTAGGCAAGATGAATTTGAAATGAGCATAATGGAGGAACTCTCTTTCTTCCTTGGATTACAAATCAAGCAAGGACCAAAAGGCACATTCATCAATCAAGCTAAATATACAAAGAATCTTTTCAAGCACTTTGAGCTAGACTCATCCAAATAAATGAGAACTCCTATGGCCACAACGACAAAGCTTGATCAAGATGAAAATGGTATCTCGGTCGACATTCGTAAGTATCAAGGTATGATCAGTAGCTTACTTTACTTAACTGCTAGTTGTCCCAATATCATGTTTAGTGTTTATCTTTGTGCACGTTATCAAGCAAATCCCAAAGAATCACATTTATGTGCCGTTAAGTACATTTTTTGGTATCTCAAAGGCACCATTAACATGTGACTTTGGTATCCGAAATCTCCATCATTTAAACTCATCGGCTAATTGGATGTAGAACTTACTGCATACAAAATTGATCGAAAAATTACTAGTGGCACATGTCAATTCCTTGAAAAATTCTTGGTTTCATGGTTCAGTAAGACACAAAACTCAGTTCCTCTTTCCACAACTGAGGCCGAATACATAGCGACTGGATGTTGTTGTGCACAAATTCTTTAGATGACACAAACACTTGTAGACCATGGTATCTCTTCAAATAACATTTCTATCAAATATGACAATACTAGCTTTATTAATCTCACTAAAAATTTGATTTTCACTCATGCACCACACATTGAGATTAGACATCACTTTCTAAGAGACCACCAACAAAAAGGGGACATTCATCTTGAGTTTATTGACACTACATACCAACTCGCGGACATCTTTACTAAGCCTCAACCCGAGGATCATTTCATCTTTCTATGCCAAGAATTAGGCATTCTAAACCTTGAATCACAAAATTAAAATTTTTGTTGACCGGTACGTCGACGGTACACACCGGAATACCGACGGTTTCTCGTATTTTGTTCACAGAAAGTTTCTGTTTACAAAA
This sequence comes from Iris pallida, assembly GCA_029216955.1. Classification (NCBI taxonomy): domain Eukaryota; kingdom Viridiplantae; phylum Streptophyta; class Magnoliopsida; order Asparagales; family Iridaceae; genus Iris; species Iris pallida. The sequence continues at coordinate 9,735,281 of JANAVB010006389.1, read as the reverse complement.
TTGGTACACCGACGGTACATACTGGAATACCGTCGGTATACTGTTCTGCGTCAACTCTGCCAATAGGCGCCTCTTTCTTACTTTCTTGGGCCCCACAAATTCTAACATTAATTTCTCTCTCTCATTTTAAATCTCCCTCATTAACTCCATATCTTTTCTTTCTATCACAACCCTTCCTATCCCATCCTATCAATTGCACTTTCCATCACATCTCCTCACTCTTCATTAATTGCACCCATCCAATTCAACCCTTCTTTTCAACATCCCTTCACCCTTTTCAACTTCCCTCCATTAAACCCTCATCATCTCCATCCTATCTGTTCTCTTCCCCATACAAACTCAACTCTTTCCAAAAGCCTATATCAGCTCTTCCTCTTTCCTAACCATTCTCTCTCTTCTATCACTACAAGAAAAAGACCTTTTAACAACGCTTGTAAAAAAATTATTATAACGATTTATATAAAAATTTTAGCAACCCCTCTTAACATGACAGGTTTCGCTAGATTTTGGCATATTATAACAGCTTTACACATATAAATGTTATATATAGTTTATCCATATATAAATATAAGCGTTACAAAATATCATAAAATCCAAAATCAGCCCGCTCTCTTTTTCGACTGTTGCTGCTCTCTTTTCATTCCCCCCCCCCCCCCCCCCCCCCCCCCCCACAACACACTCTTATTTTCACTCTTGCTCTCGTTTTTTCTCTCCCCTTCTCCTCCACCCCCTATCCCCTCCTTCTCTCCTTCGTAAACCTCCCCACTACTTCGTCTTTTCCTTCGTGAAGGACCTCAAGGAGCGGTTCGGAACCGTAGAGTCAAGGTGGGCTGCGATCCAGGTCATCGGGATGCTGGAGGCCCACGTGGTAGCTCCTAGCCGTCGTCCGGCCTCGAGAGGTTCACGAAAGACTTGGCGGTCGACAAGATCGTGCTTAATGGAGTTGGGTTCGTGCGGTTGAACCTGGCCCCGGAGCTCTACGAGGGGGTTGGGCATTTGTACTTGGAGTCGTCCAACATCATCACCGACCTGGCCGAGAGCCAAGAAACCTCGTCTTCTCGTTGGCGTAGCCGAGCAACCACCCCACTGCTTCCATCGTCACCGACATAGCCTCCACCACCATCGACATAGACTCCACAACTGGCGACAAGGTTTTGACCTAATTTATGCCCTTATTATTTCGTAATTTATGCCCTAATTTTTATTCAGAAAATTTTAATTTCATTGATTTTAGTGAAACCATAATTTATGCCCTAGTTTCTATCCTTAGGTTAGGATTTCTTTTCTATTTCCTATTTTTCAAAATATCATTGAAACCTTTGAACGCATGTTTCGTATGGACATGGATGCGACATGGACAGACGGACACAACACCTATTTTTGTGTATACTGGTGTATTATAGTTGTTCAGGCATACCATGTACATATTTATCTTAGAGCAAGGTGTGTTATATGTGTGTTGATATTTTGAAGTTATATATCCTTTTTTATGATGCAGTTAGACATCTTCCTATTATTATTGAATAATATTGACACATAGATAGATAATCAATTGTGGGCACCATCGACGATATAGGACACTAGGATTGATTTCTATGGAGTTAATTGTAAAAGCGAGCTCATACAGAAAATGTTGCCTTATGTACCTAGAAAATGTTGCAACTTAAAGAAAACGTAGGAAGTCAAAGAAAACTTTGGCTTGGTCCTATGTTACTCTTTAGCTTCTACTCTCCAACAGATTCTATACATATGCATTGGGTATGTGCATTATAATTTTCCATTTTTTTTTATAAATTGCCAATTTGTAAAACTTATGTTTTTGATGTTATGTATTCTGAAATTGAATAGGTGGGCAAGGAGATTCAATTCATATATTTACCTTAACATTAACAACTCCTCTGAGCCAAGCATGCCTAGCTCTCCTTCTTCTGTCGGTACTAACGGTAATTACGCTATTCAACATATTTGGTGTTCAGTTTGAAGCTTATGTCAAAAATCATGTCTAGATTGGGAATGGGATTATACTTCAGTATCTTGCATAGTACTACTATCATGTCTGTAAGAGGAGCCAAGAATAGCCTCTGAATTGAGGTACAGGACAATGGTCACCCTTAAAATGTTGCATTTAAGTAATAGTAAGTGAAACTGGTACTAATTGGTTATGTTTGAAATCATAACCATCACATGTACTTGGCTATGTACCATTATCTTTACTTATCAAGAAGAGAAAGTTGCTTATCAATAAATGCATATATAACTGATTAATCATATATGACTAAGGTATTGTTAGAAAGAGCAAGATTAACAGTATCGATATCAAAATTGGTATCGGATCCTTACTATGAGTTTTGGATCACAAGATGGCAGAGGACAGGGAGCGTGTATCTCGTTGGCACATCTTCTAATATTTAGTGCTGATGTTGTGTATTATTATTATTATTATCCCTAAATTGTAGTGGTGATTTTCTCTAGTTTGTATTAGATTTGTATACACCATATGGAGAAACACAATCTGATACTGAACTCATATATTGGGATGAGCATAACCTTAATTATCTTTATTATGGAGAAGATTATATGGTTCAAACAACCCTTATTCTGTTTGTTCAAGTCTTACAGGACCTACCACATGAGGGACTTGGACTGCGCCTGGCCGCAAAGAAGGATACTTCACTGGTGAGATCTAGCATTATTTTGTAAAGATCCGTGATGTAATAGGAATGACAAAACTGTAGATATATCAGTAGTCTGCTTTTTAGTTGGGCATTGGATACTTCACTGGTTATCTACAGGCAGTCTTATCTAATCTATTAGGTTTAGTGAAAGATACAGAATAGAATTTTAAAACATTATAAAGCTCTAACATGACTAATTGTACAGGATGACAATAACAGCCCCAGCCTTTTTTGATATTTTTGGAGTCAGCTAATTGGACCATTTTCTTCTATTAAGATTTGTTAAGGTGTGGTTGTGCCCCCCTATAACCTTGAACAAAGATCATATCCTTACTTACAATCTCAATCCATCTTAAAATAAGACGTTAGATAATAAAATGCGTAACCAAATCAAAAATAGGTAAACACGCCTTCTGATTTGTATCTCATATCCGATTGAGCACTGGATTTCCTTTGAGGTACCATTAGTGGAGTTAGGAGTAAAATGTCCATAAATATAAATATTATGAGGGTTCTCGGATAATTTACTCTAATTCAATAAACTACATAAAAGATAATAAAAAAATGTTCTAATCATCTTGATCATCGAGTGACATCATGCAAATTCAAACATCACAATCGACACCCTGGCTGATTGACAGAACACGCTAAACTCGAAAGGTATGTTGCCATCTATAACCTTATTGTCAAACCTACATATTACTTTGTTTTGATCAAGTTCATTTGTTTTATTTACATAAATTTGGTAATTTTACCTCATTTTAAGTTAAGCATATTTCACCCACCACCATCTGCCCTAACTAGGGCCAACCTCCAGGCATTTATTGGCTTATATTTGTAGCTCATTGAGCAATTAGTTTTGCAATAATGGAATTAATAGCCTTCATCCAGAAATGATGTCTGACCTATGGTTTGTGTGGTAATTGAGGATGGGAGAACTTGATTATAATTTATGGAACAACCACCTGAGATTCTGTCTACAAACCAATTATTTCTTCATGGCTAGCAAATTTGTTAATTTTGACAGCAATGGACACATGATACAAAGATACGATGTGAATTGATATTCGATAATGACTAATCAGATACGTGTAGCCATCCATACACAACACATATTCTGATTGCCATACCAATTCATACTACAAGCAGAGTTTAGATTGCTTGTCATTCACCAGGATGCCCTCTTCAAACTCCACATAGGTATTTTTTTCATTATCATTTCTAGTCACTTTAGCATACAGTATTGTCTTCTAGTTTTAATTTTTAAGGGTTGTTTACCCTAATTAGGTTAATAGTCACCAAGAGGGTTGAGTTGGTCTAGTCTATTAAGGAAGTGTGGTGATGCTCATAAACACACCAAGTGACCATTGCACAAAAAAAGATACAACAGAAACAAAAACAATAAAGACTCATCCCAAATTTTTGGAGATTGCACAAAAAAAAGATATAGACCAGACCATATCATTATGATATGATCATACTGAAGTTCTAGCAGACCATATCGGTATCGGTCAGTATCGGATATCGGTCGGTATCGGATTGGGATATGCCAAACTGTATCGGTATTGGCCGTATCGGATGGGTATTGGCCGATATTGTAAACTAATTCTTATAATAGTTTATTGCATGCCCTTGGTTTGTCTCATAATTATAGTTCAAACTTAGCTACTTCAAAGCTCTTTGTATTATCTACATAGAATTTGCATGGCCCAGTTGGATTTTGACTATTTATTTAACTGATAGGCATGCTTCGGATAGTTTCCAAAATTCAACTGATGAAAATTGATACTTTTTTGGACTATTGTTAGTTCAACTCAGGATGACATGGATATTGCATATAGATATACGTTCTTTATGCAATTTTATGGAACTTGTTCATAAAATTTTCTTTTTGTTATTTATTGGCATTACTTTTTCAAAGTTCTCCTGCAGTCTAGATTTACCAAAGACCCCCTACATTACTTGACATTACCATTTTGTGTCTGCATACACACCTCTAGGTAGCTCAGTTGGAAGATAAAGGATTGAAAGGATGAGTAACAGTTACTACGAGTACAAGAAGCCTTTTCAAGGTAATGCTAGAAAGAATAGTTGTGTGTGAAAACCTGGATAATGAGTGGATTAGAGTAAAAAAATACAAGACCTTTAATAAGGGGAGATCACACCAGCAAGAAGGTGACCACGTCTAATGTATAAAGGTGAAAGTGAGTGAAAATAGAGTATGAAATCCTAGGAAAGATTATTAGGATTTGAGATTGAATCCAATCAAAACCATAGAGTTGTTACCTTCTTTTGTAGTCCTTGACACCTTGTGCCTTATTTTACAAATACAGAGAAGAGCTTGCCATCTTATTAAGTAACATACACAATTGAACGAAAGCTTAGCAGTAATGGAATCACGATACAATATAGCTTGAGACAAAGGCTTCTTTCCCTAGATCCTCCTATGTGAAGATTACAGAGGTAATTCTTTTTTTCCTTTGTTGAAGCATAACATGCTTTATTTCATTCATTTCATTGCATGCTTCAGTTATGACAAGTTGGATATTAGATGCTATCGCTTAAACAAGCTGCAGGTCATGGCTAGTTAATTGTACAAAATTTAAGAACAACTGCTTCTTCTTGTTTCTAACGTAGCATAGCTTTAACAAGAATGATATATACTCTCTACGCGTACATATTTTTGCTTACATTATACATGTTCAAAAGAACCTAATGTGATTTTATTTTCCTTTTTGTTTATCTTATCTTCGTTAGTTCTAATTCAGTCATTTTCTTGTATTCAAGAGTCGGTTACTTTCCAGCAATAGGAATTCTCTTAAATATTGGATAGAAAGAGATACTCTTGGTTTGGGTTTTTTCTGATTTTACATAAGGTGAGAAGGTTGTATTAGTTTCTTCGCATGTGGTTTCCAAATTATATGTTTCTAGTTAGTAATTTTGATGTAGATGAGGAGAACGAAACATTTGTATATTAAGAGAAGAACAATTTCCAACAATGCAATTTTTATGCCTTTCACGAGAATACAATAGAACATAACACTACTAGGCTAAAAATTTGACAGATTTCACACAGATGGATTCGGATCCAGATTCTCTCCTGATTGAATAGACATAGCCTTACTTAGCCTCATAATGTATACACCTGATGACATAATGATGTTTTGTTTGTGTTAAAGTATGTAATTTTGAATCTGTCAACAGTGTCAACTTCTTAGAAAGACATGGATCTCCACCAATTGCATCATTATTCCTATTGGTGAGTACATTCAAAACATGGATTTTGTAGTCATGTTACATAACAAGATTTTGTAGTCTTGTTAAAAGCCAATAAGATATCTCAGGATAATAAATAATAGAAATTTTGTAGTTATGTTACATAGCAAGGTTTTGATTGAAGGCTGACAAGTATGTTTGATGTTTCAGAATCTGTGGTATATATGTGTAGTCCTCCCTTATATATAAGTAACTTGAATATTAGGTCTCCTGCAATGTAACACTGCCTCCAGTTTGGTTATTGATTTTACCATTCTTTTTCCTGTACCTATGCTTCTCCAGAAAGTTCTTCAAAGTGAGAAGCAAAGGCGGGCACATACAAAAGCTGCAAGAAAGAAACTTCTTCATGAATGCGGTTTTCTTCGGCACAGGCTTCAAGATTGTAGTGTTAATTTTCTTGCAGAGGAGGAAGATAAATTTACTATTAGTAATTCATCACTGCCTGATGCTAAAGAACTCCTATCAACTTCAGATAATATAATTGGCCTTCTTCTTGCAGAGGTAACCTGCTCACTCTTAGAAACTATTTAATTTAGACATTTTTATTTTGCAAGTACAAGCAAATTTTTTGTGTTTCCTCTATTTTATTTCTATTATGTTTATGGAGTATAATTTTTTTACTTTTTGTCCATTTACTGTTCTTCTGTGTTGCCTCAGTCTTCTTTCATTTGGCTTGTGCTTTGGTGTATTGGATAAGTGCCTTGCATTTGTAGGCAGTATCTTAATACGATAACTGTTTCTGATATGGGTATCAACAGAGGGTACTCACTTGGGTTCATTTGGTGGGATTACTGGAGATTTTGTACGTGCTTCAGCCAATGTATGGTGTCAGGTATAAGATTCACTTCTTAAAAATAGTTGAAGAAACTGAAGTTTGTTTGTTTTTATAACATTACAGTTTGTCTTCTTATTTGCTTGAAAAATGAATAATTTTATTTGTACTACCTTTATTTGTAGGGTACAATATTGACTTTTGAAGGGTATAATATTGATTTTTGAAGGGATGTTACAATTTTGTATTGGTGAATGCGCAAAAGGAATGTTTCAGTGTTTGTTTTGAGGCCCGATACCCTAAAAGGGAAAGATGTATATATTTTGGATATTTTGAAATGTAATGGTGATGTGTTGGTGAAACAAAAGTTGAAAAAGATTGATATTTTTTGAAATACAATTAAGATGGTGAGATATTTGGATATTTTTAATGAAATGTTTCAAATGTTAGTTAAATTTCATATTTCAGTTGTCTCATGTGTTCTGGAAATTAATATGCTTCTTTATAACGCATTGAGTTATTAGCATCGACAAGTGGTATATATATATATATATATATATATATATATATATATATATATTCCCATGTTAGTTAAATTTCATATTTCTGTTGTCTCATGTGTTCTGGAAATTAATATGCTTCTTTATAACGCATTGAGTATATATAGCATATTAATTTCCAGAACACATGAGACAACAGAAATATAAAATTTAACTAACATTGGAATATATATATATATATATATATATCACCTGTCGATGCTAATAACTCAATGCGTTATAAAGATGCATATTAATTTCCAGAACACATGAGACAACAGAAATATGAAATTTAACTAACATTGGAATATATATATATATATATATATATATATATATATATATATATATATATATATATATTTTTTTTTTTTTTTTTTTTTTTTTTTTTTTTTTTTTTTTTTTTTTTTTTAAGGGTCGGCCGAGCGAGCCAACCCTATAAGGTTCCACAAATTATGTCGGCCATATATATATATATATATATATATATATATATATATATATATATATATATATATATATATATATATTTTTATATATATATATATATATATATATATATATATATATATATATATGCGTGTGAATATATATGCGTGTGAATAACCAGAATAGAATGTTAAAAAGCGTTATGTATGTTCATTTTATAACGCCTTGTGAATGTTTGAAAATCAGATCATTTTGCACAGCGTTATGTATATATAACCTAGTCATAATGCTTCAAGATAGATATGTTATATATAATGATAATATTAATGTCGCTTAAAAGTTTAGTGTTATTTATAATTGAATTAATTATCTCATTTCTAATTAAAAAAATGTCATATAAGTTTATATTATTTATGACGGTTTTCATAAATATTTATAACACTCTTTTTTATCATGGTTGCTGGTGTAAAAAATCCATCATAAAATGTCATATATTACGATTATTATCCGTCATAAAAAGGTATTTTTCTTGTAGTGTATATAAATTCCTCTCTCTATTTCCCATTCCTATCTCCACCTCCTCCACAATAGCTCACGCGAAACGTCCATGCTTCTCTTCCACCTAAAACCCATTCAAACCATCTCTCCTACCCGATGGCGCTGATGATCGAAAAATCTTCAAATCCAGCGACGTCGTCGATGCATGGTTCAACTCCTTCCACAACCGTGCCGTGTCCGAAGGAAAGCCAATAACCTTTAACACCTTCCCCGACCATCTCCCTCTGTTTCAAACTCTGGGACTCGCCACTCTTCTCGGTCGTCAGATTCTCGTCTATCCGGCTGCAATACGCATGTTCTACTGCAATCTTGTCCTCGATCTCGCACACAACGCCATTGAGACCCTCGTCAATGAACGCCATTTTCGTCTCACGGCCAAGGATATTGCTAAAATCTTAGGAATTCTGAATCGAAAAGAGGCCCTTCCTACTTTCGCGGGACTCCAACCATCTCCTACTGTTTCCTTCGAAGAATTTTACAGCATAATTGCTTCCGGGGTTAACTCGCCTCCAATTCCCACTCTGTCCAAGCAACTGGAACCCTTCTGCTATGTGCTCCTTCGCATCATGTGCTATACTCTCATTCCCAAGTCAGGAAACTATGATGCCATCACCTCTGATGCTCTGGTCTGCATGTACTATCTCTATGCCCGAAAAACTTAGTCTTTCGTAAAAATCCTGTTAAACTCCTTCATCTCTGTTCACTCCTCAGGAAGACGAGCCCTGAACTATGGTATGTTCATCACTCTGATTTTGGAAGCCAAAAATATGGACCTCGGTCTCTACCACACGGACGGTGCACCTTCATTTCTGGCTCCGTCGCGCTTTACCGCTACTGGCCAATCCTTCCACTCCTTTCGGCCTTCCAGCTCTCAACCCCCCACTAATCCATCTCCCCCGGGTCGTTACGTGCCTCTCAGTCAGCACTACATTGACATGAGGATGGCTCAAGCTGAGGAGAAGATGCGGACTAACACTCGAGGACTCGACACCCTTATCCAGAGCCGCCTTCATGACCATTGCTACTTTATTCAGCGCACCATTCAGGACATGAATGCCTATCTTGATCCGGACCTTCAAGATTGTGACTATCATGGTCCGCGGTTCACGGATCCCAATGCCTACGGCTTCATGTACCCTGATGGGATTGATCCTTTCGGCACCTTTCAGGATCATCCGGGTGATGGAGGCGATGATCCGGCTGATGCATGACTCTGGTCCCTGGCGTTGTTGGTCTTCTAGTATGTGTTGTTTTTCTTAAGTTATTTGTCTTTTGTGATCCTTCGGGGACCGTGGTATGTTGTCTTAAAAGTTGTCTTTTATTCTTCCAGTAGGGACAGGCAGTCGCTTATTATCTCATATTTCCAGTCTTTTATCCGTCAGTGTCAGTAGGACCCATGTACTTCAATTATATTTCAATGTATGCATGGTTTCCTCTTTGTTATATACCTTCTTTATGAACTCCCCCATTTTGGATTAAGTGACAAAGGGGGAAAAAGATGTTAAGGGGGAGTCGTCTCATTACGGGGGAGCTACTCCCTAAAGTACGATATTATTTCGTTTGTCAATTATCAAAATGGGAGAGATTGTTGACACATTAATTTTGATAACATTAACTGCTTCTTCGTGTTTTAGTTTCTCTATCATTTTCAGAATCAGATACATCGCTAAAGTCTAGGCAACTACAAAAGACTGGTAAAAACAAAGTCGTTGCAATAAGTCTCTCAGAAGACTAAAAAGCTGGTGAAATAAAGACTGAAAAGAAGCTATCTACATACTCAAGCTCACACTAAAAACGATTCAAGTACCTAGAGTCTGTACAAGGTCTAGGACAACTACGAAACACTTAAGGTGGATGACAAACCAAAAAGCCAATATAAATATTTTCCAAAAATCTATTTTTTTTTACAGAAACGGAATACCAGTGGTACACCGGTTCGTACTGACGGTATACCGAATTTGTTCACAGAATGTTCTTTGTTAGCAAAAGCGGCATAACGACGGTATACCAAATTTTTGCTCACATAAAGCTTCTGTCTACAAAATTGGCATACCAACGGTACACCGGTCTATAACGACGGTATACTGAATTTTGTTCACAGAAAATTTTTGTCTACAAATTTGGCATACCGATGAACCACCAGTCCATACCGACGGTATACCGAATTTTGTTCACAGAAAGTTTTTGTCTACAAATTTGGCATACTGACGGAACATCGATCCATACCGACGGTATACCATTTATAAATATTTGCTTTTTGAACAGTCAGATTCACAGCATTTAATGCTCCAATGGCTAGATTTATTACCGTTATTGTTGCAGAATGGCATACTGACAAAATACCGATTAGTACCGGTGGTATACCGTTCGCTGACTAAATAGAGCATTAAATGAGTAGCTCTCTTGGTTGTTGTATTTAAAGAGCTTGAGTCTTCTCTTTAGAAGATATCCACTTGAGCTTTAAATTTCTCAACAACGAAAGAGCTCCACCATTATTACTCTACAAAAGCTTTAATTTGTCATCCAACCAAAAAGTGCTAGAGTATTAAAAAGTTGTAATCTTAGATCTTCAAGTGTTAAAGAAGATCAAAACCTTTCTTTTTTCTCAAGTTGAAGTTGACGAGCATTCGGAGGAAAACTCGTGTGTAAGAAGTTGACGAGCTCTTCGGATCCAAACTCGTGTTAGAAATTGACGAGTTCATCGGATCCAAACTCGTATTGTAACTATTTACTCAAATAGTGGATTAAAGCCGAAGAGAGTTCCGGGATTGGAGTGACCCTTGGGAGGATACCAGGATACATCGAATGTTTGATTCTCTCTTCATTTATTATCCTTTAAATTGCTTATTATTATTGATAATCTTTTTATTACCCTATTCACCCCTAGGGTTCTACAATATCAACTAGTACTTCCTCCCGTCCCAACTATTGCAAATGGATCCAAATTATGACACATTGTAATATGTAAATCACAATGCATGGACTAAACACATGTATAATGATCACGATACTACAATAACATGAAATACAACATGTCCAGATTAGGAATCCATGCATTATCAATCCTTTAATATACGTGCCAAGAATCAAATAAACATTAATAAAAAAATGTATTATAGAAACTATTATATACTGAAAACAATCAGTGTATGTACTTGCCTTGCTCTTGAGCTAAAAGTTATAATCAGAATCCGTATTGCTGTCCAGTATATATATATATATATATATATATATATATATATATATATATATATATATATATATATATATATATATATATATATATATATTTAATATCAGAAGCTGTGGTGGCCCATGCAAGTCAGGCTTCATAATTGGAGCGATGTCGTAGAAGTACAATGACTTAGTTGTACTACTTTAAGCCTATGAAAGGATGTAGAAAATAGGATATTAGGATGAGAGGATACTAATCACAATTAGGACTCCTTGAGATATTCCTGGGACGACTCCTGAGAATCTCACTATAAACCCTATCTCAAAAAAAATTCCACTTATTTTTGTCTACTCTTCCTTATTTATTGTTGAATTTGATTCTTGTTCTTCATTGTTGACTTTGATTTTGTATCGAGATAAGTTTTATGGTCTAAATTAAGGTATATCCTGATGACATATTTAATGAGGATAGTATGAAAGGTAAATTTCTTCTTTAGTTATGGAGTCTAGAGTCTATTGCAACCATACAAGCTGGCATGACGAAGACATAGAGCCTGACTAGGGTGTATTTATTTTAGTTATGAAATTTAGAGTTTCTCACAGTCATACCGGTTGGCGTGTTAAGAATTCTAGATAACATAATTATAGAGGTATATACCTTAGTTATGGTCTCTATCGTTTATCGCAGCTATGTTTACTGGCATAGCGAGAATTTTGGGTGACATAATTACGGGTAGACGTGTATGATTATCAGATTGTATTTTAAATTGGTTCTTAATATATCGTCTCTATGATTCAACATTGTTATTATTGAGTTCTGTTCTATCACCCCTAATAGCTCAGGATAGGGATACCTTTAGTACCTCTAGTCCAGTTACATATAGAGCTCACCATCCTTAGTTCTGAGATTCTTTGGATAGGGCAGTAGTTGGCGACTTACAGATAGGTGTGTCAGTTGGGTAACAGTGTAGGTTGTTGGGAGTGTAACTTGTGAGTTTGTGAGTAATTCCTAGTGGGGTAGACATCCTATAGTGAGTACCCTTCTAGTGCCAACAAATAGTATCCTAGAAGTGTTAGTATATTACCCTAAGTAGTGTGCCAGTTAGTAAGTGTGTTCATGTCCTGGAATTATAGTGTATCATAGTATTAGAAATGGTAACCCATTATAGTTAGTACTTCTGCTTTATTCTAATAATTGTTACCTTTTATAATTGTATTGATGATAATTTGTCTTGTATCCTTTAATGATTTCTTGTTTCCATCTATTTTTCCTGTATGGCACCCATGACTAGAGCCCATCACCTGAGAGCAGCTGCAGTTCTGGAGATGACTGAGGTCATACTTCCACCTCCTATTGTTCAGGAGGTAGTGACCCCTTCCGCTGACTAGGAGGTAGTTGCACCTCCTATTGTTGAGAAGGTGGTAGCAACCTTACCAGAGAGTCCTCCTCCACCTCCTACTTTGCAAGAAATAGTAGCAGCTTCGTCTGAGACTAAGAGTCTTCCTCTGCCTCCTAGAATGATACTACATACCATATTCTCAGGAGGCATGTTCACCGATGGGACTCATATATTTTGGCTCCTCTAAGACATGATAGAGACTCAGAGAGTTCAGTCTGAGATCCTGAGAGAGCAGAGTCAGAGGGTCCAACAATTGTGGGACCTGGTATATTCTCGAGGAGGAGAACCTAGTCACAAGAGAGAGAGGAGCATCATCCATCATGGGCCTCAGAAGTGCCCAAACCTTCAGCCCATGCCACATATTCCAGTTTGGATTCCTGCTCAGCAGAGGATAGTTGAGCCGGTGCCTACCTATGCATACTGTAAGAAGTTAAGGCATGTACGGACTTGCTATAGGAAGAGAAAGGGGTTGTGCCTGTTTTGTGGGTCAACTGCGCACAAGATGCTAGATTGTCCCGCTACACCTCCTTTCGATGGAGCACCAGATCAACGAGGTCCAGCTAGGCTACCTGTGGCACCATAAATGCCAGCACAAACAGAGGGAGACACCCCAGTAGGGCAGGAATTTTGTGATGACGGTCGAGAAGACCGATGCTGCATGTGATGGGTTGGCAGGTCTTGTTCCTTTCTTTCCTTCTCCTTCCTTGCTCTATTTGATTATGTAGTACCTTATAATTGCATTTGGTGATTCCCATGCAAGAACCCATGATAGAGACTGCAATGTCATGATAGGTAGAGTTCACGACCATGTACGTTGTTTCTTTCAATATAATTGTATATTGTATGATTTTAGATAGGAATTTTATGGACCATGATTGTTGGGGGCTTGACCTAGGGTAGGGTACAACCAATTTAAATTTTGAGGACAAATTTTTTTTGGGGGTAGGATTGTAACTACCTAGTTTCTGAAGATGGGTATTTTTTTTATTTTCCTATTATTTAAATTTTGTGAATAATTGTTCTAATTATAAATATTATTGACTGGTGAACTAGCCTATTCATTAGATTTGGTGTTAGTGGACCAACTAGACTTGACTTGACCCATTGGTTCAATTATTTAGAGTAGTCATGATTAGATTAGTAAGTTAGTCATTCCTTAGTTAAATGAAGAGAATATTCTCTATTGGTTGTAGAGATTCCATTCATGACATAGATAGGGGCTTTTAAGTCTTATTATCTATTCCTAAACCTAAGCCTAATAAAAGTCTATATAAACCTTTCTATTCATTAGTAGCCTACTTTTGCTTTCCTAATTAATTCATCCCAAATTGGAAGCAAACCCTAATCCACCCATTCCCAAATCTCATCCCTCTTCTCATTTCCATTCCAATGGAGAGCTTAGAGCATAAGAGGAAGCTTGAAGAGGAGTACAAACAAGGAGGGGTATGTCGGATTCAAGTCTTCTTGCATCTGATTCAGAGTTCTCCAAATGAGGGACACACAAGTTGGGTAATTCCCTATTCTTCACCACTTTCATGGTTATGAACACCTATTGAACCCATAGGAACCTTCCCATATGTGGATTTGACTTCTTAATGGTAGATCTAGGTAATAGAAGATTTTAATTTGGTATATTTAGGTTTTTATCATAAGTAGTGTTGATTTCTATGCTCAATTTATATTTATTATGAAATTGGTCACCAAGTGTTTGTGATTATGCTTCTATAGGACTTTAGATTCCTAATAGGTTATTTATGGTTCAAATCTATAATAGATATGATATGAATCATATAGATTATGTTTGTACAGGTTTAGTTACATATAAATTTGGGATTTAGGAATGCAATTGTTAATTGAATATTTTTTCATGTGGTATAACTGTCACATGGGAAGTGTGGTAGATACATGGGTGTGTTTGTGTTATGGAGATGTGTATTGTCAAAAGAAGCCAATCCCTGTGGAAGTTGTGTAGCTGAATTCGTATAAAATATGGCCAGGTTCAGTTAGTGTGGTCAGTATCTATTAGTAGAGTGTATAGGTAGTTGTATTGGAAAGTTATGTGTTACAGAAATATGCATATATATATATATATATATATATTTTTTTTTTTTGCATATATATATATATATATATATATATATATATATATATATATATATATATATATATATATATATATATAAATGTGTACATGTATAGAAGTGTGTTTGGGTGGAGAAAAAATCTTCCCTGTATGAAAAAAATGTATAAATGTGTACATGTATAGAAGTGTGTTTGGGTGGAGAAAAAGTCTTCCCTGTATGAAGTCCTGATCTAGGTTCCCTGCAGTAGTTATGCAGTAGATAGTTGAGTGTCTGTGTAGGCAGCTTTCATGTGTATGTACTTGGTCCTTTCTAGCTAGGGTGTATATAAGTGTGTTTAGGACTGAGTAGCAGCTGCTAAAACAGTTTGTAGCAAAGTAAAGAAGAGTATGCAATTGGGGAAGAGCTGTTGACAGCAACTAAATTGGAGGTCATCTAATCGGCAACAGATGGATATCAGTTAAATAGTGCAGGGTTCTCTAGGTATGTAGGGGATAAGACCAACAGCAGCAGGGGCAGTAGAATTAGCAAAGAACAATATGCATTAGCATACAGCATGTAAGACAACATCTGTAAACAGCAATGCATGACCTGCTTCCTGTAATTGGTAGCAACTGTACCAGCAGTTGCTGATTGCACTAGCAGCAGCTTGCTTAGCCAGATAGCAGCAACTCTGTTGCTTGCCTAGCAATTCCAAAAGTAGTTGGTGCAGGACCTAAGGAAAAGGAATGTGTGTACACTTAAACCTTTGTGTGTGTGTGCGTGTGTGTGTGTGTGTGTGTGTGTGTGTGTGTGTGTGTGTGATTCAATAGGGAGCATCTGGTACAGATTTTTATGTTCATCAGTATGCACATGTCCTGTGCATGAAGTTAGGTACTGAACATATTACTCCTGTGTGCGTATGTACAACCCCCAACGAAAAGTACCAGTGTCTTGTGCTAGTGTATCTGTGTGTGTTTGTAGTGTCCAGCTGTGTGTGAGTGCACCGTGTAGAAGAGGCAAACCTGTGTACCTATGTTCAAATGGTTAGGAAGAGGACCTAGTAGCAAATTCAGTGGGGTGCGTGTGTGTGTGCCAGATATATAATAGAATATGTTGTGTATCAGTCATATGTAGTCATGTGTAACAGTGAAGGTGTCTATGGTGTACCGGTTTGGATATCCTGAGTCTAGTGTAGCTGTCATGAACCTGTATGACTAGTAGGGGATTTGTGTAGAGGAATGTATATGTGTAGGTGTCCATAGGACATAGGATTTTGTATGTATATTTGTGTTTGTGTCAATGATAAATGTAAGAATTTGTATGTGTGTAATTGAGAGTGGTGAATAGAGGGAATTGTACACAGGTGAGTGCAAGTCCTTCAATAGGAGTGTGTACCAGTAAGTTAGTAATGTGTATTTGTAGAGACGAGGGTAGATGGATACCTGTGAGTTGATTTTGTGTACACAGAGATGTAGACCTGTGTGTACCTATACATGTGTCAATAGACAGTGATGTGTATGAGTATATGAGTAGTGAGGCAGGTGGAGAAAGGATTTTGTGTTCTGCATGAGCAGGACAGCAGCTAGCTTGTGCAATAGGTGGGTGTTCCTCTGTATGTTTGCATGTGCAGAGGATGGCTGCAACCTGCAATAGTAGGCAACATTTAAATAGGTCCCATTGGTATGCATATGAGTAGGTAATATTAGTAAAAGGGAAATGCAGATTTTAGAAGGAGATGTATTATGCATGTATGTTTGCCTATGCACAACAGGATATCTATGTATCAGATTACTTGAATTTTGTTCAGTGTCAAGAGCTTGGAAATATGTAGGTAAGTGTAGTGGTAACTTACGATATATGGGAGAATTGTGTATATGAGTGTATGTATCCTAACCTCTGAGCAGTGTCTACCAGTGTGTGTGTGTGATATTGGGCCTGTGTGGATGTGTCCAGTTGGGTATCCATGGGTAATAGGTTAGTAGAGGTTGGTACACATGTGTGTAGGTAATCATAGGTAAAAGATAAATAGGGAATATTGATACCTAAGTGTATGGTATAGGTAATGGTTAAGTAAAAGGTAAGTGCCATATATATGTGCATATACATAGGGCAAGGGGTAAATGTTAAGGTATTCAAGTATATAAGTCCATATACTTGTAGGAGACCTATTATCCCTATTTCTATATGGGTATGAACCTAGAAACCTAGGCATGACCTAGAAATGATTAGTTTGACTCTAGAAGTAGGATATTGACCTAGTTTTACCATAGAAGCAAGGTATTGACCTAGTTTGACTTCTATGACCTAGAATTGACATATAAAACACATTTTAAATTTCATATCGATGATTTTAACTCCAAAACCCCAATTGACATTGATATACCATATTTAGGTATTTGTGACTCTATTTTGGATATCGATCCTCACTTATTGCTCAGGACCATAGACAAGTACATTCTCTAATAGTTTACATGCTGATATTTTCTATAATTCAAGTTATTGTAGTGTTTTAATGATGCTTGACACGATGTTCACACGGAGTAGTACTACATGGATTTATCTTGGATACGTTGTCTCATACTGGACTAGTATATTGTGACTCATTTACATGCATCAACTAACTTACTGGCACCACTTATATTTCTGGCTGGTTTTATATCTTGCTACGTGTCTGGATTTGGAATCCATGTAGTACGTGTCGGGCAGGAAAATATCTTAGTAACATATATATTGGCCCAATGCCTAATGGTCACACCTGATTTTGATAAATCAACGATAACTTAAGTCGATACACAAAATATACGAACTACTGCTAATATTTTAGGACAAGTGAAATCAATATCGAAGAGCGTACTGCGTCTATAACAAGTATTCAAGTCGTCATCTGTAGAAGCATGGAAAAGAATAAAGAAAGGCATATGCGGCTCCGACAGAAGGATCCCCATGCGGCTCAGGATTCCCATGCGGCTCAGAAGTCCATGCGACTCAGGAGTCCATGCGGCTCAAGGGTCCATGCGACTCGGATAGTTCCATGCGGCTCAGAAAGAAGCCACGTGGCCTTCAACAGTTCTTCTCTATATTCGGCTGCATTTAATGCCCTTACGACTGCTTTGACAAATAACAACTATGACAGCTCTGACATAAGGACGTAATAATGACTCTAACATGATGGCGTGATCCTAGAAAAGAGAAGAAAATCTCCTTACAGCTGGCAAAATCCACCAAGTCCCGAGGCTACTCCATGCGGTCGCTGCATTTATGCGGCTGCCCATCTGCATGCGGCTGCCTATCCCCATGCGGCTGCCCATCCCTATGCGGCTGCCCATCTGCATGCGGCTGCCTATCCCCATGCGGCTGCTTATCCTCATGCGGCTGCCCATCCTCATGCGGCTGCATGCTTCACGCGACTGAAAGGACCACCCATATGCGGCTCTGCCAGGACAGTCCAGTTGAGACACGTGGCGCTCTTCGCGACAATTGAGACACGTAGCAGTCTTATTTTCCCTGGAATTATGGGTGCTAACGAATCCTAACAAAATCAGATTTGTTGCGATCGTCATAATTGCCCAGATCAGATCAAATCAAGCAAATTGGACACGTGACAGGCTATCACAAATCACAAATATTTATGGCAATCAACATTTATTGCCCACAGAGATTTGATGCAATCACATTAATTGCTCAAATTTATTATATTCAAGATGAACGGTCCAGATTGATAACTCTTAAGCCCCCGACTTCTCAAGGAGGCAATTATTTGTAAACCCTAATGATGATACCCCACTCCTATAAATAGCAAGGTGCCATTCCCTTGTAAATAGATCGGATCCAGAGAGAAACAAAAAAATATAGCAAGGTGCCATTCCCTTGCAAAAGAGATCCTCTCCACCCGGCTGGACACACAGGGAGACAAAGGCGCGCACAGAAGAGTCTTCCCATCCTGAGAGCAATTCTTCACCGGAGCCAAGGCTACGTCTGATCGTCCAAGGAGTAAGGCAGAGCGGCCGTCGCTTTCCCGAGCCCTATCGTCACCCCCCAGAATCAAAAATAAACATTCGTACTTAGATTGCTGTACCTAGGTTTTCGTTCCTAGGCTTTCTTCGTACGAGCGACTTTGTATTGTGAAGTAAAAGTCCAGTCCTCCGATATAACTGTTATGTTCTTTTATAATCAATAGCAAACACGATGGCGACTCTGCTGGGGACTAACTTCTCTACGGCTGAGGAGTTGGTGACGCAATCAGACGCATCCAAACTTGGCTCCACTCAACAAACGCTGGTCGCCTGGTTCGACCAGCAGGCGTTCGAAGAAATGCTCTCTAACGGGAGCGCTGGCCCGGTTCAGCGGCGAGCCCGCACAAAGAAGGCCCGCAGGGAGTGGAGACCCAAAAATTTTGCTCTTCCCCAAGCTCTCGAAGAAGTACTCTCTGTTGCCCGAGACAACGGAGAAGTCGCGCCTGCGGCCCCACTTCAGATCACAGAAGACTCTGCGGTCCCCAAGTCCGGCAGAAGAAAACACTATGATGCCGAACTTGCAGGGGCAAAGAGGAATTCTGTGCAATCCAAGCCGCATAAGGGCGCCAGCCGCATGAAAGCCCATACGGCCAAAACTTCCAGCCGCATGCAGACAGCCTGCACGGCCACGACTTCCAACCGCATACAGAAAGCCCATGCGGCCAGAACTTCCAGCCGCCTGCAGACAGCCTGCACGGCTACGACTTCTAGCTGCATACAGAAAGTTCATGCGGCCACAAAGGATAGCCGCATGCAGACAGCCTGCACGGCCACACATACCAGCCGCATGCAAACAGCCTGTACGGCCACCGATCCTAGCCGCATATCATCTTTCCCATACGGCTCACGGTCAGTCTTTGACCGCCTCTCATACGGTCCTGACCACGAAGGCTCTCTGGATTATGTGCCAGACTCTGTTGTGACCAGCTTGGACTCTTCCTACTACGCACTCTCAGGTGCTAGAAGGAAGAAGTCTCGGGCAGCGCGGACTCGACGAGCTCAGTCGACTGTCCCAACTTCTGACTACCAGGACGTCCCGCTGATTATTTCTCGGGCCCCTGATGAAAAGTTGTACAGAACTATCCGTATCCAGCCCCCGGCGGCCAACGAACGGGATAGTTATCAAAAATCTCCTAACGAGGATCAGGGGCAAGTACTCACGCTACCCCCACATCAGGGAGCAGACAGGAGGCCAACACACTCACGTGCTCAGGACTCCCTAGCCCACAAAGCAGGTGACTTGCGCAACATGATTCTTCATATGCACAAGGAAAGAGACGAAGATTTGACGTGCAAAGAGTCTTGTCAAGGACATCAATGCACCCAGGTCATAGTCAACTGCTGCTGCAACAAGGCGACAGCACAAAAAGACCGACGGTCCGTCTTCCAAAGGCTGCAATACCCAAGCTCAGAAGACGAGGCGCTTTTCGTCGCCTCTTGCAATTCTGCTCTGAAGATTTCTGGCAGCGGAAGAGGGAAGAAAACAAATGTCTCCAGCCCGAAAATTTCAACCGGCGTAACTAAGAAAATTTCTTCTAAACGGTTGTCTACCATCGTTGCAGGAAAAGTTTACCAAGGTACCCGCTCAAAGACGAATTCTGCCACACTGGAAGATTCGTCCACATCTATGGGAGACACTGGAGCCGGGGGTAGCATTCCTCCAAACATCCACAACAATCCGGTGTTCCAAGAAGATAGTCCGGGGAAAATGGTTCACCCAACAGATGCAGCAGATCCCGACGTCCCCGAGGACGTCCACAATTCTCAAGATGAGACAAGCTCTGAAGCTGGGGGTACCACTCTTTCTGAGTCCAAACCAGAGAAGAATATTCCCACATATCCTGACGACTTCTCTGTACGAGGGTACGACTCAGAGGGCACATCTTCTACCGTTCCTTCCATCTCTCATCATATAAGGACGATATTTATGACGAACAGCAACCAAGAGGGTCCAAATGATCGCCACCGCATCGACACTCTGGAGGCCATACTGCACGCCTTGGTCAAATCCGTGGACGAGATCAAAGCGGCCCTTCCAACTCTGCAAGAAAGAACGCCTGGCCAAACAAGCTTGGGTCCCGCAGTCAATGCGGACTCGAACTCAGCTGCACCAAACCCGGGTGATAATCCTCCTAAAATATCGGCTCCTACCGCTGCAGAAGAGGCCAGGGAGGCAAGAAGAGAGGTCCAGGAGCTCCGGGCCATGTTCCATGCCCGAGAAAACTGCCAAGACCTCAGGATACGACAACCGTATCCCGCTGCGTAGAGAGATGTGCCCTTTCCACCAAAATATAAACTATTCCACATCAACCCATATGACGGGAAGACATCTGCAAGCAGGTACATCACCTACTTCAAAGTCACAACCGACCATCTGCCCTATGACGATGCCATCCTTATGCGGTTGTTCATCGGAGCCTTGGAAGGGGTCGCCTTCGACTGGTACCGCAACTTGCCAGACAATTGCATCCACTCCTTCACCGACTTCAAACGCATGTTCCTAGAGAGATTCTATGAAGTGGGATAAGACGTGACAATGTCCACTCTCATGGACGTTGTTCAGGGAGAAAAGGAGCTAACAAAAAATTATATCGAGCCGTTTCGCCAAACCGCGATGAAGCTGCCTTCTGGCAACCCTGATTCCTCCTTGATTGAAATTTGCCAAAAGAGACTGCTTCCCACAATCAGTCTCTGGATGGGCGAAAGTCAATTTAAGGATTGGAAGACGTTCATCATCAGTGCCACTAGCACAGAAGACAAGGTGAAGAAAGCCCGCCAACTGGGATTGCACATCTCGGAAGGGGAAGACAAGGGCAAACGCCCTAACGTCAACAACAACAATGGTGGTAATTCCTCCAGCAACCGAGACAACAAGGGCAAGCTGGATATGGTGACCGACACAGCCCCAAAGCTCGAATCAACGTCGGCAGAAAAGCAGTGGCCTCAGATGACCTACTCCTTCGAGGATGGCCATGTTAAACCCATCTTAGATATGCTTATCCAAGGAGGACGCATTCAGCTCCCTCCTCCCAAGAGTGAGCCTCGTCCTCCAGATATGGAGAGCCCCAAGTACTGCCAATACCATCGCTATGTTCACCATGCTACACAAGACTGCTACCAACTGAAGCGGTACATCCAACATCTCATCGATTCTAAGGCCCTGGCCATTGATTTTGAAGAGGTGACCGTGGCAGCCAACATGGTGTCAGTAGAATTTGGTAGCTTCCTTCCGACAAAGACTCCAGACGGAGTAGTACCTGTCCCCCGAGCAAGGATGGAGCCTTCCACCTCCCTGAGACCAAGCTACTGGTCTAGTGCCCCTTACCACATCACGAGGGGAGATCATGTGGGTCCATCCGGACTTGGTACCTGAAGTGACTCAGTCCGTACCTCCCTCCACCAGCAAGAAGAAGAATGGGAAAGTTAAATCATGTCGTACAATCTCGACAGAGGTCGAGGAAGCTACTGCTGTGGTTACTCGCTCCGCCGCACAAACCCAACCTCTACCGGGTAACTCAGCTGAGGACCAGCAGCCGACAACTGCTGATGCTCCAGGACCTCCGCAGCCTTCGACGACCGACAAGCCTAGGCCGAAGGAGACTCGCTTTGACAAACCACTCCGAAGAGAGACGCCTCATGGGCTGGAGAGGCCGTACAACTTTGACATCTTGGCGCAATTGGCCAACACACCGGCCAAACTATCGCTATACGAACTCCTGAGACTCTCCAAGGATGTCCGCATCGCACTAAGCGAAGCACTCCAGAATGCCGACGCATACTTGGCTCAGTCCAATCTCACTGGAGAAAGCTCACCTGCAGATCTCCAGGACAGCGCTTGCACAGGGTCAATGCCAAATATTGTCTTCACTCCGCAGGATATGCTTATCAAAACTAACCTGCACGATCGCCCTCTGTATTATACTGGGTACATTGGCGATATCAAGGTCGATCGGATGCATATTGACCCCGGGTCCTCCATAAGCATCATCCCGAAGAGCCTACTACACCATCCGTGCATCCCAATGCATCGTCTGACGTCGACAAGCACCGCCATCAGCGGTTTCAATTCGGGCAGGAGCTACCCGATCGGGAAGATTCGCCTAAAGTGCCAAATCGGCGACCTTCAGTCAGAAGTAACCTGTTATGTCATAGATGCGGACACCTCCTACAATATTCTCCTGGGGCGTCCTTGGATACACGATTACATGATCGTGCCTTCCATACTGCACCAGTACTTCAAGTACGTCGACAAGCATGACTTCGTGAGAACAGAACTTGCCGATATCGATCCATTTAAAAGGGTCGAATCCTACTACTCAAACTCATGCTTGTATGAGAAGTCGAAAAAGCATCTCGTCGAAGAAGATACTCAAGCTCAAACTGAGGTAGCATCTGGATCAGAAGAACCTATGATAATCAACCTCCAAGCCCGCAAGCCCGGCATAACTGCACCCCTTACAGCCACTCTGCGTAAGGACGCGATTAGCCTCTCTGCACAGGAGGAACAGATGATAATCCGACTGCCAAGGTCTGGCCAAGCGCCAAGACCCACGAAAGAACCACTGACAATCAGGCTGTCTAAAGCTCACCAGCGACAAGCAGATGAGCTCAATCCCTCTGTCAAGCCAATGACGATCCGTCTTCCCAGAATGGATCAACAACCGTACACTAAGCCAGGGACTACTAGCTGTTTGCCATTGATTATAAAAGAACAGAACAATTATATCGGAGGACTGGACTTTTACTTCACAATACAAACTCGCTCATACAAAGAAAGCCTAGGGACGAAAACCTAGGTACAGTAATCTAAGTACAATTGTTTAGTTTTTCTGGGGGGTGACGATAGAGGCTCGGAAAAGCGACGGCAGCTCTGCCTTACTCCTTGGATGATCGGACGTAGCCTTGGCTCTGGTGAAGAAATGCTCTTAGACGTGTGGGGAGACTCCCTTGCGCCTTTGGTCGCTAGATCTCTGGATGTCTTTGTAGTGCTCTCTCTCTTTTTTTCGCTCTCCTCTCTCTCTCTCTTTTTACAAGAAAATGGCACCTTGCTATTTATAGGAGTGGGGTGTGATCATTAGGGTTTGCAAATGATTACCTTCCTCAGAAGTCGGCGGTTAAGGATCAATTAATCTGGGCCATTCATCTTGAATATAATAAATTTGAGCAATTAATGTGATTGTATCAAATCTCTGTGGGCAATAAATATTGATTGCCATGAATATTCGTGACTAGTGATAGCCTGCCACGTATCCAATTTGCTTGATTTGATCTGATCTGGATAATTATGACGATCACAACAAATCTTATTTTGTTAGGATTTGTTAGCACCCATAATTCTAGGAAAGATAAGACTGCCACGTGTCTCAATTATCGCAAAGAGCGTCACGTGTCTCAACTGGACCATCCTGGCAGAGCCGCATACGGGTGGTCCTTTCAGCCGCGTGAAACATGCAGCCACATGAGGATGGGCAGCCGCATGAGGATGGGTAGCCGCATGGGGATGGGCAGCCGCACGGGGATGGGCAGCCGCATGGGGATAGACAGCCGCATGGGGATAGACAGCCGTATGCAGATGGACAGCCGCATGGGGATGGACAGCCGCATTTGGATAGGCAGCCGCATGCAGATGGGCAGCCGCATAAATGCAGCGGCCGCATGGATTGGCCTCGGGACTTGGTAGATTTTACCAACTGTAAGAAGATTTTTTCCTCTTTTCTAGGATCACGCCATCATGTCAGAGTCGTTATTACGTCCTTATATCAGAGCTGTCATAGCTGTTATTTGTCAGAGCAGCCGTCATGGCATTAAATACAGCCGAATGTAGAGAAGAACTGCTGAAGGCCATGTGGTTTCTTTCTGAGCCGCATGGAACTATCCGAGCCGCATGGACCCTTGAGCCGCATGGACTCCTGAGCCGTATGGACTTCTGAGCCGCATGGGAATCCTGAGCCGCATGGGGATCCTTCTGTCGGAGCCGCATAGGCCTTTCTTTATTCTTTTCTATGCTTCTACATGACTCCCTTCAAAGTTTTCAATTTACAAAATTAAAATACTTTGAATAAGAAACATGGCCCTGTAAAAACTCTTCGGGCCGTATAGGATGTTCTGGCCGCATGGATGTCTCAGCCGCATGGCCTTCTCAGCCGCATGGCTATTTGAGCCACATGGGCTTTCCAGCCGCATGGGCTGTTTGGCCGCATAGGCTCCTTGCCACGTCTTCATGCCATGTGTACAAATTTTTGCATTGATTGCCTGTGATTTGAGCCGTCTTTTGGGCGGGAGTTCCAAGAGTCGGCTTATTAAATTTTTGGATTTTCTTTGGATGAATATCTTTCATGAGAGGGGACAAAATCCTAGGAGTCGGTTTTGCCTGCAGCACACACCCGAAGCGTTCCATCGGTCCACATGCCCCCTCCATTTTGTCCTCCTATAAATAAGAGTAATTAAGAGAAGAAATCTCTTTACTCTCTCCTTCAACTCAAGCCTTTCCTGTCCTAACTGTCATCCTCTTCTTCGATCACCGATGGCTCCCAAGAAGACTGTTGCGACGAAGGGTAAAAAGGCGGCGTCTTCGTCGGCTGCGGCGGCGAAGGGCAAGAAAGCTGCTTCTACTTCGACTGCGGCGACGAATGATAATGTGGCAGCTCCTCCGCCAGCCAATGTTCCCGTAGTTTACCCCGACGTCCACTCCACCATTGCTGGTAAGGACGTTGCGTGAGCTTGAAACCCTAACTGTTGTGGCTACGTCGCATGCTCTATGCACGAGCTTTTATCTTCATGTGTGCCGCATGTACGTCTCATGTCCGAGCCGCATGGGAATTATTACTGTGGCCGCATAAGCACTTCGCCAACGGGGTCGCATAAGCTGCGCTGGGCCGCATAGGCTCGCACGAATTCGTTAGTCACATGAGCCGCATAAACTTATCCGAACTCTGTCACATGAGGCTTCGTTAAACAGAGCCGTATAAAAACATTGTCGCATGAACCTTCGCTGGACGGAGCCACATAATTTTTTCTGAGTTGGGTCGCATGAGATTCCATTGAATTGGAGCCGCATAAGCTCGAAAACACCAATCAGTTCTCCTTGTCCATCTTTTTAACTTATTTTTTTGTCCTCTTTTCAGTGAATCTGCCAGTCAATACTGCAGGAGAACCCCTGGTGGGTCAGGCCCAATTTGTCATAGGAGTTCGGCTTGACCAAATAGTCCGGCAGGTGGTAGAACAACTGCCCCAGAATGAGCCTGAGGAGAGGCTAACTCTTATTAAGAACCAGCCCTTTCGCTTTCTCTGTGCCCTGCTGAACTCAGGGCGATTGGAGGGAAAGTACCTGAAGCCGGCGTTCTTCTTCGGGGATGCCCTGACTGTGAAGAACTCTCGGGTATTGGATATATCTGAGAATTGGAATTTTATTTCTGTCGGGAGGGCGATCCACATCCCCCAGATGGAGCGTCATTTTCCATTGGTGTGGTTCAATATGTTGTCGGTAGTATTTTGCCCCGCTTGGGGGACTGTTTGTGGACCTGTTACCCTTGGCATACCTGGGTTTTAGGTACGGATAACAAGTTTGATGGGGATACCTAGAACAATTCCACGGTAAGGTGGTCATGGACGTTCCTGGTATCGAGAGAAAGAATGCCATGGAGCAGCTGGGCTCCCAGGGCATGATGAGAAATGATGTGCATGTACTAGAAAACTTAGTACAGTATTTGTAGTCAGCAGAGTACATTTGTGGGCCTATTATCCTTGGCGTACCCCGGTTCAGGATACGGATAATAGGACGCGATATAACCAACATACTTACTCAGAGGTAATGAGGACGTGGCAAGTATGAGGGTTTTTCACCGCAGAATCTTCCTACTCAGAGGTAATGAGGACATGGCAGGAGTGGACTCAGTGGAGGATATTTGTAGTCAACAGAGGATATTTGTGGACCTATTATCCTTGGCGTACTCCGGTTTTGGGTACGAATAATAAGTCGAAAGGGAACCAGCATACTTACTCAGAGGTAATGAGGACATGGAAAGCATGAGGGTTTCTTCGATGGAGCCTTCCTACTCAGAGGTAATGAGGACGTGGTAGGAGTGGGCTCCATGAAGGGGCACATAGAACGACTCAGAGGTAATGAGGACATGGAAGTTCTATGTAGAGGGGTGATTTGTTTTTGGCAAAAGTGAGACGACTCAGAGGTAACATCGACGTGGTCGTTTTAGGAATTTTGTGGATCTGTTACCCTTTTTGTGCACTGGAAGTGCGGGTAGTGGATCATGAGGGAGGAGCTCTTTCAGAAGAATAAGTTCAGAGGTATAGTCATACATGACTTATTACCTAAAAGAGTGACCGGAGTGTGAGTTCAGAGGCACCTGCGGGTACATAACTCAGCAATCTGGGATATTTGGAGGAAAAATGTGAGTTCAGCGGTACTGGAGGGTACATAACTCAATAATCTGGGATTTTGTGAATGTGAGTTCAGCGGTACCGGCGGGTACATAACTCGATAATCTGGGATTTGGAGAATGTGAGTTCAGCGGTACCGGCGGCTACATAACTCGATGATCTAGGATTTGGAGAATGTGAGTTCAGTGGTACCGGCGGGTACATAACTCGATAATCTGGGATTTGGAGAATGTGAGTTCAGTGGTACCGGTGGGTACATAACTCGATAATCTGGGATTTGGAGAATGTGAGTTCAGCGGTACCGGTGGGTGCATAACTCGATGATCTGGGATTTGGAGAACGTGAGTTCAGTGGTACCGGCGGGTACATAACTCGACACTCTGGGATTTGGAGAATATCGCTTAGACATAATATTTCTTCAGGAACTTGTCGTTGACGGGCAACATGAGCAAGTCTCCGTTTTGTTTCGCGAGACGGTAAGCACCGTTGGAGAATACAGCCTCAATGATAAATGTCCCTTCCCACTTTGGCTGGAATTTGCCGGAGGTTTTGTGAGTCATAACCATCAGCCTCCGAACTGCCAAAACGAGATCACCCACTTGGAATGTTCTGATTTTAACCTTCTTGTTGAAGGCTCAGAAATGCGTGCTTGGTATAGCTCGATTCGTTGCTGAGCCAAGAGGCACTTTTCATCTAAGGCCTCCAACTCTTGTAGCCAGCGACGGTAGTTATCGTCCGTCGTCAATTGGTAAGTGAGAGCGACGCGAAGCGAGGGTATTTGGGTCTCCAATGGAAGAACTGCCTCACTCCCGTACACCAGGGAGAATGGTGTGTTCCCAGTGGCTGTTCGGACTGTAGTACGGTACGCCCATAAGCATTCACCAAGCTTCTCGTTCCAGTCGCGTTTGTTGGATGATACGAACTTTTTGAGCAACTTGATGATGGTTTTGTTGAATGCTTCTGCCAACCCATTCGCTGCCGGATTGTTTGGTGTTGCAGCAATATTCTGGATTCGATGTTTGTCGCAAAACCGATAGAATGCGTGGCTTACGAACTGCGGACCATTATCGTGGATGATCCTTCGAGGCAGTCCAAAGCGATAGATGACGTGATGTTTGAGGAAGCTGATCACGTTTGAAGTCTTCACTTCTGCAAGCGGAATAGCTTTCGCCCATTTGGAGAAGTAAGCTGTGATGGCGAGTATGAAGCGATGTCCTCGGGACGAAGGTGGAGTGATTGGACCGATGATGTCCATTCCCCATGCTTCGAATGGCCAGGACGCCACTGTCGGATGTAGAAACTCGGATGGCTGGTGGATGAAATCCGCGTAGACTTGACAGGCTTTGTACTTTCTTGCATAGTCTATCGCATCTGCTACCATCGTGGGCCAGTAGTAGCCCATTCGGCGAAGACGGTCTTATAATTTTGGGCCAGGCTGATGGGCCCCGCAGACACCGTCATGAGCTTCGCGTACGACTTCTTTGGCTTCTGCGTTTGACAGACATCGAAGCAATAATCCATCGTAGGATCGACGATACAGCATTTTCGTCTCTGTATCGTAGAAGAATCTGAGAGAACGCCTTCTGATAGAGGTGGCTTCCTTTGGGTTCTCGGACAGGATGTCATAGACTACGAAGTCTATGAATGGTTGTCTCCAGTCTGGTACTTCGTTGATCGTCTGAGCGGAATAACTCGCCACGAATTGAACATTGTTCTTGGGACAGACCAGTTCATGGCCTATTACGTCCACCAAATAATGAATATGGTTCGGCACGGCTAGGGAAGCGGTAAGGCCTGCTAGGGCATCGGACTCAATATTTTGGAGTCTGGGGACGTGTTCGATGAAGAACCCTTCAAATGACGAGATGATGTTGATCGCTATTTGGTGATAGGGGACCATGTCTTCATGGCGGACTTCGTACAAATCCCGGATCTGATTGACGATTAACTGTGAATCGTCGTATGCTTCAAGATATTCTACCCCCAGCTCTCTTGCAAGTTGGAGGCCAATGACTAAAGCGTTGTACTCGGCCACATTGTTAGAGCAGGGTTCCGTGAGAGAGTAAGCGCGATTGATCACCAGTCCGGAAGAAAAAACTAGCACCACCCCGACTCCGACGATGATGTTGTCCTTGGGTCCGGTCCTTGAAGCACCGTCGAAGAACATTCGCCATATATCATCGTGAGAGGCCGCATGCTAGTCGGCGATCTCATCTGGGATTTTTTCATATATTCTGGCCAACTCCGAACCTGGGTGGGCCGCTAAAAAGTTTGCCAGAGCTTGACCTTTAACAGCCTTTTGTGGGACGAAGATCATATGGTAGGGGAACAGTAATATTGCCCATGTAGCGAGGCGAGAGCTGAGTGTCCCTGGTTTAGTCATGAGGACCCTGAGGGGGTTGACTCGTGATATCGCATGTATGGTTTGCCCCGTGACATAGTGTCGCATCTTTTGAATGGCGAACACCAGGGCGAGGCATTCCTTCTCCATGGCGGTATATCGGTGCTCTGGCCCGACCATCATTCGGCTGAGATAATATATAGCTTGCTCATGGCTTGCATCGTTGTTTTGTGCAAGCAGAGCACCGAAGGAATGCTCCATTGCCCGTATATAGAGCAGTAATGGTTTTCCAGCAACCGAGGCCACCAGGACTGGAGGGTTCGACAAATATTTCTTGATGCTGTCGAAGGCACGCTGGCATTCTTCATCCCATACGAATGAGATGCCCTTCTTCATGTGATGGGTGAATGGCTGACATCGCCCGAAGATGTTGAAAATGAACCTCCTGATGTAAGCTAACCTTCCTTGAAGGCCTCGGAGTTCTCGAAGATTTTTCGGGGGACGCATCTCCATGATTGCCTTTGTCTTCTCCGGATCTATATGGATTCCCTGGGCAGTAATGATAAAACCCAAGAATTTTCCACTGGATACACCCAAGAAGGATTTGCTAGGATTCATTTTTAAGTTGTGCGCCCGTATGAGGTCGAATACCGTCCTCAGATCCTGCAGATGGTCTCCCTTATAGTGACTCTTGACAGTGATGTCATCAACATAGCATTCCACGGTCTTGCGCAAATGGTCCCTGAAGATGATACTCATGGCTCTTTGATATGTGACGCCAGCATTCTTTAAACCAAAAGGCATGACTGTGTAGCAGTATGTGCCAATCGGCATTCGAAATAATGTATGCTTTTCGT
This sequence comes from Iris pallida, assembly GCA_029216955.1. NCBI lineage: Eukaryota > Viridiplantae > Streptophyta > Magnoliopsida > Asparagales > Iridaceae > Iris > Iris pallida. The sequence continues at coordinate 9,704,790 of JANAVB010006389.1, read as the reverse complement.
CGCCGGGAGATATCTTGATTTGGTTGTACCCCGAGAAGCCATCCATGAACGACATACGTTCGAAGTCGCAGGTATTGTCAATCATGATGTATGTGATAGGGAGGGAGAACTCATCTTTGGGACACGCCTCGTTCAGATTGCGAAAGTCGATGCAGATTCGAATCTTTCCATTCTTCTTGAGAATCGGTACTATATTGGCGACCCAGTCCGGATGTTGTTCCTCACGAATGAAGCCGCTGGCTATCAGTTTATTGACTTCGGCTTCGATCGCATCCATGATGCCTGGGCGGAAGCGTCGTTGCTGTTGTTTGACTGGCTTTGCTTCTAGCCGAATGTTGAGCTTGTGAAGAGCAACATCGGGGTTTAGTCCTGGCATGTCTTCATAGCTCCAAGCGAACACATCAATATATTCTTTGACAAGTTCTAGTAGTGATTCTCGCTCTTCGTCCGTCAGGCTTTTACTAACGAAATTAGTTTTGATGAGCATATCCTGTGGCGTGAAGACAATGTTGGGCATCGCTCTTGTGCAAGCGCTGTCTTGGAAATTGCAAGTGGGCTCTCTCCCGTGAGGTTGACCTGAGCTAGATATGTGTCGGCATTCTGGAGTGCATCGCTTAGTTCCACGCGAACATCTTTGGAGAGTCTCAGGAGCTCGTATAATGACAATTTGGCCGTTGTGTTGGCTAATTGTGCCAGGATGTCAAAGTTGTAGGGCCTTTCCAGCCCATGAGATGCCACTTTTCGGAGGGATTTATCAAAGCGAGTCTCCTTCGGCCTAGGCTTGTCGGTCGTCGGAGGTTAAGAAGGTCCCGGAGCGTCAGCAGTAGCCGGCTGATGTTCTTCAGTCGAGTTATCTGGTGTAGGTTGGGATTGAGCACCAGACCGAGTAACGACAGCTGCGGCTTCCTTGACATCTGTCGAGATTGTGTGGCAGGATCTGACTTTTCCATTTTTTTTCTTGCCAATGGAGGGTGGTGTGGACTGAGTCACTTCAGGTACCAAGTCTGGATGGACCCACATGACCTCCCCTCGTGATGTGGTGAGGGGCACTAGACCAGCAGTCTGATCTCGAGTAGGTAGAAGATTAGTAATCTCCATTGTCGCCCGAGGGATGGGTACCACGTCGTCTTGAGCCTCCGTTGGAGGAAAGCTGCCAAACTGTACGGACACCATATTGGCTGTCACGGTCACCTCTTCGAAATCGATGGCCAGAGCCTTCGAATCGATGAGATGTTGGATGTATCGCTTTAGTTGGTAGCAGTCGTGTGTAGCATGGTGGATGTAGCGGTGGTAATGACAGTCCTTTGGGCTCTCCATTTCTGTCGGCCGAGGTTCCCGTCGTGGTGGAGGGAGCTGAATTCTATCTCCTTGTATGAGCATGTCCAAGATGGGCTTGACATGGCCGTCTTCGAAGGAGTAGGTCATTTGCGGCCATTGCTTGTCTGCCGGTTTTGACTCAGGTTTCTGGACTGTATCGGCCACCATAGCCTGCTTGGCCTTGTTGTCCCGATTGTTAGAGGAGTTACCACCATTGTTGTTGTTGGTATTCGGGCGCTTGCCCTTGTCCTCTCCCTCCGAGATGTGCAATCCCAGTTGGCGAGCCTTCTTCAACCTATCCTCGGCGCTAGTGGCACTGATGATAAACGTCTTCCAGTCCTTAAATTGACTTTCGTCCATCCAGAGGCTGATTGTTGGGAGCAGTCTCTTTTGGCAAATTTCAATTAAGGAGGAATCCGGATTACCAGATGGCAACTTCATTGCGGTTTGGCGAAACCGCTCAATATAGTTCCTTGTCAGCTCCTTCTCCCCTTGAACGACGTCCATGAGGGTGGACATTGTGACGTCCTGTCCTACTTCGTAGAATCTCTCCAAGAACATGCGCTTGAAGCTGGCGAAGGAGTGGATGCAGTTGTCTGGTAGGTTGCGGTACCAGTCGAAGGCGACCCCTTTCAATGCCCCGATGAATAATCGTGTAAGGATGGCATCTTTATGGGGCAGATGGTCGGTGGTGACCTCGAAGTAAGTAATGCACCGACTTGCGGAGGTCTTCCCATCATATGGATTGAAGTGGAATGGTTTATACTTTGGTGGGAAGGGAACATCTCTCCACGCAATGGGATACGGTTGTCGTATCCTGATGTCTTGGCAGTTTTCTCGGGCATGGAACATGGCCCGGAGCTCCTGGACCTCTCTTCTTGCTTCCCTGGCCTCATCCGCAGCGGTGGGAGCTGACATTTCAGGAGGATTATTGCCCGGGTTTGGTGCCGCTGAGTTCGAGTCCGCATTGACCGTAGGACCCAAGTTTGTTTGGCCAGGTGTCCCTCCTTGCAGAGTAGGGAAGGCTGCTTTGATCTCATCTACTGATTTGACCAAAGTGCAGAGTATGGCCTCCAGAGTGTCGATGCGTTGGCGATCACTGGGACCATCTTGTTCGTCGTTTGTCATGAATGCCGTCCTCATATGAGTAGAAGTGGAAGGGACGGTGGATGACGTGCCCTCCGAATCATACCCCTGTACCGAGAAGTCATCGGGGTATATGGGAATGTTCTCCTCTGGTTCGAACTCAGAAGGGATAGTACCCCCAGCTTCAGAGCTTGCCTCGTTTTGAGGGTCGTGGACGTCCTCGGGGACGTCGGCACCTGCTGTATCTGACGGAAGAGTTGTTTCCTCGGGCCCATCACCTTGGAACATCAGATTATCGTGGATGTTCGGAGGAGTGCTACCTCCAGTTTCAGCGACCCCTAGTGATGTGGATTGATGAATCTCCTATTGTAGCAGATTTTGTCTTTAAACGGGTACCTTGAAAAACTCCGGTGGTGGACAACCGTTTAGACGACAGTTTCTTAGTCACAGTGGTTGGAATGTTCGGGCTGAAATGTTTATCTTCTTCCCTCTCCCATCGGCGAGGATTTTTTGAGTAGAGTTGCAGGAGACGACGGGAGGCACCTCATCCTCTGAGCTCGGCTGTTGTAATCTTTGGAAGACGGACTGTCGGTCTTCTCATACCGTCGCATTGTTGCAACAGCAGTTGACAATGACTTGGGTGCAGTGATGTCCGTGGGAGGACTCTTTGTACACCGAGGCCTCTTCTCTTTCCTTGCGTTTGTGGAGGATAACCTCACGCAAGTCAGATGGGTCTGGAACGACCATGTTTGCTCCCTGGGTTTTGGAAGACTTTTGGGAACCACTCTGTCCGTTTGCCGCCGGGGGCTGGACTCGAGTGGTTCTGTACAACTTTCCATCAGAGGTCCGCATAACAGTATGCGGAGCGCTCGGATGGTCAGAGGTCGGGACAGCGGACTGAGCTCGCCAAGCTCGCGCTGCCCTAGACTTCTTCACTCTAGTGCGTGAGGGCACATAGTAGGAAGAGTCTAAGTGGTGTTGCAGAGAGTCAGACATATTTTTTCGGGAGCGTGAGAGATCAGGATCATAGGAGAGGCGATCGAAGACTGAGCCTGAGCCACGTGGAGCAGACAATATGCGGCTGGAATCAACAGTCTTCATGCGGCTGGCAGTCGTGGCCGCATAGGCTTTCTTTATGTGGCTGGGAATCTTGGACGCATGGGTATTCTGCATCCGGCTAGCAGTTTCGGCCGCATGGTCATCATGCATACGGCTGGCAGTTTCGGCCGCATGGACATTGTGCATGCGGCTGGCAATCTTGGCCGCATGAATGTTCAGCCTGCGGCTAGTGCCTTTGTTCGGCTTCTTCTTGGAGCACATAGAATCACTCTATGTCCCTACAAGTCCAACATCGTAGTGTTTTCCTCTGTCGGACTTGGGGACAGCAGAGTCCTCTATGGCTTGAAGTGGGGCCGCATGAGAGTTGCCTTCGCCGTCTTGGGCGGCAGAGAGTACTCCGTCCAGAGCTTGGGAAGGAGCAAATGATTTTGGCCTCCACTCCCAGCGAGCTTTCTTTGTTCGGGTTCGCCTCTGGACCGGGCCAGCGCTCCCGTCGGAGAGCATTTCTTCAAACGCCTGTTTGTCGAAGCGGACGACCATCTTTTTTTGTGTGGAGCCAAGTTTGGCTGCATCCGATTGCGTCACCAACTTCTAAGCCGTGGAGAAGTTTGTCCCCAGCAGAGTCGCCATCGTGTTTGCCATTGATTATAAAAGAACAGAACAATTATATCGGAGGACTGGACTTTTACTTCACAATACAAACTCCCTCATACAAAGAAAGCCTAGGGATGAAAACCTGGGTACAACAATCTAAGTACAATTGTTTAGTTTTCTGGGGTGTGACGATAGAGGCTTGGGAAAGCGACGACAGCTCTGCCTTACTCCTTGGACGATCGGACGTAGCCTTGGCTCTGGTGAAGAAATGCTCTTGGACGTGTTGGGAGACTCCCTTGCGCCTTTGGTCGCTAGATCTCTGGATGTCTCTGTAGTGCTCTCTCTCTTTTTCGCTCTCCTCTCTCTCTCTCTTTTTGCAAGGGAATGGCACCTTGCTATTTATAGGAGTGGGGTGTTATCATTAGGGTTTGAAAATGATTGCCTCCCTCAGAAGTCGGCGGTTAAGGATCAATTAATCTGGGCCATTCATCTTGAATATAATAAATTTGAGCAATTAATGTAATTGCATCAAATCTCTTTGGGCAATAAATGTTGATTGCCATGAATATTCGTGACTAGTGATAGCCTGCCACGTATCCAATTTGCTTGATTTGATTTGATCTGGGCAATTATGACGATCGCAACAAATCTGATTTTGTTAGGATTTACTAGCACCCATAATTCCAGGGAAGATAAGACTGCCACGTGTCTCAATTGTCGCGAAGAGCGCCACGTGTCTCAACTGGACCATCCTGGCAGAGCTGCATACGGGTGGTCCTTTCAGCCGCGTGAAGCATGCAGCCGCATGAGGATGGGCAGCCGTATGAAGATGGGTAGCCGCACGGGGATGGGCAGCCGCATGGGGATGGGCAGCCTCACGGGGATGGGCAGCCGCATGGGGATGGGCAGCCGCATGGGAATAGGCAGCCGCATGTAGATGGGCAGCCGCATGGGGATGTGCAGCCGTATTTGGATAGGCAGCCGCATGCAGATGCGCAGCCGCATAAATGCAGCGGCCGTATGGAGTGGCCTCGGGACTTGATGGATTTTGCCAAATGTAAGGAGATTTTCTCCTCTTTCCTAGGATCACGCCATCATGTCAGAGTCATTATTACGTCCTTATATCAGAGCTGTCATAGATGTCATTTGTCAGAGCAGCCGTCAGGGCATTAAATACAGCCGAATGTAGAGAAGAACTGTTGAAGGCCATGTGGCTTCTTTCTGAGCCGCATGGAACTATCCGAGCCGTATGGACCCTTGAGCCGCATGGACTCCTGAGCCGCATGGACTTCTGAGCCGTATGGGAATCCTGAGCCGCATGGAGATCCTTCTGTCGGAGCCGTATAGGCCTTTCTTTATTCTTTTCCATGCTTCTACACTAGCCAGCCAACAATTTCCTGCTCAGCACCGAGCACCAAGCTGGGGGTAGCTAGTATGCCAACAACTCCACGTTCTGCTCCACCCATGGAGCCGCTGATAATCAAGTTGCCCAAGTCATCCTCTCAGTCTGCATTTACACAGGGGGTGGCTGAAGAAGAATCCGAGCTGGCCAAGTATGTGGCTGCTTACACCGATGTTCCATCCACAGATGATGTAATCCTATTGGAAAAGATACCTTATTTCATCAATAAAGGGCTATCTTTGAATTACCTCGAGCTTAATAAGCTTTGTACAATGTATGCTATGGAACACGGTATAGGCGCTCACCTGCACACACAAGTGACAAATGTCTACACCGCAAACCAGCTTACTCCAGTGGAAGACGCTTACCGCATAATAGAGGGAGGGGATCACCCAATCAACTTCGGCCGGAAGAATGATCCACGGTCCTTCAAGATAGAAGAAGATGAGCTCGAACCCGACACCGAAAGATTACCCCTTTATCTGTATAGTCCCCAATCCAAGTACCTTATGCAAAAATAAGGGTATGATCTGGAAACTACACCAGGCTTGAACTACGGCACTGGACGGCGATTACCCTTACAATCGCCGGTCCCGGCTGGGAAACCGCGAGACTACTACAATAAAACCAGATGTGGGCTGGGTTATGTCACACCAGCAACAACCCCTGAAAGCTCAGACGAGAAATGCGACTGGCATTCACACTCAACCGGATCACCCACTTCCGATTCAGATATCAGCATCGGGGAAGTATTCAGACAAGTCTTGTCCGTCAATATGGCATTTGCCAACGCCTACGAAGAAGATGAAGACATTCCTGAACTTCTTGAGTTGGAGCCGTAGGCACAACAGCTAGATGCGCAATGGAAGAAGCGGTTCGAGCAAATAGAGCCTCCCACCGAAGATAAGGTTGTGCAAGTCGATCTCGGTGATGAGTCTTCCCCAAAGCCCATCTTTGTCAGCAAAAATCTGACAGATGAAGAGCGAGAATCACTACTGTAACTCGTCAAAGAATATATCGACGTGTTCGCCTGGAGCTACGAAGATATGCTGGGACTGAACCCCGAGATTGTACTGCACAAACTCAACATCCGTCCGGACGCAAAACCAGTCAAGCAATAGCAACGTCGGTTCCGTCCTGACGTCGTGAATGCTATTGAAGCCGAGGTAAACAAACTGATAGCCAGCGGCTTCATCCGTGAGAAACAGCATCCCGACTGGGTCGCCAACATAGTTCCAGTCCTCAAGAAGAGTGGAAAGATTCGAATCTGCATCGACTTTTGCAATCTGAATGAGGCGTGTCCTAAAGATGAGTTCCCTCTCCCTATCACGGACATTATGATTGACAACACCTGCGGCTTCGAGCGCATGTCATTCATGGATGGTTTCTTGGGATACAACCAAATCGAGATGTCTCTCGACGACGAGAAACACACATCATTCCGAACACCAATAGGCACATACTGCTACACAGTTATGCCTTTCAGTTTAAAGAACGCTGGCACCACCTATCAAAGAGCTATGAGCATCATCTTTAGAGACCACTTGCGTAAGACAGTGGAATGCTACGTCGACGACATCGTCGTCAAAAGCCGCTCTAAAGAAGATTATATGCATGATCTGAGGACGATGTTCGACCTAATGCGAGCGCACAATTTGAAAATGAACCCCACAAAATCCTTCTTGGGCGTATCTAGCAGGAAGTTCTTGGGCTTCATCATTACCTCCCAGGGTATCCACGTAGACCCGGAGAAGACGAAGGCAATCATGGAGATGGGTCCCCCGAGAAACCTCCGTGAACTCCGAGGCCTTCAAGGAAGGCTGGCATACATCAGGAGGTTCATCTCTAACCTCTCCGGGCGATGTCAACCATTCACCCACCTCATGAAGAAGGGTGTTTCATTCGTATGGGATGAAGAATGCCAGCGCACCTTCGACATCATCAAAGAATAACTGACGAACCCTCCAGTTCTGGTAGCCCCGATTGCTGGAAGACCATTCTTGCTCTACGTACGAGCAATGGAACATTCTCTCGGCGCCCTGCTAGCACAAAACAACGACGCAAGCCATAAGCAAGCTATATATTACCTCAGGACAAACCATCTACGTCATATCAAGAGTCAACCCCCTCAGGGTCCTCATGACTAAGCCAGGTGCACTCAGCTCTCGCCTCGCTACCTGGGCGATATTGCTATCCTCCTACCACATGATCTTCGTCCCACAAAAGGCTGTTAAGGGTCAAGCTCTGGCAGACTTTTTAGCAGCTCATCCAGGTTTGGAGTCAACCAAAATAGACGAAGAGATTCCAGACGAGGTCGCTAATTCAAATGTGGCCTCCCATGATACTGTATGGCGGATGTTCTTCGACGACGCTTCTAGAACCGGGCCCAAGGGCAATATCGTCGTTGGAGTCGGAGTAGTGCTAATTTCTCCCACCGGGTTGGTGATCAATCGAGCTTATTCTCTCACAGAGCCCTGTTCAAACAATGTGGCCGAGTACAATGCGTTGGTCATTGGCCTCTGACTCGCAAAAGAGCTGGGGGTAGAATATCTTGAAGCATACGACGATTCACAGTTAATCGTCAATCAGATCCAGGGTTCGTACGAAGTCCGCCATGAAGACATGATCACCTATCACCAAATAGCGATCAACATCATCTCGTCATTTGAAGGGTTCTTTATCGAACACGTCCCCAGACTCCAAAATATCGAGGCCGATGCCCTAACAGGCCTTGCCGCTTCCCTAGCAGTGCCGAACCATATTCATCATTTGGTGGACGTGATAGGCCATGAACTGGTCTGTCCCAAGAACAACGTTCAATTCGTGGTGAGTTATTCCGCTCAGACGATCGACGAAGTACCAGACTGGAGACAACCATTCATAGACTTCGTAGTCTACGACATCCTGCCCGAGAACCCAAAGGAAGCCACCTCTATCAGAAGGCGTTCTCTCAGATTCTTCTACGATACAGAGACAAAAATGCTGTATCGTCGATCCTACGATGGATTACTGCTTCGATGTCTGTCAAACGCAGAAGCCAAAGAAGCCGTACGCGAAGCTCATGACGGTGTCTGCGGGGCCCATCAGCCTGGCCCAAAACTACAAGATCGCCTTTGCCGGATGGGCTACTACTGGCCCACGATGGTTGCAGACGCAATGGACCATGCACAAAAATGCAAAGCATGTCAAGTCCACATAGATTTCATCCACCAGCCATCCGAGTTTCTACACCCGACCGTGGCATCCTGGCCCTTCGAAGCATGGGGAATGGACATCATCGGTTCGATCACTCCGCCTTCGTCCCAAGGACATCGTTTCATACTCGCAATTATAGATTACTTCTCCAAATGGGCGCAAGCTGTTCCGCTTGCAGAAGTAAAGACTTCAAATGTGATCATCTTCCTCAAGCATCACGTCATCTATCGATTTGGACTGCCCTGAAGGATCATCCATGATAATGGTCCGCAGTTCACAAGCCAAGCCTTCGATCGGTTTTATGATAAAAACCGCATCCAGAATATTGCTTCAACACCATACAACCCAGCGGCTAATGGTCTGGCTGAAGCATTCAACAAAACAATCATCAAGCTTCTCAAAAAGTTCATGTCATCAAACAAACGCGACTGGAATGAAAAGCTCGGTGAATGCTTATGGGCGTACCGTACCACAGTACGGACTGCCACCGGGAATACACCATTCTCTCTGGTATACGGAAGTGAGGCAGTTCTCCCACGGGAGACTCAAATCTCCTCGCTCCGTGTCGCTCTCACATACAGATTGACGACAGATGACAATCACCACCGCCGACTACAAGAGTTAGAGGCCCTAGATGAGGAGCGCCTATTAGCTCAACAACGAATCGAGCTGTACCAGGCACGCATCCCCGGAGCCTTCAACAAGAAGGTTAAAATCAGAACATTCCAAGTGGGTGACCTCGTTCTGGCAGTTCGGAGGCCAATGGTTATGACTCACAAAACTGCCGGCAAGTTCCAGCCAAAGTGGGAAGGCCCATTCATCATTGATGCTGTATTCTCCAATGGAGCTTACCGCCTCGCAAAACAAAATGGAGACTTGCTCATGTTGTCCATCAACGGCAAGTTTCTAAAGAAGTATTACATCTGAAACGACATCCTCCAGGGTGACGAGTCATGTACTCTTTCGTACCGCTGAACTCACATCCCGCCTACAAATCTCCCAAAGTGATGAGTTACGTACCCGCTGGTACCGCTGAACTCACATCCTGACTACAAATCTGCCAAAGTGACGAGTTACGTACCCGCTGGTACCACTAAACTCACATCCCGACTACAAATCTGCCAAAGTGATGAGTTACATACCCGCTGGTACCACTGAACTCATATCCCGACGACAAATTTCCAAGATGATGAGTTATATACCCTGGTACCGCTGAACTCACATCCCGATGACAAATCTTCCGAAGCAATGAGTTACGTACCCCCGGTACCGCTGAACTCACATTCCAACACCAAATCTCACAGATTATCGAGTTACGTACCCGCAGGTACCACTAAACTTACATCCTGATCCCAAATCTCCAGATGGTTGGGTTATGTACCCCTGGTACCGCTGAACTCACACTCTGGTCACTACAGATAAATCTATATCGCATCTTTTAGGTAGTAAGTCATGTATGATTATACCTCTGAACTTTCTTCCTAAAAGAGATCCCTCCTTATGATCCAATACCCGCACTCTCAGTACACAAAAAGGGTAACAGATCCACAAATTCTCCGAAATAACCACGTCGATGTTACCTCTGAGTTATTTTCCTTCCATCAAAAACAAACCGCCCCTCACATAGAACCTCCATGTCCTCATTACCTCTGAGTTGTTCTATATTCCCTTCATGGAGCCTACTCCTGCCATGTCCTCATTGCCTCTGAGTAGGAAGGCTCCATCAAAGAAACCCCAATATTTACCATGTCCTCATTACCTCTGAGTAAGTATGTTGGTTTTCTTCCAACTTATTATCCGTATCGAGAACCAGGGTACGCCAAGGATAATAGATCCATAAAAAGTCTCTCATTGGGGCAACTACTATAAGGAAAGAACAGAGCGAATATATTCTGTTCAAAATCGGTTACATTCACATGACTACATCTCATGAGCAAGATAGAAAAGTTCTCTATTATTTCATTCAGACGAGAAGGAAAAAGATTACATTGATGTCCAAAAGAAGCAAAATACAAACTGCAGCTAAAGACATACAAGAATATCAAGACAAAAGACGGACATTTGTGAGAGCCCACGAATCCTAGTTATGGGGACGCATATACCAATCCCTCAACTATTTTGCATATGAAGGATGTACTTGAGCAAAATCCTCGTCCGAAGTAGGAATGTCAGGACTCCCAGTACTACCGCCGTCAGACTGGGGCTCCTCCTTTACAGCAATGGACGCCAGTTCTCCTTTCTGTTCCTCCATTTTTGGTATTACCTCCTCTTTAACAAGCGATGACTCTTGTTTGAAAGGGGGCAATAGCTCTTCCTTCATAATGATCTCAGCCCTCGGCAGGGTTGCTGCAAGAATCGAAGATAAAAAGAAACAAAGTTAGGAGATGGTCAGAGCCTCATGCGGCCCAATTCAGATGAACTTATGTGGTCCTGTTTGAGAGAAACTCATGCGGCTCTGTTCGAAGGGTCATCATGCGGTCCAGTTTGTGAAGCTTCTAGGCGGCCACTAGACAACCCCCATACGGCTCGGACGTGGGACACACATATGGCCCATACAAAGCGAACGGATTCAACGAGAACGAGGAACGCATTAAAGGCTTGTGCATAAAGCATACAACAGAGCCGTCTTGGTTTCAAAAGATACGATCTGACCTAAACCCTTACCAGCGATGGTGGAGTGAACGTCGGGGTAGACTTCAGGCGCCGGGGCTGACGAAGAAGCCACACCCTTTCCTTTTACAGTGGCTGTAGAAGCTTTGGGGGCCATTGTCGATGATGATCGGAGAAGGAAGGACAGCAGTAGCTTAGGACAAGAGAAGAGGAAGACAAAAGAAGGCAAAGAAGTCTCTCAATCCTAACAGCACCCTATTTATGGGCAGACATAGGGAGGGGCACGTGGACCGATAAACCATTTGGGTCGTGTGCTGCAGGCAAAACCGACTCCTCGGACTTCGTCCCCTCTCTCATAAAGAAGATTCATCAAAGCACGAAATCCAAATATTTAATGAACCGACTCTTGGGATTCCCCCAAGAGACGGCTCCAAATTATAACGGATCAAGAGTAATTAATGCCGCCTACATGGCAGAGAGAACAGCATGCGGCCAGAAGCGATCCATGCGGCCAGAGCAGTTCATGCGGCTAGGAAGTCTATGCGGCCAGACAAGCCATGCGGCCAAGAACATCCGATACGGCCAGCGGAGCTCATATAGCCATGCTTCTTATTTAAAGTATTCCAATTTTTCAAATTGAAAACTTTGAAGGGGGTCTTGTAGAAGCATGGAAAAGAACAAGAAAAGCCCATGCGGCTCAGAACAGAGAAAGCCCATACGGCTCAAAAAAGAAGAAACCCATGCGGCTTAAAGCAGAAGGAGCCTCATACGGTTCAGGAATTTATCAGAGCCTCATGCGGGTCAGAAACCTTTCAATAGCCTCATGCGGCTCAGGCGAGAATCACGTGACCCTATGCAGCTTTACAGCTGGCTATGAAGCGACTGCTCCCATTAAATGCTCTGACATAAAGTAACAATACTGACATTAAAGCTGAAATAATAAACTTTGATGTGACGGTGCATTCCTCGGGAAACAGAGAAAATCTTCTCTGCAGCTGGCACGATCCGCCAACTACGAAGCCCCCTATGCGGCTGCCACCAACCCATACGGCTGATGCGGCTCGGAGCGGGAAGACCCTTGTCATGCGGCTCAAATTATGAACAGTCACCATATGCGGCCGCTGTTCTCATGCGGCTCAGGTCATGAGGATCATCTCCATGCGGCTCACGCCCATGCAGCCTTGACACGTGGCAAGTCCTATGCGGCTCAATTGGAAACCACCCTTATGCGGCTCAAATTGTGAGAAGTCACCTATGCAGCTACCACCTTCACGCAGTCCAGAACCTAAGAAGCGACCCTCATGCGGCTTTGGCTCGCGGTTGTGACACGTGGCAGAAGATCAGTTTTCCATGTGGCACCAAATCAATCAAAAGTCATCAACAAATCTCGACGACCAGATTTAGTGCAATCATCATAATTACCCGAATCAAAGCAGATTTTTTGCAATCGTGACACGTGGCAGGAGATCCGAGCTTCCAAAGATTCATGACAATCAACATTAAATGCCCATACGGATTTGGCACAATCAGCATTAATTGTCCAGATTCCTTGCAATCAAGATTAGTGGTCCAGATTAATTGCCAACAAAATAAGATCAAGAAAAATGGCAATTAAATTCCCAAGCCGCCGACTTTTTAAGGTGGTCATTGCAAACCCTAATGATGACACCCCACTCCTATAAATAGCAAGGTGCCATTCCCTTGTAAAAAAAAGGAGATCGGATCCAGAGAGAAACAAAAAAATATAGCAAGGTGCCATTCACTTGCAAAAGAGATCCTCTCCACCCGGCTGGACACACAGAGAGACAAAGGCGCGTACAGAAGAGTCTTCCCATCCTTAGAGCAATTCTTCACCGGAGCCAAGGCTACGTCTGATCGTCCAAGGAGTAAGGCAGAGCGGCCGTCGCTTTCCCGAGCCTCTATCGTCACCCCCCAGAATCAAAAATAAACAATCGTACTTAGATTGCTGTACCTAGGTTTTCGTCCCTAGGCTTTCTTTGTACGAGCGAGTTTGTATTGTAAAGTAAAAGTCCAGTCCTCCGATATAATTGTTCTGTTCTTTTATAATCAATGGCAAACATCATCCAAAAGCAAAATTGAACAGGAATCAGATCGAGTTATTTTCATTTTATTTTTTATTTTATTCTTTATTGTGTCTAGGACACAGAATGTAAAATCGATTGGGTACTACTATCTTAGGTTATCTACAGTCCACTCATTTAAAAAGCCTCCAAAAACCCATAAATCCTATGCAAATTTGGCCATACAACATGTTCTGGAGTGACAGAACTCAGACAGAACTCTAACCGAGTCCTGTCCAAGTTCGGTCCAATATATTTGAATATTCAGTTGCCTCCAAATCTGCATACAACGTTCGTCTGCGAGATCTTCGCTTCCGAACTTTATCCGAGTTCGGTCTCCAAAAATAATAAATAGAAGAGAATTTTTCATTTCTAATAACTCATTCACTCTTCTATCTATTTCTGAAGTATTTTTCAGCGATCTAAAGCTTTCACATTCCACTTGTACATCTCTTAGCCAAAGCCAATAACATCTATTCGATTTAGAGTCTTTGGTTTACAGAGTTGTAAAGAGGTTTTTTCAAGTTCAGAAAACATCTCAGTTTTCGGAGCCGGTCGTACGCTCGTCACCAAGCACGGTGTTGTAAAGTCAGTTGTGCACATGTCACCAAGCACGATGTTGTAAAGAGACTGCAAGCTCTCAATTAGCTTTTGAATAGTAGATTAATAGCGGGCAAGAGTACCTACGACTGGACTAGTCCTCTCAGAGGGAAACTAGTATATATTGCGACGTTCACTAAGTTTGATTTTCTATCTCTTGCTGCACTTACAATTCTGTCTCTTTATTACTGCCATAGTTATAAACTGCTTAAATGTTTAATTAGTGATTATTTTTGCTGTACACACACACACTCCATTCACCCCCTCTAGCGGTGCTCAACGGTCCTACAATTGGTATCATAGTAGGTTATATCCTAATATAACAACCCTAGAGAGTATATATGGCTGTCGTGAAATCAATATTCAACGGTAAAGAGCAGTCCACAAATAGACCCCACTATTTGATGGAACGAACTATACTTATTAGAAAACACGAATGACTTTCTTCCTAAATTCTCTTGACTTTGATCTTTAGTCTATAGTTGTTGACGGTTATAAGAAATCGGCACGTATATTGATTAAGGGCATACTTATAGACAAGCCACATGACAAATACACTGATGAAAAAAAGTCAAAGGCTAGTCTAAATGCACGTGCCATCAATGCACTATTTTGTACAATTAACAAGATAGAGTTCAATCGAGTTTCTACCTGTACTACATCTTATGATATTTAGAAACTTCTTGAGGTAACCCATGAAGGGACTTACCAAGTAAAAGAATCCAAAATCAGCAGACTAACACAGGAATATAAATCATTCAAAATAAAACCCGACGAGTCAATTACACAGATGTTTACTCGTTTCTTAGATATCACTAATCCCTTGCAATCTCTTGGTAAAGATTACAGTAATCACGAGAAGATCAGGAAAGTACGACGGGCTCTAACCAAGAATTGGAGCCCAAAGACAACAACAATTATTGAAGGAAATGATCTCACCACCATGACTCTGGAGACACTTATAGGTGAGCTAATGACCCATGAGCTGGACCTACAAGAGTTTGAAGAAGCGACTCCTAAAGAAAAATCGATCGCCTTCAAAGCTCAAGCCAAAAGAGTAGCATGCAATAATTCTGATGAAGAATCATCCAGTGGTGATGAACAAGCCCTACTAGTGAAGAACTTCAGAAAATTCCTAAAATTTGAGAGATCAACAGAAAGAAGAAAGACGTCCATGAAAGAAACGAAGAAGAAACAATATACTTTGGATGCAAGAAGTCAGGGCACATGAAGAAGGACTGTCCAATATCAAAGAAAAGCAGTCCATATGATAGATCAAGATCAAGAAGAAAAGTGACAACTGGTCGAAAGTATGCTAATACAAGCATCTGGAACGAAAGTGATGCCAGTGATTCAGAGGAAGAGGCCAAACCCTGTAGCACTACAAATGTCTATCTCATGGCATTCGATAAGGTATCTTCTAACCCTCTGTACGATGATTTTACTTTCGATGAGTTAGAAAATGCCTTTAGCGAACTACTTTAAGAACACAAAAATATGCTAGACAAGTATAAGCAATCTCGTAAAGAGGTTAAGGCATGCACAACCGAAGTAGCCAGATTATCTAATCTTCTCAAAGATATCAAAGAGACATCTACTATCGGTAATACGGATGAGATAGCCAAGCTCAAAGTAGGCTATCATGAGGCTATCCTCACCATCGAAAGGAAAGAAAGAGACTATGTCAAAGTACAAGAACTTTATGACATAGAGAAGAAGAGGCACTTAGTTATAGAGCAAAGACTTAATGATATGACTGATAGATATGAGGAGTCTTATGCGGTCTCTAAAAAGACAGAGATTAAGTTAGACAAACAGGCCATCCCTGTGACACAGCCTAAGGTTAGTCCTAATGCTAAGCATACATCTAAGAGGACTCAACCACATAAAACACTTAAGAAACATGCTCATCATCATGCTTTCACGTATAGGTTTTCAAAAAGAACACAATTACCTGTCAACAAAAAATAAAGAACACTTTTTCAAAACTTACTTGCACGTACTATGGTACACACGGGCACATATCACAATATTGTCTAGCAAGAAAGCTTGTTGACCATCAAACACTTGTTTGGAGACCTCAGACTAATCAATATGGACCCTTCAAGGAATTGGTACCATAGGATTCATCTTCTCATTTTGTAGATGGACCCTCAACCCTCTTATGCTAGAAGTAAGTGGATCCTCGATAGCGGATGTTCGCGGCACATGACTGGTGATGCATCTTTTTTTGCTACGCTATCGATGAAGAAAGAATGATACGTTTCCTTCAAAAATAACTTGAGAGGTGATATAATTGGAAATGGCATTGTTGGTATGTCTCCTTACCCAGTAATAAAAGACCTTTTTCTAGTTACAGAATTGAAACATAACCTACTTAGCATGAGTCATTTGGCAGATAATGGTTATGGCATCAATTTTGTAAAAGACAAATGTATTATACATGATATGTCATTTGGTAATCCCATATATGAAAGAATTAGAGAAGATTACATTTATTTTTTCTTTCTAGAGAGTACTAACAATGCAGAAAGGTGCCTAGTAGCAAATCAGGATGAAAGTTGGCCATAGAACATAAGGCTAGGACATGCTAATATAGATACTATCTCACAACTTAACACCAAGAAGTTGGTAAAATGACTCCCCAAAATAACATTTAAGAGAGACATGGTATGTGCCGATTGTGAAAAGTACAATACAACTAGGTCAACCTTAAATCTATCAATGTTGTAAGTACTTCTAGACCCTTGCAGTTAATTCATATGGATTTATTTGGCCCTAGTACAGTCGCTAGTCTTGGTGGTAAGCTCTACGCTTTTGTTATTGTTAATGATTTATCTTGTTTTACTTGGGTTTACTTTTTATCAAATAAAAGTGATACTATTTTTGAATTTCAGATATTTTGCAAAAAGGTACAAAACAAAAAAGGCTTCATGATTACTCGTATCCGAAGTGATCATAGTGGCGAATTCATAAATTCTGATTTCAAAAAGTTTTTTGATGATATTGGATATTACCACGAGTTTTCCTATCCTAGAACTCCCCAACAGAATGGTATTGTAGAGAGAAAGAATCAAACTCTAAGCGAGATGGCTAGAGTCATACTGAATTAGCATAATCTTTCTAAATATTTTTGGACAGAAGCTGTTAGTACAGCCTGTCATGTTTTGAATGGGGTTTTAATGCGACATATCTCGAAGAAAACACCATATGAACTTTGGTTTGGAAAGATTCCTAATATTTCTTATTTTAAAGTTTTTGGATGTCGTTATTTTATCCTGAACACCAAGGACAACTTGGAAAAGTTTGACTCTAAAGCATATGAAGGGATATTTCTCGGATATGCTACTAAGAGTAAGGGATATAGAGTATTCAATAAAAGATCTATGATTGTTGAAGAATCCATTAACATTACTTTCGATGAGCTCAAAAGTCACAAATCTAGCGAAAGAGATGATGAAGATGCACAGGTCAAATCCAAGTCATCCAAAGATACTGCTACTAATGAGAGTCCTATGGAAGATCTAACACAAAGATTTAAATCTTGGAAGTTCTTGCCAGATCATCAAGAGATGCTCATAATAGGTGATGTATCGAAGGATGTAAGTACACGTTCTTTAAATATACTGATATAGTAGCTAATATAGCTTTCATATCGCAAGTAGAACCTAAAACTGTAGCAGATGCATTTGCTGATGAATTTTGGATTGATACCATGCAAGAGAAACTTAATCAATTTGAGAGAAACCAAGTTTGGGAACTCGTTCCTAAACCTATTGGTCAATTGATAATTGGTACCAAATGGGTGTTCCAAAATAAACTAAATGAGAATGGACAAGTCCTAAGCAACAAAGCACGTCTAGTTGTACAAGGTTATAATCAAGAAGAATGTATTGATTATGACGAGACATATACTCATGTTGGTAGACTAGAAGCTATCCGTATGTTTTGTACATTTCTATGATTTATGATTACAAATTATTTTAAATGGACATGAAACATGCATTTTTAAATGGATACTTGAAAGAAGAAGTTTTTGTAAACAACCCCCTGGTTTTGAAGATTTTCAAAAACTCCATCACGTCTTCAAACATAGAAAAGAACTCTATGGACTCAAACAATCCCCTAGCGCTTGGTATGAATGCCTAAGCGTCTTTCTACTTGAAAATGATTTTTCAAAAGGAAGAGTTGATACTACATTGTTTATCAAGGGTTGATACTACTAACGAAAAACTCTGTCAAAAATTTGCTATGTGTATGCAGAGTGAGTTTGAGATTAGTATGATGGGAGAGCTGAAGTACTTCCTAGGACTTCAGATCAAAAAAATACTCACAGAAAACATTCATCAACCAAGCTAAGTATACGAAAGACTTACTGAAGAAGTATGACTTTGACAACGTAAAGCCTATCGGAAC
This sequence comes from Iris pallida, assembly GCA_029216955.1. Taxonomy (NCBI): domain Eukaryota; kingdom Viridiplantae; phylum Streptophyta; class Magnoliopsida; order Asparagales; family Iridaceae; genus Iris; species Iris pallida. The sequence goes on along the minus strand of JANAVB010006389.1, from coordinate 9,686,430 downwards.
TCCAATGACTACATCTACCAAGCTTGACATTGATCAAAGTGGTAAACTAGTCAACCAGAGTAAGTATCGAGGTATGATTGGTAGTTTATTATATTTAACTACTAGTCGCCCTGATATTATATTTAGTTTTTATATTTGTGCTAGATATCAAGCTAATCCAAAGGAATCACACTTATGTGCCGTTAAGCGTATCTTCTGATACCTTAAAGGAACTTCTGCAATCGGCTTGTGGTATCTCAAAACCAAATCTTTTGACCTAATCGGTTATTCAGATGCAGATTTTACAGGATGTAAAGTAGACCATAAAAGTACCAGTGGTACATGTCATTTACTAGGTAAAGCTTTAGTCTCCTTGTTTAGCAAGAAGCAAAATTCTGTAGCACTATCAACTACTGAGGCTGAGTATATCGTCGCAGGACACTGTTGTGCTCAAATTTTGTGGATAAAGCAAACTCTAGAAGACTATAATCTGTACTATATGAAGATTTCCATTTACTGTGATAACACTAGCACGATTAACTTGACTAAGAACCCTATTTATCACTCACACACAAAGCATATAGAAATTTGTCATCACTTTTTACGTGATCACCAACAATACAGAGATATTTGCTTAGAGTTTATTGACACACATCATCAACTAGCAGATATTTTCACAAAACCACTAGCTGAAGTCCGCTTTACAATCTGCGTCATGAGCTAGGCATACATGAATTTTTGGATTCATCATGCATTATGATTAATAAAAACTCTTATAACTTAAAACTTTGAAAGTTATTAATTGAAGTTATTTTGGGTACAAGCCGAAAGGGCCCTTCTGTCATATAGGTGTAAATAGCCTGAAACGACACAGTGTACTAGTCTTCGGACTACCGCTAGCTGGGATCCAGCCCCTACAGCTAACCCAAAGTAATGAACATTATTAAATGTAGAAGTTTAAAAGTTATCAAGTGTATTTATCATTCATTATGCATTAATGAACTAGGAATATACGTAGCCAAACTCGGATAGAACTTGGACCGAGTTTGAACCGAGTTCGGTCGGCAATGGTTCAAGTTCCAAAACCGAGTTCGGTCGGCAATGGTTCTACTTAAACATCATCTTCTTCATAGTTTTTCTCCATCTCTCCACCGAAACCCCGCTCAAAATCCTAGTTCTAATCCTTCCAAGCATTCCCCTTCATTCCTAGGTCTACGAAGCTCGGAAGGTGTTCTCCTCCATTCCTCCTTTAAGGTATCTCTATATCTTTCTCTTCTCTTTTTATCCATGGCTCCTAAACTCCATAAGAGAAAGAAAGTAGCTTCTTAAGCAGGTTCATCTTCAACTTCGGGGTATGAACCTGTTAGCATTTTCAGTCCCGCTCGTCCTACTGACGACGAGGATTATGATTCTGCATTCTTTCCTTCTGCAGAATATTTAATTGCTTGGTTTGACTCTTTTCATGGTAGAGACATTTGTCCACGACGCTCTATAAATTTTACTATATTTTCAGAATACACTCCTACTTTTGAAAGACTCGGTCTTCAGGACTTCTTTGAAACCGCTGACAATATATATGATAATGATGTTCGTATGTTCTATTGCAATATGTAAGTTCGGGACGACGGTAGCATTTATTCTTGTGTCGGTGGTCATGAGATTAAATTTAACTCAACCGATGTGAGCGAATACTTTCACATGCCATATGTTAGCAAAAAATGGTTAATATTAATCATGTTCAATTCCTCGAAGGTGTAAACCTTGGTTCTTTCAAGGCGGCTATGTGTCACCCTAGACCTGTTCCTCGAAACGATAGGGTGTACTCAAAGCATCTTAATCAAAATTTCTATGAATTATATCGCTTTATTTTCTCCGCTTTGCCTCCCAAAATGGGATCTTTTGATAAGATCACATTTTATGAGATGTCCATGATGTATCATCTACATTTCGGAGTTCAGTTTTCTATTCCCATGACCATTATGGCTTTGATGATCGGTTACAGACGGCCATGATGTAACCTTTTATACCCCATGCTTCTAGCAGCTATCTTTAGAAGATTCAGAATCAATCTTGCTTTGTGTCCTTATTCCTCCACATCTTCTGAGCTGACTAGATCCAGGACTTATCCTAAAACACCTCTTCCACCCGGTGTTGAGCCTTCTCTTCCTTCTGCTGATGATCCATATGCCCCTGCTCCAGCTGCTCATGCTCTAGGCTTTGACCTCCAGTTCTATCATCGGTTTGATGACTTTGTTGCTCTCAATGAACAATGTTATCAGCACTGTAATGAGTTTGTCACCCTCTCGGGACAACGTCATCAAAGTTATGTTGATGTAGTGTTTCGACACACCTCACAGGCACAAGTGTTGAGGAACAATATAGCTGATCTTTACTGGAGTTTGGCACATGACCCTGTACATCCAGTTCACATGATCCATCATCCCAGTTTTGCTGGACCGAGGTTCGATGATGAGACTACTTTCCAGCACTTTGATCCTACTACTGCCAACTTTGATCCCCAGCTACCTCACTACGTCAAAAACAACAATTTTTGACCCTTTATGTTCGCAATTATCGACGGACCAGGAATGTAGCTATATTTTTTACAGATTAAAACAGTCAATTTTTATTAAAAACTATCAAAATATTATAAAAGATGATTGGATGGATTTTTCCTTGAAACTTTTCCCGCTGGACTTTGGATCCTAAAGTACCAAAACTTTCCCCTAAAGCTGCAAAAAAAATTTCCTCTCTGCTCAAACTCTTTTCTCGTTCTATTGTGACGAAGAAGCCAACCCTAAATCTTTCCTAGAGCTGTGATGGAGAAGCCCTAGGTAAGCCGACCCTAAAACTTTTCATCTATTTTTCCTAATTTTTTTCATCATCTGAGTTATAATTAGTTTCTGAGCTAGGTTTTAGTTTTTCACACTGAACGAAGTTGGTTTTATGACATGAACAATTAGTTTTCACACTGAATGAAGTTGGTTTTATGACATGAACAATTAGTTTTTCACACTGAACGAAGTTGGTTTACAATTAGTTTTCTTTGATACTCCAAATAGTCCACAGTTTCATTGTAATTTGGCATGATGCTATATATGGATTTGTTTGGATGTCAGTGATGTTCCTATAAGAAATTAGTTGAAACTGAAGACTTTACTACGAGGGACAGTTGAGTGCACATTGTTTTTTATTGTCTTTAACATATTACATATATATGGTGCACAGGCCTGAGTTACATCCTATGCCTTTGCTAAGGTTGGTTACTGAACAAGGTAGGCCATCAGCCAACAGTTCAGATCAAGTTACCACTACATGGTATTAAAATGCATAACCTTGAGAAGGATAAGGTGGGGGTATAGGAATCATGATTCGCAATATTGGTATCGGACCCTTCCTATGAGTATCGGGATCGACGGTATCGGGAGTATCAGAGGTTTCAAATAGTGAATGGCTTTGACGGTTTAGAAGGATTACAATTTTTATTGAAATTTTGACATCTTACAAAGAAATAGAACTTTTAAATTATGTTGATTCTCGATCTCATACCGTTTATGTGGTGAATGATGTTTGCCCTTTTATCTTAATATATTATTTTCAAGATCACTTGTCCTCTTCGAAGTTCGATCAACACCAACATGGTGCACTTCCTCACACAATAGCACTAGGAAGAAACAACTTCCCTTAATTCTATATTGATATGAAGAAACATGCAACTTCTGTAGATGTTTCTGAAACATTTATTTTGTTTAATGGTGTAGTGAGTGATTGTTTAATAGTGGTATAAATATTTACCTGTATATAGCCATAATTATATAGCCATTTTTTCACTTATGAATCCTGGGAGATGCCTTCTGTTTATAGGTCAAAAGTTAACAAATGATAACTGTAGAAAGAAGGTATCTTTGTATCTCTGTCTTCTGAGCTTCACATTGCAGTCCAAATTATGGGAGATGTCTTCTGAGCTTCACACTGCAGAAAGAAGGTATGTTTGTATCTTTGCAATTTCACTTATGAATCCTGGGAGATGTCTCTTGAGCTTCACACTGCAGTCCAAATTGTGGACCACACACACAGTTCTTGTATCTTTGTCATCATTTATGAGTCTCAAGTAAATTGCATGTGGATTTAGTATTTAAAAATAGGGTTTGGGCTGAGAAATTGGTAGTGATTATTTCTTGAGAATCTTAGTAACAGGGCTCACCAGCACAGAGTATAGATACTCATGTACAGGTACCAGGATTCATGAAAAGACTGAATGTTCATGAATAGCTGGTAGAGACTGAATGTTTATGATAGAAACTGGCCTGAATACAACGATTTATAATATCTGCAAACCATGACAATGATTCATAGGAAGCTTTCCATCAATAGAGGGTTCCACCATTCTTGATAATGTGTTTATGTCATATAACTAGGAACTAGCCCATTGCACCAGACATCGCTCCTGCTATGTTTATCTTTTTTCTTTGCGATTGTTTGCACTAACTAAAAAAATTAATATGCTTATTTTATATCTTAATTGGCATTTCTGTTTGTTGTTTAAGTTTCATTATGTCAGGAGATGGAACCCAATCTAGTAGAGATGTATTTTATAGTGAGCATGATTCATGAAGCTAATGGGGATGAATCTAATCATAATGATGCTTCTAGTAGTTATCAAGGAAGCACTTCTAATCGAATCGGTGATTATTGCATACTTTTATCTAATAATATTTTATTATGCTTTACAATACGTTCTAATATTTGAATAATTTTTAGGTGCCCTAAAACTTATCATTTTTTATGAATATGGACGACCTGTTGATATTGAATCAGAAAAATTTGCAACTACTGTTGGAAAGATAACAAAGACACATTGTCCATCTGCAATTGAAGCTTGGAAAAAGGTTCCACAAGAAGACATATGGAGAGGTGTTAATGTGAATTATAAAAGAAAAAGGAACTGGCCAGAAATAATGCAAAATTCTTGTGCATTTTATTTTTAGAAAATTACATAGAAAAGAAAAAAAAACCTGATTCACAATTTGGACTATCACTGATAGCTGATCTTTTGCTGAAGATGGTCATAATGGATACTTGATAAAAGAAAGATTCTAAATAAAAATTTGAACAACGAGTAGATGCAGGTGTTGGAAGGATAACCTGTTTTGTTAACTGTAAGCTTGAGTGCAAGAAATGGCAGCTCCTTTCCTCTAGTTTGTACCAACCTCTTTTTTGTCTTAGTTTCTATTTACCATGCCAAATTCATGATTTGCATCCTCCATCCCCGCCCCAATTGTCCAACCATGCTCTTCTTGTTTGGATTTGATGCTTTAACGAGCTCATTCTTGAAAGTTGGTGAAAAATAATAATCAAATGTTAGGTTAGGATACACACATTTAACTGTAAGCTACAAGCTTTGTTCTTTTGAAATGCCATTTTTATCCCACTCTTTGGTTTAATGTTCATTAATCAGGTTTACAGCATACACATAGTTGATTGAACCTATCCACCGTTCAACTTCAGGTACAATGAGAATAATACTAACAAAAAGCAAAGGTGAGATAAGGAAACACAATCTTTGATTCCCTTTCCATGAGGCTGAAAAGAAGGTCAGGTTCAATGAATGTTAGCTTTACACTCTCAGTCCAGCCATAACCACAGCAAAAGGTCACCTTCAAGTGTACTTGGTCCTAGAACCAACATGCATTTGGTTGGGTACAAATACATGGTTGCAGTAGGCTATTCTATTCCTTCACACAAACAAAATCAACACCAACCAGCGCAACGCTTGAAAACTAGTTGGCTCCATGAGTTCCTCCCAACCAATTCAGTAGCCTAGGACACTACATTGTGGCTCCTACTGAAGTGTTTGGGGGAACTCTTGGGATTATCCAGTATATATCTGCTCATTTTTGGAAGTTTCAAGCAGCGACGGAGCCGAAACATGGCCTGAGAGGGTTGTGTCCTCCTGCAACTTGAAAACAAATTCTCTCCTGGACTTCCTGTCAACCACTTCAGTAGATTTAATTAGCACACTACAACGTGGCTCCTACGAAGTGTTTGGGGAGCTCTTGGGGTCATCCAATATCTATATGCTCATTTTGGGTACATGCTTGTGTTAGCTTTGATGAGAGTTTAGATATCATCATAAATGTTCTTATAATAAAATATAAGAAGCTACCTATGTCACAACATGCTTGTGTCAGTGTGATTGCTGCTGAAGAGTAGCTTGCAATGCCCCATTCATCATGCAAGGAATGTTTTGTTTGATTGAATCTTTGAATGAATAATCTCAAGAACTAGATGAGGCAGAACATCAGTCTCTCATTTTTTTAATCCTTTGAAAATTGTAGTCCTAGTTCTTTCATAAGACGAGTCTATTTATAAAATTGAGAGCCATTTAGTGTTTTATGACAATTAGAACATGGCCCTCAGTTTTGTCACCTCTTGTGATAATACATGTTTGGGTTAGATTAGATGTAGCATTAGTGAACCATACTAAAAAGAGGGTTCACCAAAAGAATCATGTTAGAATTCCATGATACTTATATAGTTCAAATCAGAATGCTTGGTTCTCAGTTTTGTCACTCTTTGTGATACTGAGAAATCCAAATTATAATACAATGAGAGCATATATACACTATACTACTGCAAATGCCTTTACCTGGAAAATTCGTAAAAGAAACTAGGCCACTAGGTTTCAAACTCGTGTCCTTTACACAGAGGGGCAAGTGAAAACAACTTTATCAATTGAGTCATTCTTTTATGTTGCATGAGCACTATAATTTAAAACCGACAACATCAAACCTGATAAGGTAATGTTTATTCCTAATGTTTAGCGTTGCTACACTTATTACTATTTGAGATGAAGGAATAAAAAATTGCATCTTTCTATGTAAATTCCAGTAGTTAATATTGTATCTTCGTGTTTCAATGGTTGTAGGTACCAGAATAATCTGACTTGCCAAAGACATGTTTTCTAAAGGACTTCAAAAGAAAACATATTGCTTTTGGACGCTTAAATTCTGATACACCGCCAAAGGGGATGAAAAGTTTGAAGACATTATGCTTGGTGATTTGATCAATTGGCCAAAAGAGTCCGTTCAATTTATTAGGATTTGAATATTAGCATTTAGTTTTGTTTGTAGTGAACTTCGGATGTATTCTGAAATACTACTCTTTTTCAATTTGGATGTTATGTGTGAGAACAATTGCAAGTATTTGGATGTTACAAAAACAGTGTTTACTTACTGATATTCAATATCAATTGAGATCTTGAATCAATTGGCGGTTATGTTCATTTTGATTGAATGTATTCATTTTCAATTGTGATATTCTTGAATGGTTCGTGATATATTCATTTTGAATTGAGTCTTTTGATTTATATTCAGATTCAATATTTGCGTACTGGTTTACAGGAAAAATAGGTTTAATTAATTAAAAATAATTTTGGTGAATATTTTATAGAATTTCGACGGATATCACATGTCAAAAATAGACAGGTATGCCGAATTGTGTTAAGTGGGATAATTGACAGATGAAGTCCGTCATTTATTATATGACAGACGAAATCCGTCGTTTTCTCCACCTACTTATCGACAGTAGAAAACCGTCAATTATAGTAAACTACAGTTTATTTTTGACGGACCACGTGACGGCCTGAAATCGTCAATAAAGACAGTTTTCGACGGTTTTAGTCTGTCGAAAAACACGAATTCTGACGTAGTGCCTGCTGCTTCTGGTAATGATGACACACAGATGTGATGTGGGTTTCAGTTTAGTATGTTTTGAGTTTTATTGCTAGAGATGATGATCTTTGTACTTGCTTTTTGTACCAGTCTAAACTATTCTAGTTAGACTTTATCTTTATTCTAGTAGTCATAAACTTTCCTAGTTATGACTTTTTATGCATTTTGATGTATTTCAGTTAAGTTCAGTCTATGATATTTTTTGGCCTATTGGTCATGGTCAAACCTGATTTTAATAATTGATCTAACCCGTCCCGATATAAGGGCTAATTGGACTACTTAGACAACTGCTACAGAACTGCTACCTATCTGAGCAAGACTAAAGTCGTTTTTGCCGTATGAGTCAGTATTTCATATTCAATATAATTTTTATATTTATTGAGTATAGGAATACTTTGTACACCGAGTCGTACTAGCAAACAGGTTATCCCAAAATGTTTTCAAAAATATCCTATGTTTTAAAAATAGCCTATTTTACAAAAGCTCCTAACTGCATAAACTTCTCAAATAAGCCAAAACCAAAATCTGTTTTATAAAACATCCCAAAAATCAAATTTTCCCCAGGGGAATTTGGACAAAATTCGGCCAGAGTTTGGCCAGAATTCGTTTAGTGCCATTTGGTGTTTGAACTTGGTCCTCCTGCAGTTACGGATGCAACGGTTATTTGTCAAGATTCTCTCAAAGAGTTCTGCCCGAATTCTGCACAAATTCTGTCAGAATTTTGACTTTGGAAAACCTATAAGTAGAGAATGATTTCAATCATTTCAACTCACACATTCACTTTCTTATCTCTTCTTTCTCAGCTTAAATGTCTTCCAAAGTGTTCTAAAAGCTTTTATTTTCAAATCCCAAGCCGGTTACAATCCTCTAGTCGATTTTTCAGTGCGGTATGGTCTAGAAGTTTCAGAGAGATTGTAATCAAAGGCTTGATCACAATTGAAGTTGGTCGAGTACTTTGCATCAAAGCTCGCGTTGTAGAAGTTGTAAGGACTTCGTATGAAAACTTGCGACATTTTCCAATAGTTGATTCAACTGGAAGCTAGAGTTCTTCCGACTGGAATAGTCCTCACAAGAGGGAAATCAGTATACATCGTAGTCTTTACGTTTTCTTTCTGATCTCTGCCTTTACATTTTACATACTTGTGATATATTATTTGTGATCTTGTTGCTAACATATTTAATTAGCTAATTTCGGTTGCCTACTCTATTCACCCCCCTCTAGAGTATTATGCTTTATAATTTGTTCCTACAATTGGTATCAGAGCGAATTATACAGCTAAAGCGAGGTAACACTGCTATTATATTCTTAATTATTTCAGCTGTTACATGGATCACAGTATGACACATGGCAATTGTGAAATTTATAAGTGAAGGCCAAGCCATAAACATACCCCCATTGTTTGATGATACAAATTACACATACTGGAAAACACGAATGAGTTTCTTCTTAAAATCTCTAGATTTTGATTTATCGTTTATTGTTATTGATGGCTATAAAAAGCATGCTCGTATTCTTGTTGAAGGAGAGTTGGTTGAGAAATCCCATGACTAGTATACTAAAGCTGAAAAGAAATAGGTCAGTCTTGACGCATGTGCTATTAACGCTTTGTTTTGTGCTTTATACAGGACTGAATTTAATAGGGTGTCTATGTGCACAACATTAAGTAAAGCGTGAAAACTTCTCGAAGTAACCTACGAAGGCACGACTCAAGTCAAGAAGTCAAAGATCAGCAGACTTACTCAAGAGTATGAGACATTCAAGATGAAGCCAAACGAATATGTCGCTCAGATGTTTACGAGATTCTTGGATATTGTAAACCCTTTGTCATCATTAGACAAGGAGTACAGTAACCGTGAGAAGATTTGCAAACTTCTACAAGCTCTCTCGAAGAACTGGATTTCGAAGGCTATGGCAATCAATGAAGGGAACGACCACACAACTATGTCTCTTGAAACACTCATGGGTAAGCTACTCACTTACGAGCTGGAACTTTAAGACTTTGAAGATGTTGCACCGAAGGAGAAGTCGATCGCTTTCAAAGCTCAACACAGAAGAACTGCCGAAGATAATTCCGACGACGGTGACTCTGACTCTAAAGATCAAGCTCTCCTAGTAAGAAAGTTCAAGAAGTTCATGAGATTTAATAGAAGAACAAAGGATCACTATTGCAACAACAACAACAACGAAGAAGATCCTATCTTCTATGGTTGCAAAAAGAAAGGACATATGAAGAAGGACTGTCCAACAACATCATCATCAACCAGAAAAAGCAACAAGTATGACAAAGACTACCTGAAGAAATCAACATCCAGAAAGTATGCCAATACAAGCATATGGCATGAAAGCGAAACCAGCGACTAAGAAGATGAACAATCAGATGATGCTACAAATGTATGCTTAATGGCATTCGATCAGGTAACTACTAACCCTCTGTTTGATACATATGATGATTTTACCTTTGAACAATTAGGTGAAGTCTTTAATGACCTCTTAGGTGATTACAGAAAACTACGTAGGAAATACCAAAACTCTAAGAAGGTACTCAAGGAGTACGAAGGTGAAATGAAAAGACTTACCGACCTACTGGCTGAGGTTAGAAGTAATGATAATTCTAGTTAGGTAGGTGAGCTTTCTTTTGTTAAGCTGTTACTACACGAAATCACAAGGCTATCCGAAGAGAAAGACAAGAACATTACCCAAATAGAGGAAGACCTACTTAAAGAGAAGAAGAGTCTTCAGCAAGCATTTATTAGGAATGATACACTTACTGTTGATTATACTGCATTGTATGACACTTCCAAAAAATTGGAAATTAGGTTAGAAAAATAGCCTGAGCTAGTTGCTTCCTATCCTAACACGTGTCACTTATTGAAACATCGGAACACTGTCAAACCCAACACTATCAGACAAAACCAAACCAAACCTCTGCCCAAGAAGACTAATAGGCATGCATTCTTTTATACTAGAAAACCAAGATCTACCAATCATGTACAACATATTACTTTTAATACTCATCATGCTAGGTGTCATTATTGTAGCACCATTGGTCATATTTCTTCTGTATATAGAGTTAAAAAAAAACTTGTTGATTTAAAGATATGTGTATAGATACCAAAAACTAACATTCCAGGACCCTACAAAAAATGGGTACCAAAGTTTTCATCTACAAATTCTTTTGTTGGTGGAACACCCTTCACAGTCTAGGAGTAAATGGATCCTCGATAGTGGTTGCTCACAGCACATGACCGGTGATACTTCATTATTCACAACACTGTCGAAGAAGAAAGAAGGATACATTTTCTTCGGTAATAATCTTAAAGGGTACATAATAGGTATCGATAATATTGGTAAGGCTCTCTATCCTGTGATTAAAGATGTCCATCTAGTTATCGAGTTAAAACATAACCTACTCAGCATAAGCCATTTAGCTGACCACAGTTATGGTATTAACTTTATCAAAGACAAATATACTATAGTTGATAGCTCAACTGGTAGTACTATCTTTGAAGGTATCAGGGAAGACACAATATATATTTTTTATTTTGTTAGAAGATACTAACAAAGCAGGTAGATGCTTAATAGCCAAAAGTGATGAGAGTCAACTGTGGCATATGAGACTTGGTCATACAAACATAGACACAATTTCAAGACTATCCACAAAGAAGTTGGTACGAGGCTTACCGGACATTACTTTCAAGAAGGATACGGTATGTAGTGAATGTGTAAAAGAACAAAGCTACCCGTTCCACATTTAAGTCCAAGAACGTTGTAAGTACCACTAAACCTCTATAATTACTGCATATAGATTTATTTGGACCTAGTAGAATTGCTAGCCTAGGTGGTAAATTATATGCTTTTATAATAGTAGATGATTTCACTAGATACATGTGGATATATTTTCTTGCACGCAAAAACGATGCATTGTCAGAATTCGTCTCCTTTTGCAAGAAAGTTCAAAATGAGAAAGGTTTCATGATCACTCGTATTCGAAGCGATCATGGTGACAAATTTGAGAATGTTGAGTTTAAGCAATTTTGTGACACATACGGTTATCTGCATGAGTTCTCTTGTCCTAGGACTCCACAACAAAATGGAGTTGTGGAATGTAAGAACAGGACTCTATCCAAAATGGCTAGAGTAATGTTAAACCAGTTTAGTCTACCTAAATACTTTTGGGCTGAAGCTGTCAATACAGCTTGCTATGTTCTCAATAGGGTTCTAATTCAACCTATATCGAAGAAGACTCCTATGAAGTATGGTTTGATAAAACTCCCACTATTTCATATTTCAAAATATTTGGTTGTAAATATTTTATTCTCAATACTGAAGATAATCTAGGAAAGTTTGACGAAAAGGCCAATGAAGGTATCTTTTTAGGTTATGCGGCGAAGAGCAAAAGATACTGAGTCTTCAATAAAAGAACCATGATCATCGAAGAATCGATAAATGTTACATTTGACGAATTGAATCAACATTCAATCGATGATGATGAAGAAGACCTCGGTATAACAAATACAGCACCTGCAGAACCTTCAAGCACAACACCAGCTGATACTTCAAGCAGATCATGTACAGAACCAGAAGCCGGAACCAGCTACCTTGAGAGTTTGTCAAAAAGAATAAAGTTTTTGACAGACCATCCCAGGGACTTGGTAATAGGTGAGATTATAAGGGGTGTAAGTACTCGTTCCTCTAGCAAAGATATAGTTTCCTGTGTCGCATTTATTTCACAGCTTGAACCCAAAACTATTAAAGAAGTATGTAGTGATACTTTTTGGTTAGATGCTATGCAAGATAAATTAAACCAATTTGAACGGAATAAAGTTTGGAAACTTGTTCCCATGCCTATTGATCATCCGGTCATTGGCACCCGCTGGATATTCCAAAATAAACTAAATGAGAATGGTTTAGTTACTCGTAACAAGGCCCGACTCATAGCTCAAGAATACAACCAAGAGGAAGGTATTGACTATGATGAGACCTATGCCCCAGTTGCGAGATTAGAATCCGTTCGCATGTTATGTGCATTTGCATGTTTTTATAATTTTAAATTATTTCAAATGGATGTTAAGAGTGCATTTTTGAATGATTTTATAAAAGAAGAAGTTTATGTAGCACAACCTCCAGGTTTTACTGAATTCAAAAATCCTGATTATGTTTTCAAGTTGAAAAAAACCTTATACGGTTTAAAATAAGCCCTTCGTGCTTGGTATGATCGTCTAAGCATTTTTCTACATGACAACGGTTTACAAAAGGCAAGGTTGACACTACACTGTTTATAAAATCTTTTAATAAAAATCTTCTTTTAGTTCAAATTTATGTAGATGATATTATTTTTGGATCTACTGATGAATCTCTCTGTCAAGAATTTTCAAAGTGTATGCAGAATGAGTTTGAGATGAGCATGATGGAAGAACTGAAATTCTTCTTAAGACTGCAAATCAAAAAAAACTAACAATGGGACGTTCATTAATCAAGCTAAATACACAAAATATTTATTGAAGAAGTTCAACCTGAAAACAGTCAAACTACTTGGCACTCCAATGGCGACTTCAACCAAGCTTGATATTGATAAATAAGGCAAACCGGTCGACATACGTAAGTATTGAGGTATGATTGGTAGTTTACTTTATTTAACTAGTAGTCATCCCGATATAATGTTTAGTGTTTGCTTATGTGCACGTTTTCAAGTTGACCCTTCACACTTGTGCGTGGTTGAGCGTATCTTCCAATACCTTAAAGGCACATCTTCTGTCGGCTTGTGGTATACCAAAACCATGTTCTTTGACCTAGCTGGTTATTCGGATGCTGATTTTGCTGGATGCAAAGTGGATAAAAAATGTACCAGCGATACGTATTATTTTCTAGGTAAGTTTTAGTCTCTTGGTTTGTAGTGTCCCGAAATTCGTGATACGTATTTTATACGTGATCGTATTTCTGACCAGTATTTTTTTTATTTTTTTCTTGACCAGTTAAGTTGTGGTATATTTCATACTTAGCATTGTAGTTTAATTGTCATTTATCATTCTTGGATTAATTCTGATTAATGGAGCTTGGTTTTATTTGGATAGGAGAAGGAATTGGTTTGGTTTGGTTTATTATGCATTGGACCATCTTAGCTAACCTCCACCCTCAACACAACTTATCCTCCCCCATTAAAATCCCCACCTAACACTCTCTCTCCTCATTATTTTCCTCCATTAATTCTTCTTCTTCTTCCTCCACACAACTCTCCAACCCATTAGGCAAGTGCACATTGCCATCAAATAAGCACCACTTTTTATTTGTCCATTAGCTAGATTAGGCCATGGAGAACAACTTTAGAACTTGACATTTTGTGATTTGGAGTTTCATTTGTTCTAGATCTAGGTTTTAGCTATTTTCATATTTACATAGTTTTGATCTATTTTGGTTGGATTTTTGTGGGTTTTGATGCTTCCATGTGGAAGAGAATTCAATTTTACTCAAGTTAGACCTTTAAGAATCTAGATTTGGCTTTGATTTGACAAAGATATGCAAATTTGAATTTTTGGTGTTCTTGGTGTTCTTCTCGGCCTGGAGTAGCAGCCTGCAGCCTGCGCTCTTTAGCGCAGTGCTGGATTGCGCATCCCCCTCGGCCAGCGCTCTTTAGCGCAGCGCCGACCGCGCAGCTTGCCCCTTGGCGAACTGCGCTCAACCCAACTGCGCATGGATTCATGCGCAGTCTGCCCATGCGCAGTCTGCCCATGCGCAGTCTGCTCATGTGCAATCCACTTCTGCGCAATCCATCTCATGCGCAATCTGACCCTGCACCATCTATTCCTACGCAACCTGATCCAGCGCAATCTATCTGCTGCGCAGCTCACCCTGCGCACTTGGCACCCTGCGCAGTACATACCTGGCACAACCCACTTGTCTATGATGAATTTGTTATTTCTTGATCTTGGCTCTTCTATAGTCATATTTTATATTAGTATTTTATTAGATATTTTACACCCATTTTATATCCTTACGCCTTTTGTCATGAACTTGATTTTACTTAATATGTTGGAATGACTATTGTACATGGCACGGTATGACAAGGAACTAGTATAACATGACAGTGGCCCGTCGTGGCGCACTCCTGACAAGTACCCTGACATGAATTATCTTGATAACTTAATAGTGGCCCGTGGCGGCGCACTCCTGACTTGACATGACTTGATAACTTAGCTTGACCTGTCTTGACACCGTGGGTGTTCCTGCTTGCTTGTGCAATCCACTCGTATTGTCTTGCATCATGTCTAGGACGTGACTCCCTGGTTCCCACGGTCAGGGATTCATACTGAATCTGGCTAGGTTAATGACTAGATTGATCAATTAGTTCATGGAGAATTTCCCAGTTACCTGTTGCCCCTTTGGTCCCGGCCTTATATATATATACATAGGATTTGTTGCTATCCGTCGAGATGAGCGCACTTCCAGTCCGCCGTCGAGCGTGGTACCTTAGGACACATGTATCTTACTACAGTGTGTCTGCTATATCATGCTATCTTTTCCTTTTCTTGCTGGGAGCATTCAGGTAGTAACAAACAGGTAACCGGACTTGGAATTCTCATTGCATCTTGTTAGTAATCAGGTCTGTGATAACCCTAGTTAGTTAAAGTAGTAAGCCGTAGTACTTGCTTGGCCGTGATTGATTGGATGGAGTCTAGTCCCTCTTGTCCTGTCCTGATCCTGTGCAAGGTCATGACATGACATGATTACTCGTGCTTTACCTTAATCATGTTTAATTGCAAGTCTTGAATTCGCGTATTTTATCTTGCCGATAAATGGTGGGAGAAACCAAGTTCCGTTCAGACGAAGGGTTACAACCCCGGTCCTTGTTTGGTTTACGGGTTGTAACCTGGCTATCTGAATAGTCCCATGGTCATCTCATCGTATATCATCCTGTCATGCCTTTCCATATGTTCTGTCTTTTATCGATTTTTGTACAATAATTGTCTTTTATATCTAACTATCATGCCTTTTCTTAAATTACTGTCTCTTGTTATATAATTATATTATTGTGCTGATTGCTGGCTTTTGTTCTTATTTCGTGGCCTCCTTTGTGGCACTTGCTCTTTCTGGGGTCTGACCCAGCTGGTTTTGTATGGCCAGATACCGGAGCAGCAGCAAAGGATCTACCTGCTTTCCAGCCCGATGGTGAACACTAGACAGAACCCGGGCAACGAGTGGGTTTTCTCTTTTTGTTTCTCCCACTGTATTGTTAACTGATATTCTTTTGAGGCGTTTAGCCGACGAGCACTTGTTAGCTCGATGCACTTTACCTTCTGTCTGCCTACGGGCTGTAATCATGATTGGCAACTCGAGGTTGATCATGTATGACTTAACTCTTGCTAGTCCTTACAATTGTACGACTAGCTTCATGATCATCTGGATATGTAATGTTTGGGACGCCTTACAATTGTATATTTGGTGGTCTGATATCTTGTTACTATCATTACTTGTTGAGATTGAGACAATAGCTTGATTTGACCCTAAGAGACTGATGGTTTGTAGCATACCCTCACATAGCTAGACAGCCGTGACCGTATAGCGGGATGGTTACCGTTCCGTTATACGTAGCTGGCTGTGCACGTCCCCGTTCTTCAGTATTCTGGTTCTGGGGCGTGACACGGTTTAGCAAGAAATAAAATTATGTTGCATTATCAACTACTGAGGCTAAGTATATTGTCGCAGGATGTTGTTGTGCACAAATTTTGTGGATGAAGCAAACTTTAGAAGACTTTGGTTTACTTTACACACACATACCCATTTTCTGTGACAATATTAGCACTATTAATTTGACTAAGAATCATGTATGTCACTCTCGCACTAAGCATATTGAGATTCGACATCATTTGTTTAGAGATCATCAACAAAATGGAGATATAAACCTTGTATATGTAGACACAGAGAACCAACTGGCAGATATCTTTACAAAACCATTAGAGGAAGATCGTTTAAATTATTTACGTCGAGAATTAGGGATTTTAGATATCAATAATATTAATTTATTTTATTTTATTGATTATTTTTTAATACTCAAAAACTGTTTTCGAGACAAGCCTGCAAAGGGTCTGTTTGTCATCACGACTACGGCTAAAGCAAAATAGTATTTAAGTGTTCCCCGGTGAACCTTCGTTAGCTGGGATAGTACCCCTATAGCTAATCTGAAACAGTCGCTGTGTAACAAAATTTAATCTGTAAAATAATATTAATAATATTAATTAAAATTTAAAATAACTAAACTTTGAATTAAATAATTAAAAAGAGTTGATGAAAAGAAAGTGGACTGCATTTATTTCTGTTTGAAAAACAGAACCCCAGATGAACTCTGACTGAATTTGGCTCGAGATCTGTTGGTGATACGTGTTTTAAGTCAAAATCGAGTGGCCCCCTTCCTTTCATCTTCTCCAAAAGCCTCATATTTACAACAGCAGCAGCTCGAGCCCCCCAAACCCTAGCTATTCTCCAAGCCTTTTCTTTCAATCCTCTTAGAGAAATCAATCCAAACTTTGGATTCGTGCTAAGATTCTCGTCCTTTACAACATACTCCAATCTTGGAAGGTATAACCTCCTCCTTCCCTCACCTTCAAGTTTGTAGATTTTATCTCTTTTTAGACACAAAGCCTATGAACTTCAATCCCTCTAAGAGGAAGAAGACTACAGCCAGTGAAGAGGCTTCGTCTTCGAATCCTCAGGTGGATTCACTCTTTTCTTCGGTCCAATCGGCCGACGGCGCATATAATGAGTTTTTCATTGACACTCATGATCAATCCTTATTATGGTACGCAGATTTCTTGGTTCGAAAAATATACACCGGCGCCCCGATCAAATAGACTGTATTTCCTGAACACCGTCCATACTTTGAGGCATTAGGGTTGCACCAACTTATCACTCACCAATATCCCATTGGAACCAATGCTATTAGACTATTTTATTATAATTTCACTTTGAACACTTTTGTTATAAGAACTCATGTCGATGGAATTACTATCGAGTTCAATGATGTCCTCTTAGCGGAAATCTTTGGTATTCCTAACGAAGGTGCCCCGCTTGATGATATCACGAAATTTGATTTTTTCGTAGGCACAACTTTAAGCAGTTTCAAGAACAAACTATCTTCTCCTGCCCGTGTTTGTTCTAGTAAGTTCAAGGCTGCTAACGTGAACTTATTTATCTATGAATTGTATCGCACCATCTATTCCACTCTCTTACCCAAATCTACTTCGAAAGATGATGTTACCACCCTTGAATTGTCTTCCCTTTATCACATTCGTAAGGGTATTCGTTTTTCTGTCCCGAAGACTATTATTCAGATGATGGGACGTTGTCACGAAAGGCATAGAAACCTGGCATACGCGATGATTATTCCAATCATCTTCCAGTATTTCGATATTGACTTATCTACTTGTTCTTTTGAGTCTGAGCCGAAGTATCTTCAGCTGTGTCATCGCAGCATAGCCATCCCTCCTACTCCTCCTACTGCTCCACCTCCTCAGGATTACCCTATGTCTTATGAGGGTGTCCATCAACATATCTCGGATTAGCGAGCATTTATTACTGACACATATAAGGAACGTGAGTTCCGTGATGCCAGTCGGTTTCAAGCTCTCGCTAATTCATTTGCCGACCTTCGATTTGCTCAGACTGGTCATTCTGCAAGTTCTTTTCCCCGAGATCCAACTATATCGAGTTATCGCTATGAGGATAAGGCGGTACATCATCTCTTTCAGCCCGGTAATGCATATGATTGGTACCGTGGTTCTGGTGCTACTCCACACCCTTCTGAAGCTGGCACTTCTAGAGCTGGTCCATCTGGACATGGTGGCACTGTTGACGCTGCTGATGATGATGACTCTGAGGATTTTTTATCTAGACATGATGTATTTTGTCTAGATGTCATTTTGTTAGACTCTTTATTTGTCTATGTTTACTTGAAAATGCTCCGGCATTCCAAGAATAGCACTTTATTTCTACTTTTTGCACTGAGATATTATTTGCTGCGATGATGTATCTTGAACATCTTTTATGTTCTTCTTAGCATATTTTCTATTTCAGCTTAGTACTATTCTATATCCTTATTTTATGTTGTTTATGTATAGCATTATCTTTTTTAGCTTATGCTTCAACATATAAACTGCCTGTAAAATACATGTTTATCCTTTTATATTTTCTTTGTAATTTTTCAACATTTGTTTCTTATACATAAATCGTGGAGGAGCTTCTCTTTTTGCAATTATTTTGCTAAGTGACAACGGGGGAGAAAATGGATCTAACATCTTTTACAGGAACAGGATAATACAGGAATTTTTTCTGATGATACAATATAGTTCCATTATTGAACAAGTACTATTTTGATTCTTTTCAAATCAAACGATCAAGATGTTATATCGGTCAAGGTTTGTCTATTATCAAAATGGGAGAGATTATTGGCCCATTGGTCATGGTCGAATATGATTTTAATAATTGATCTAACCATGTCTCGATATAAGGGCGACTTGGACTACTTGGACAACTGTTAAAGAACTGCTACCTATCTGATCAAGACTGAAGCCGTTTTTGTCGTATGAGTCTGTATTTCATATTTAATATAATTTTCATATTTATTGAATCTAGGAATACTTTGTACACCGAGTCGTACTGGCAAGTAGGCTATCCTAAAACGTTTTCAAAAATATCCTATGTTTTGAAACTATCCTATTTTATAAAAGCTCCTAACTGCTTAAACTTTTCAAATAAGCTAAAACCAAAATCTGTTTTACAAAACATCCCAAAAATCAAAATTGGCCCCAGAGGAATTCGGCCAGAATTCGTTTAGTGTCGTTTGGTTTTTGAACTTGGTCCTCCTGTAGTTACGGATGCAACGGCTATTTGCCGAGATTCTCTCAAAGAGTTCTGCCCGAATTCTGCATGAATTTTGTCAGAATTATGACCTTGGAAAACCTATAAATAGAGAAGGATTTCAATCATTTCAACTCACTCATTCACTTTCTTATCTCTACTCTCTAAGCTTAAACGTCTTCCAAAGTGTTCTGAAAGCTTTCATTTTCAAATCCCAAGCCAGTTACAATCCTCTAGTCGATTTGCCAGTACGGTACGGTCTAAAAGTTTCAGAAAGATTGCAATCAGAGGCTTGATTGAAGAAGGATACTTCACAATTTAAGTTGGTCGAGTACTTCGTATCAAAGCTCGCGTTGTAGAAGTTGCAAGGACTTCGTATGAAAACTTGCGGTATTTTCCAATAGTGGATTCAACTAGAAGCTATAGTTCTTTCGACTGGAATAGTCCTCACACGAGGGAAATCAGTATACATCGCTGTCTTTGTGTTTGCTTTCTGATCTCTGCTTTTATATTTTTCATACTTGTGATATATTATTTGTGATCTTGTTGCAAACATTTTTAATTAGCTAAATTTCGCTGCCTACTCTATTCACCCCCTCCCTCTAGAGTATTATGCTTTACAATTCGTTCCTATAATATTTTAGTTTTTTAGTTCACTGCTACTAGTTTTACTTATGTTGTGACTTGTATATTCTGGTTATTACTCTATTTCTTTATCTTTGTCTGCAAATTTTTTTGTTGGCTTCACACATTATAGGGGAGCTACACATTTTGTACATGACAATGGGGGGAGAAGAGCAATACCAAAAATTCA
The DNA here is from genome assembly GCA_029216955.1 of Iris pallida. Taxonomy (NCBI): domain Eukaryota; kingdom Viridiplantae; phylum Streptophyta; class Magnoliopsida; order Asparagales; family Iridaceae; genus Iris; species Iris pallida. The sequence continues at coordinate 9,666,056 of JANAVB010006389.1, read as the reverse complement.
AAAATTCAAACGATAAATCAAAGAATAAGTCAGGTACATTATTTCAAATTTATATATTAGCTATATTTTGGTATAGACTCAAGTTTGTCAATTATCAAAATGGGAAGATTGTCAGCCCATTGCCTAATGGTCACACCTGATTTTGATAAATAAACGATGACTTAAGTCGATACACAAAATATACGAACTGCTGCTAACATTTAAGGACAAGTAAAATTAATATCGAAGAGCATACTGCGTCTACAACAAGTATTCAAGTCGTCATCCAAATACAAAATTGAACAGGAATCAGATCGAGTCATTATTCATTTTATTATGTATTTTATTCTTTATTGAGTCTAGGACACAGAATGTAAAATCGACCGGGTACTACTGGCTTAGGTTATCTACAGTCCACTCATCTAAAAAGCCTACCCATTTATCTAAGCTCCACGTATCCAAAAATCTATAAAATCCTATGCAAATTTAGCCATAAAAAACATGTTCTGGAGTGACAGAACTCTGACCGAGTTCGGTCCAATATATTTGAATATTCAGTTGCCTCCAAATCTGCATACAACGTTCATCTGCGAGATCTTCGCATCCGGACTCTGCCCGAGTTCGGTCCCCAAAAACACCTATAAATAGAAGAGAATTTTTTATTTTTAATAACTCGTTCACTCTTCTCTCTGTCTATTTCTAAAGTGTTTTTCAGCGATCTAAAGCTTTCACATTCCACCTATACATCTCTTAGCCAAAGCCAGTAACATCTGTTCGATTTACCGTCTTTGGTTTACAGAGTTGTAAAGAGGGTTTTTTAAGTTCAAAAAATATCTCAGTTTTCGGAGCCGGTCGTACGCTCGTCGCCAAGAATGGTGTTCTGAAGTCAGTCATACAATTGTCACCAAGCACGGTGTTGTAAAGAGACTGCAAGCTCTCAATTAGCTTATGAATAGTAAATTAATAGCGGGCAAGAGTACCTAACTCTGGACTAGTCCTATCAGAAGAAAACCAGTATATATTGCGGCGTTCACTGAGTTTGATTTTCTATCTCTTGCTGCACTTACAATTCTGTCTCTTTATTACTACTATAGTTATAAACTGCTTAAATTTTTAATTGGTGATTATTTCTGCTGCACACACACACACACACTCTATTCACCCTCCCCCCTCTAGAGGTGCTCAACGGTCCTACAATATAAACATACCCAAAATCTGGAAAGACTCATGTTGGAACCACCTCCACTGGTTTAATCAGGAAAGATAGCACTCACATGTGGAGCACGTGCGAGTTGTCGTACATTACTCCCTAGCTGTTTACATGTCAAAAGTGGTATTTAAAAACATACTAGATAGGAGTAGGCTTTCTAGTCTAACTTCACATTGTTGGATATTTTATACGTGTTGGATATCTTCATACTTGCCGGATTCATGATTGAAGAACAGGTAGGCAACTCTAGAGGGGGTGAATAGAGTTTATAACAATAATGGCCAAATAAAAATTAAACTCTTTTCACCAACAGTAAATAATCAGAGTAGTAAATGCGGAAATGAAAAGATTAAGAGAGCATACGCAAACACTGTCGATTTTTAACCTGGTTTTTCTCGTAGAGGACTAGTCCAGGCCTGAGAAGTCTAGCTAAGGATTAAATACACTATTTATGAAATAGTAGTGTCACACTGTTCCTTTTCTTCAGAAGAGCACGTCAACTTCTTACAAAGATCGTTATGGCGATGCTTGGAATTTTCCAAGTGATTTTCTTGACTCTTGCACAAACTCTTAACTGAATAGCACTGAGCACTTTTAGGCTTAGGAAGCTTTTGGCTAGTATATGAGAAGGTTAAGGCTTGTATGAGGCTTATAGAGAAGAGAAGAGAAGAGAAGATAATTGGATAATTGAAAATGAGAGAATTCAAGGCCTATTTATACTAGTTGTGATAGGCAGAATTTGGCCATAATTCTGTGTCAAGAATTCAAATTTTTGGCCGTTAGATAACTAGTATACAGCAAACCCTAAAAATTAGGGTCCTATAATTTAGGGGATAGAGTTCGGCCCGAACTCTGTGTGGAGGCAGAGTTCGGCCCGAACTCTGTGTGGAGGCAGAGTTCGGCCCGAACTTTGTCTCCATGCTGACAGAATGTTCAATGGGCCTATGTGGGCTAGTTTTGGCTTGGTGGAGCTTATGGGTTTATTTGGGGATAAGGTATAAGCCAATAATACCCAGTGCTACTCAGTTTACATTTAGCTAGACTCAATAAATGTAAAATAATACAGACTCTAAAATCGAGTACGTTGCAGGAGAGAGCCGACGTCCGTCTTGTACTGAGTTTTGTCTTGATGTGTCATATTGAATTATGACAAGTATCATATTGTCAATTTGTCAATATTTGGTTGACTGTGATTTGGGTCAACAACCTTCCCCATATTGATAATTGACAAAATGATATTTGTATATTCAATATTCATACCTGGATATAGGATGAAAGGAGTAGACATGCATAGAATGCAGTATCTCTCCCGTAATAATAGCTCCCCAATAAACACAGCTCCTCTATAAACCAATGTGCCTTATCCTGATATACATAATCTCCTCCAAAACATAGATATCACACAATATGATAGAAATATGAATATCAAATAGATCTTCCCCTTTTGGCATTTATCAAATATGAATATCAAACACAGACAGGCAGAAGACTGTATAGAAGATTAACTGGCAAGCACACAACAATAATAATATAATAGCTGCAGATAAAATCTAAAGATCCACATAAACTTAAAATGTGCTCATACAAGAAAATCAAACTACATAATCATAAGTCCATAATGCATAAGACTAAATAAGATCATCAGCAGCAGCAACAGGTACGGAAACATATCCATCATGGAGCGCGAGATGGTCCAGCGGCGTCAGATGGATCAGTATCCAAACGACAAGGATCCACAAAAGCTGCATCCGGATCCAGATATCGCATGGCCCAAGGGTTGTCGATACGGTACCCGACGCGAGATGGATCCCGCTCCATAGGAAGGGGCATAGAGGGATGTCGGGCATAGAGGGATGTCGACACATGGTGTACCGGATGTCATACAATGAGTTGCTGATGGTACTCATCCGCAAAGTGGTACAATAATCGAGCTGGGTCCAGCGATCGTCCTCCAACATAAAACGATTGTGAAGCATGGTCTGGATAGGCTCGTGAGTAGCAAGAGGTGCGGGCGCAGGTTGCCCAAGAGTTGGTACATCAGCCTGAGCATCAGACCTGAAATGCTCGGACTCAGCTGGAGACTCGACAACTGCCTGAAGCCGCTTTGCCTTAGACAAAAAGGCAGGGGCTGGAAGGAACTGGCACCCATCGAGAGGAACATAAAATGCACGAAAGACCATCGGCAAATAGAGAGCATAGACCAATGATCGAGGCCTCTTCCTTGCACTAATCATCCAGTACATCATAGTACGTGGAAGGTTGAACGGGACATGGAAGTGAAGGTGATATAGAGCAGAAATCTCAAAATAAGAAACTTCATCAGTCGATCCCGCTTTGGGTAAGATCGTGGAGAAGACGATACGATGAAGCTCGTAGAAATATGGGTTAAGGAATTTTGCAAGTAACTTGCATGGACGAGTGTTAGGAGTACACAAATCGTCCTTAAAACTCTCAAGGGACGACCCATCGGGAAATTGAAACTTGCGTGCATCAACAAGTTTCTCCCAAGAGTTGGGTTCCGGAATCTCGAGATATTCCGCAAGTTCAAAATCATCGAAAGAGATGTCAATTCCGACAACACGAGAATATATTTGTGTGTCATCAAATGTGAGATTGCAGTAAAACATTTGAATAGCATTCAAGTATATAAGTGAAGTTGTACAAACTAACTCATCAAGACAAAGATCATAAAATAATAAGTCATAACGAGAAAATATAGTAAAATTTATAGGATGATCCGTGCACACAGGCCGTGAACGAAAATCATTGAACCATTCATTTGATGCGTCCTATGAAACAAAAATTCGATCATCGAATGGGATGGGGTCATTGGGTTGTGGTGGATTGAAAAATGGATGAATAGGTTGAACATCTTGAGGAGGAGGGTTAGATGAGGAAGCACCCTCAGTTCTAGCCCTCTTTCCTCTATTGAACAACCTTGGTGCCATTGAACAATGAAAGGAAATTTGAAATTGAGATGGAAAAAAAAGAAAGAGTTATACCCCAAGAGTATAGCAGAATATAGAAGAGAATGATGCACAAGCAATGCTCCTTGAGTTGGGGAAAAAAAACCACACTAGATAGAGAATTCTAGGGTTAGGGTTTGGAGAGGATGAAGTTGGAGAGGTTTTAGAGGAGGCAATGGAGAGGAGAGAGAGGGAGAACCCGAATATATGAAAGGGGGTTCGGCTGGTCGGGTTGATCCTGGACCGTAGGATCAAAAAAAGGATGGATGGCTGAGAGCAACTGGCAGTTCTGGAATGACCAGACCGAATTCGGCCCGAACTCTGTGGGAGGCAGAGTTCGGCCTGAGTTCTGGGTTCTGGGACCAGAACTGAAAATAGTTTAAAAAATTGCCAAGTTGGAAATATTGACAATGTAAATTGAATAGAGTGATAAAGATTGAAAAATTGCAAATATAAATGGTCAAGTTAGAAATTGCAAATGTAAATAGAATGGAGTAAATGTAAATGAAGTTAGAAAAATTGAATTAAGCAAGTTATAAATGAAATTGAACCATGTAATAAGCAAGGATTTATGACACAAACCATTACGATGAAACTGCCATGGGGTAGCTGTAGGGGCCGGATCCCAGCTAGCGGTAGTCCGAAGACTAGTACACCGTGTCGCTTTGGCTTTTACGTCTTTTTGTAAGAAGGACCCTTTCGGCTTGTACCCATAGCAAAGTCATCATAAAGAAACATGACATAAGCGATATTTATGCAGGCCAATTTAATGAATAACCGTTTCATCCAAAATTCCTAATTCACGACAAAGAAAGTTGAATCGCTCTTTGGATAGTAGTTTTGTAAAGAAATATGCCAGCTGATGATCGGTGTCAATAAATTCTAAATTTATAGTGCCCTGTTGTTAATGATCACGCAGAAAATGGTGACAAATTTTAATGTATTTTATGCGTGAGTGACATATAGGGTTCTTAGTAAGGTTGATAGCACTAGTGTTATCACAGAATATAGGAATGTGCATAAAAGATAGGTTGTAGTCTGCAAGGGTTTGCTTTATCCACAGAATTTGTGCACAACAACGACCAGCTGCGATATATTCAGCTTCTGTTGTGGATAGTATGACAGAATTCTGCTTCTTGCTCAACCAAGAGACTAGAGCCTTGCCTAAAAATGACTCGTGCCGCTGGTACTTTTACGGTCGACTTTGCATCCCGCAAAATCTGCATCCGAATAACCAATAAGGTCAAAGGATGTGGATTTGGGATACCACAAGCCCACTGTAACAGTACCCTTAAGGTATCGAAAGATACATTTAATGGCGGATATGTGTGATTCCTTAGGACTAGCTTGATAGCGAGCATACAGGCAAACACTAAACATGATATAGAAACGACTAGCAGTTAGGTAAAGTAGACTACCAATCATACCTCGATACTTACGTTGGTCAACAGGTTTGTCACTTTCATCAGGTTCCAGCTTGATCGTAGTAGCCATGGGAGTGCTGATTGGTTTGACATTGTCAAGATCAAACTTCTTCAGCATATCCTTTGTATATTTTGACTAGCTGATGAATGTTCCTTGCGAAGTTTGTTTGACTTGCAATCCAAGAAAGTAGGTGAGCTCCTCCATCATGCTCATCTCAAATTCGTTCTGCATACACTTAGCAAAATCTTGGCATAGATTTTCATTAGTGGACCCAAATATGATATCATCAACATAAATTTGAACTAAAAGAATGGTGTCTTGAAAACTTTTGATAAAAAGTGTAGTGTCAATCTTCCCTTTTGAAAAACCTTTACCTAGTAAAAAAATTGTTTCGGCGTTCATACCAAGCTCTGGGGGCTTGTTTGAGGCCATATAGTGCTTTCTTAAGCTTGAAAACATGGTCGAAAATTTTTTGATTTTTAAAACCAGGGGATTGTTTTACAAAAACTTCCTCCTTAATAAAACTATTCAGAAAAGCACTTTTGACATCCATTTGGAAAAGTTTAAAATTTTAAAAGTTTGTAAAGGCAGAAAGCATCCGAATGGATTCAAGTCTTACAACAGGAGCATACGTCTTATCGTAGTCGATACCTTCCTCTTGGTTATATCCTTGAGCTACTAGACGAGCTTTGTTGCGAGTGACTGAACCATCTTCATTTACTTTGTTACGAAAAATCCATTTAGTACCAATAATCGAATGGTTAGCTGGTTTAGGAACAAGTTCCCAAACCTGGCTTCTTTCAAATTAGTTGAGTCCTTCTTGCATAGCAAAAATTCAAAATTTATCATTAAAAGCTTCTAAAACAGTTTTAGGCTCAATTTGCGAAATAAAAGCAGTATTAGTAATGGAATCTCTTAACGATGATCGAGTTCTTACTCCGCGTGATACCTCACATATTACCAAGTTTTCTGGGTATGACGGCTTGAATGTGAACTTCTTCGGTAAGCCCTCCAGAGAATTTGTTTCAGGGGTGGTATTCATCGGCGTGGAAGTTGATAGTTCAACATCATCGTCGGGGATATCTGTTGTACTATTTTCTTCATCAAAAGTCACGTTAGTAGATTCTTCTACAATCATTGAGCATTTGTTGAATACTCTATATCCCTTACTCTTGGCAGCATAGTCAAGAAAAATACCGTCGTCAGCTTTGGCATCAAACTTGCCTAAGTTGTCTTTGCTATTTAGGATAAAACAGCGACAACCGAACACTCTAAAATATGAGACATTATGAGTCCTACCAAACCAAAGCTCATAGGGTGTTTTCTTCGAAATAGGTCGAATAAGCACCCTATTTAAAACATGGCAAGCTGTACTAACAGCTTCTGCCCAAAAATATTTTGGAAGTAAAAATTTATTTAACATGACTCTAGCCATATCGCCAAGAGTCCTATTCTTCCGCTCCACAACACCATTTTGTTGAGGAGTTCTAGGACAAAAAAACTCATGATCAAAACCATTTGTTTCGCAAAACTTTTCAAAATCAGAATTTTTGAATTCGCCTCCATGATCACTTCGGATTCGAGTAATCATGTAGCCTTTTTCGTTTTGGACCTTTTTGGCAAAGATTTTGAAAACTGAAATAGCATTGCTTTTGTTTGAAAAGAAGAAAATCCAAGTAAATCTTGAAAAATTATCTACAATAACAAAAGCATAGAGTTTTCCACCAAGACTGGCTACTCTACTGGGACCAAATAAGTCCATGTGCAGTAATTGCAAGGGTCTAGTAGTACTTACAGTGTAAATGAAGATTTAGTAGTACTTACCGTGTCCTTCTTGAATGTGATGTCGGGCAGACCTCTCACTAGCTTTTTTGTCAATAGCCTGGATATGGTATCTATATTGGCATAACCAAGATGCTAGTGCCACAACAATCTTTTATCCTTGTGGGTGTAGAGGCATCTTCCTGTACTGTTAGTATTTCTAGATAGATAGAAAATATAAATGTTATCTTATCTTATCCCTTCAAAAGCAATGTCTCCCGTTGACCTATCATAAATGTAGCATTTATTCTATCCAAAGTTAATATCATATCCATGATCAGCAAAATGACTTATGCTGAGCAGGTTATGCTTTAACTCGGTCACTAAGTAGACATCATTTATTACAAAAGAAGGAGGATAACCAATAGTATCATTACCTATGATGTAGCCCTTTAGATTGTTACCGAAGGATACATATCATTCCCTCTTCATCAATAGTGATGCAAAAAAATTTGTGTCTCCAGTCATATATCGCGAGCATCCACTATCGAGAATCCACTTACTTTTAGTTCATGAAGGAAAGTCCACCTACATCATGAGTAGATGTGACCTTTGGTACCCAAGTTCTTATGGGTCCTGAAATGTTAGTCTTCGGTACCCATGCATATAGATTAATATCAACTAATTTCCTAATTCTATACTATAGTGAGATATGACTATGTAATCCACAGTATATGCAAGTAGCATGCCTATTTGTGTTAAGAGTAGGTTGATAGTGATGTCGATATGCAGTATGGTGATAGTTGTGTAGATTGACTATATGTAGCCGCAGGATAATAGTTATGTCTATGTGCAGTATGGTGATAGTTAGTAGGATAGTGACTATATGTAGCAGCAGGATAATAGTTATGAGTAGATTGAGAATGATGTCTACGTGCATGTGGTTTACATGCTGCATGGGAGTATGTGTACTTATAAGCATGGTTACGTGCTGCATGTAGGTGATGTGTTTTACTATTATGAGTGGTCTTGTGTTTTGTGTGTGTTTTGTGACTGTGTGACTGGGTTTGAGGTTGAGCAACCTGTTTTCCTAACCTGGTCTCTAATTTCTTAGAGACAACATTCAGTTCATTGTACTTAGCATTCAGACCATCAATCTTAACAACAGCGATCTTATGTTTGTTCTTTTCTTCAGTGAGCTCTTTGTTGAGTGCTAAGATCTCACGTGTTTATTTTTCAATAAGTGTTTCGGCATCATGTATGCTTAATTTAAGCTTGGACACTTCATCAGTGACTTCCGTGGGTGGAGTGTCTCTAACATTATCAAGTAAAGAAGAAAGATTTTGAATCTCTATTTCATAGCCTTTGATTTTCTCCTTGGCATGCTTATATTTACTAATGACTTTCTTGTGATTATTTAGTAAGTCATTAAAAGCATCGCCAAGTTCATCAAATGTAAAGTCATCAAGAGTTTCGCTAGTTACCTTCTCGGATGTTGTCATTAGGTAGACATTAGCAGTGTCTCGAGGAAAGTCATCTTCTTCCTCAGAATCATTGGCTTCGCTTTCGTGCCAAATACTAGTGTTGGCATACTTTCTCGAAGAAGGCTTCTTGTAGGGCTTCTCATATCTGTTACCTTTCTTTGCGAAGGGATAGTCCTTTCAAACTTGTCCAGTCTTTTTGCAGCCGTAGTAAGTTGGTTCTTCCTCGTCGTCTTTTTGTTGTTCCTTCTTCCTTCGACTGAAATGAAGGAACTTCTTGAAGTTGCGGACTAGAAGAGCTTGATCATCACCTTCCGAATTGTCATCGTCAGTCTCTTCAAGATCAGCCTTCGACGATGAGCTTTTAGGGCAATCTCTTTTGCCTTTGGAGCCGGTTCGTCGAAGTCTTTGAGGTCGAGCTTGTGGGTCATCAGCTTTCCCATCAAAGTTTCCATAAACATTTTGGTGAGATCATTGCCTTATATAATTATTGTTACCTTAGGGTTCCAGATCTTCGGTAGCCCCCTAAGTGACTTGCGGATCTTCTCATGATTGGAATATTGTTTGCCAAGAGATGAGAGAGGATTGATGGTGTCAAGAAACCTTGTGAACATTTGGGTGATCATCTCATTCGGCTTCATCTTGAACGTATCGTATTCTTGAGTTAGACGACTGATCTTAGATTCTTTGACTTGAGTGGTTCCTTCATGCGTCACTTCCAGAAGCTTCCATACTTCGTGCGAGGTGGTGCATGTCGAGACCCTGTTAAATTCATTCCTGTCTATTGCACATAAAAGAGCATTAATAGCTCTAACATCTAAACTTGTATGTTTCTTTTCCTCGTCAGAATACTTGTCGTTGGGTTTTTCAATGAGATCTCCCTCGATAACTATTCTAGCAAACGTTTTGTAACCATCAGTGACAATGGTCCACAGGTCAAAGTCTAGAGACTTGAGATAGAAACTCATCCTAGTTTTCCAATATGTGTAGTTGGTTCCATCAAATAGGGGTAGCCTATAAGTGGACTATCCCTCACCATGGTTGGAAAATATAGGTTGTGTGGTTGCCATGGATCAGCTCTAGGATGTTAGTCCTAGTAAAGAGAACCGAGCTCTGATACCAATTGAAGAATAGGTAGGCAACTCTAGAGGGGGTGAATAGAGTTTATAACAATAATGGCCAAATAAAAATTAAACTCTTTTCACCAACAGTAAATAATCAGAGTAGTAAATGCAGAAATAAAAAGATTAAGAGAGCATACGCAAAAACAGTTAATTTTTAACCTGGTTTCCCTCGTGGAGGACTAGTCCAGGCCTAAGAAGTCTAGCTCAGGATTAAATCTACTATTTGTGAAATAGTAGTTACACCCCGTGCCTTTTCTTCAGAAGAGCACGTCAACTTCTTACAAAAATCGTTGTGGCGATGCTTGGAATTTTCCAAGCAATTTTCTTGACTCTTGCACAAACTCCTAACTGAATAGCACTGAGCACTTTTAGGCTTAGGAAGCTTGTGGCTAGTAGATAAGAAGGTTAAGGCTTTTATGAGGCTTATAGAGAAGAGAAGAGAAGATAATTGGATAATTGAAAATGAGAGAATTCAAGGCCTATTTATACTAGTTGGGATAGGCAGAATTCGGCCAGAATTCTGTGTCAAGAATTCAAAATTTTGGCCATTGGACAACTAGCATACAGCAAACCCTAAAAATTATGGTCCTGTAATTTAGGGGATAGAGTTCGCCCTGAACTCTGTGTGGAGGCAGAGTTCGGTCTGAACTCTGTCTCCATGCTGACAGAATGTTCAAAGGGCCTACGTGGGCTAATTTTGGCTTGGTGGAGCTTATGGGTTTGTTTGGGTATAAGGTATAAGCCAAGAATATCCAGTGCTACTCAGTTTACATTTAGCTAGACTCAATATATATAAAATAATATAGACTCTAAAACCGAGTACGTTGCAGGAGAGAGCCGATGTCCGTCTTGTACTGAGTTTTGTCTTGATGTGTCATATTGAATTATGACAAGTATCATATTGTTAATTTGTCAATATTTGGTTGACTATGATTTGGGTCAACAATCTCCCCATATTGATAATTGACAAAATGATATTTGTATATACAATGTTCATACCTGGACACAGGATGAAAAGAGTAGACATGCATAGAATGCAGTAGCTCCCTCGTAATAATAGCTCCCTATAAACATAGCTTATCTGTAAACCAATGTGCCTTATCCTGATATACATAATCTCCTCCAAAATATAGTTATCACACAATATGATAGAAATAGGAATATCAAATAGATCTCCCCTTTTTGGTATTTATCAAATATGAATAGCAAATATAAATATCAAACACAGACAAGCAGAAGACTGTATAGAAGATTAACTGGCAAGCACACAATAATAATAATATAATAACTGCAGATAAAATCTAAAGATCCACATAAACTTAAAATGTGCTCATACAAGAAAATCAAACTACATAATCATAAGTCCATAATGCATAAGACTAAATAAGATCATCAGCAGCAGCAGGTACGGAACCATATCCATCATGGAGCACGAGATGGTCTAGAGGTGTCAGATGAATCAGTATCCGAACGATGAGGATCCACAAAAGCTGCATTCGGATCTAGATATCGCATGACCCAAAGGTCGTCGATACGGTACCCGACACGAGATGGATCCCGCTCCATAGGAAGGGGCATAGAGGGATGCCGAGACATGGTGTACCAGATGTCATATAATGAGTTACTGATGGTACTCATCTGCAAAGTGATACGATAATCGAGTTGGGTCCAGCGGTCGTCCTCCAATATGAAACGATCGTGAAGCATGGTCTGGATAGACTCGAGAGTAGCAGGAGGTGCGGGCACAGGTTGCCCAAGAGCAGGTGCATCAGCCTGAGCATCAGACCCGGAATGCTCGGACTCAGCTGGAGACTCGACAACTGCCTGAAGCTGCCTTGCCTTAGACAGAAAGGCAGGGGCTGGAAGGAACTGGCACTCATCGAGAGGAATGTGCTTCGCTCCAATCTGACTGGATAATATTTTTCAGACGATGAGTATGAGACCATGTGTCCAACACATTGGAGCCCAGGAGACCCAAGTGGTAGACCCATTAGCAGTTTAGTTAGATATGCAGTTTAGATTCTTACCCTTGAATGACCGAATTTGTCTTCGGAACATTTATGTTTTAGATTGTATAAATTTTGGGATGTGATGCACTCTTAGATGTTTGGTTATATAGACTTGGATAAGGACTTAAGATTATACTAGTTTATGCATCTCTCTTACATTGTAACTATGGGATTTTCTCCTATTTTATATCATTATCGTGCAATTTATCTTTCCTACAGATTATTGTGATGGAGCATGGATAATATCATTATAACTATCCTCCTTTTGGAGAGGAGATATTGTAAGCCCACTTCCCGAATTTTTAAATTTTTTATTTCTTTTAAATATTTTTCTAGTTAGAAAGTAAATTTTATTTTTGATTATATAAAAGGTATTTGGATTGACGAAATGATTTGTCAAATTGTTTTTAAGTTAATTTTCGTATTTATGAAATTATACTTTTAGAAGTATTTGATTTATTATTTTTAATTTCAAATCTATTTTAAATAGTATTTAAAATATTAGATATTATTTTAAAGTAATATTATTGTGACCATTTATGCTAGATATTACTTGAAAGTAATATTATTGTGATCATTTATGGATTGAGATTTGATCAATCTTTTTGTTTATTGATTTAAATCTGTGGAAAGATCTCTCTATAGAAATTCTAATCCTTCCCTATTTAGGACACCTCCACACCAACATAAAGGGGAGTGCTCTTTTTATTTTCTCCACAAATTTATTCCAACCCAATAAACCCCAACCATCTCCATCTACTTAAGGAGTCCTTATTCTTCTCCCAAAACCAAAATTCTTCCAATCTAATCCTGATTAGGTGATTGCTGCCCATTATATATGTACCCTTATGAACATCTCTCATCTTTTCCTTTCTCAAAATTCTCTCTTTTTCGTTTAAAATAGCCCAAAATTCATCATAAATTAAGTTTCATTTTTTTGAAGCTATAACAACTTCATAAGGTCGTTGCGACCAACTTCAGACTCCGTTTTACCTTCAGTTTTTTTTAGAAGCGTATCGAGGTTAACTTTCCAAATCTATAATTAATTTTCTGTAATTCTGAACGTAAATTTCTAAAAAAATATTTAGAGTGTCAATTGTCCAAAAAATGGATATGTCGCATTGTTTTCAAGATTTTGGAAGATCCAGAACTCTGTTTTGCGAACTGTTTAATGTTTTGGAAAGCTGACACATAGATCTATAGTATACTAATTTTCCAAAAATTAATAAGATAGTTTAATATTTTGTTTAATTTGTAGAACCCATAGATGGCCGATGATTCATCGAATTAGTAGCGTTAGCCATAATTACAACAACTTTCAACCAAAATCGAGATTATGTCGCACACGTCAACTGCAACTTAATTTGAGGCAAGTATACTATTGTTTTATATATTTATTATATTATAATGCTATCTTCTATTGTGTTTCATTGAGTATCCTGTTGAGACACGATTGCGACACGATAGGCTTGATTGTATCATTGCTCGTTTATTGATTGTTTAGTGAGTCAGGAGGGAAAATTCTCGGTAGGTTTGTGAACAAAGACCAATGATTGTTATTGTGGATAGCTAAGTCATACACCTCACATATGGGTTAGCCGTACCTTTTTATTGTGGATAGCCATCTATGATGTGACGTATTAACCCAAGCCATTGACATGTCAAAAGGTATTTCAAATGCACTGTTTATACATGTTCATTGCTAGTTGTCTTACATGTTCTTTCTAGTTGGTTCTTGTATATGTTTATTGTTTCCCGTTTATATACATGTTTTTCTTATTGTTATCGTATACTGCATCTCTATCTGTCTATCTTATTTTGTATTAAGTTACATTATTGCAATAGGGATATACTTTGCTCCTTTCCTGACTGAATCGTTGCAGGTGAATTGGCATATTTCCTACTTTTGTGCTATGGACCATAAATGGAAGATAGAGATCTTGGAGGCTGCCTTTAGATTCTAGATAGATTAGATGGTTTTTAAAAAAATTAGCGGGTTTGTTCCCTAAAGTCATTTTGATAAATTAGTGGATTTATAACTTGAATAATTATTGTGAATGAGCAACTAGATATGATTTTATTGTATTTGAGATTGACATTGAGACCTAGACAGCGTACTGCCATCGATGCTGTAGCGTAGGTTGGACTTGGCTACGTACTCGTATCATAAAAAGCGGGTGCGGGTTGTGACAAGTTTTTTTGGTGGCCCATGCATGTCTGTTTTTGCAAATTTGTGCGAACTTGCGGTAGTACTTAAGTTAGTCGTACTATTACGGGCCTGCGACTAGATTGTTCATTCATAATTAGGATTGATTTGATTTTAGAAGAATTACTAGGACTAAGAATCCCTTATTCGATTTGACTATTGGGTAGTTAAGGTTGCTACATAGACCATGTGATTTAGGTAGGGATTTATTGAATTCTAAATCCTATTAGGTAAATCAAGGAATTTTCATAGAGGGATATATCATTGTATTTTGATATGATGGTATGATTAAAGGCGGGTTGACTATTCGATGGAAAAATTAGGACTTCCTAAGATTCAATTCCTAATATTGAACATTTGTGTAGTCTTATTTTCTGCCTTCTTTAAACATCGTCATATCGTAAGGTCCATATTGCTTATTTATTTTCCATTGGCCATAAATAATTATTTTTCTAGCAGTCAATATTCTATTTCCGTCTATTGAGTTTTGAGCCCAACTTGATTCAATTATCCATATATTACTTCCGAGTTAGTTTCCGTTGAAATTCAAGACATATATATTTTTTTTCTAATCGATCGTTTGATTTTCAAAAATTGATACTTTCACTTCAAGGACAGATACTTACACTTTTCCTATCATGATAGACTTGTTTGAATTTCTAGAAGCTCCTTTGAAATTCATATGGATATATTTGGAATAATTTTCGATGACTTACAATGGCAAAGCAGATACGCATTATCGTCATTTATCTGAATTATTGAGATTGTGGGTTCACTGGAGCCAACAGCGCACTGGCAAGGCATGACCCCTAAGTTGAAATAATTTCAGGTATGCGTAGGTTATCGAATATTGTTAAAACTATGTCCAGTTGCCCTATTTTGATCTTTGAGTTGTGTCGATAATGGATTGAGTTGATAGAATATTCGATACCATATTATATTTGAGTCGTGAATCCAAGGGTTTACTACAGCCAGATGTACACTGACGAGGCATAAATTCTCGGTAAAATAATTTCATATATACATACGACTTTCAGATATTATAGAGACGATATCCTATTGGCATATGACTATTATTATTTTTATAAACCGCGATTCTTGCACTCTCACTCCAAATGGATTTGATATTCTATTTTTTATTATTGTATTCTCAATAAACTGGTAGTTCTTTATTTCTTATTCGAAAATCGTCAAATAGTTCCTCCTAGAACCAATTACTATATTTGATTCTATTCCACTAGATTCCTAATCGTACCGAAATTCTGATTCTATGATCGTGCCTAAATAATTGATCGTGCCAAAATAACCTCGACTTGATCATTCTTAAACGGTTTTGATTACAACTACTATTTGACTATCTTTCGATCGTGCCCATTTGCATCTTTTTCAAGATTTTGATTCTATTCACTAATCAATTTTGATCGTTATCGTATCGTTTCTTGATCGTGCCTAATCATATCCTTTGAAATTTCGAGGACGAAATTTTTCTAAGGTGGGTAGGCTTTTAAGCCCACTTCCCAAATTTTTAAAATTTTAGTTATTTTAATTTTATTTTGAAATATTTTTCTAGTTAGAAAGTAAATTTTATTTTGATTCTATAAAAGGAATTTGGATTGACGAAAGGATTTGTCAAATTTTTTTAAGTTAATACTTGTATTTATGAAATTATATTTTTAGAAGTATTTGATTTATTATTATCAATTTAAAATCTATTTTAAATAGTATTTAAAATATTAGATATTATTTTAAAGTAATATTATTGTGATCATTTATGGTAGATATTATTTTAAAGTTATATTATTATGGTCATTTATGGATTGAGATTTGATCAATCTTTTTGTTTATTGATTTAAATATATGGAAAGATCTATCCATATATATTCTAATCATTCCTATTTAGGATACCTCCACACCTATATAAAGGGGAGTCCTCCTTTTATTTTCTCCACAAATTTTCCCCAAACCAATAAACCCCACCCATCTCCATCTATTTAAGGTGTTCTTCCAAAACCAAAACCATTCCAATCTAATCATAATTAGGTGATTGCTACCCATTAAGTATACCCTTATGAATATCTCTCATCTTTTTCTTGCCTAAAATTCTCTCTTTTTCGTCCAAACTAGCCCAAAATTTGTCATAAATTTAGCCTCATTTTTTTGAAGCTATAGCAATTTTGCGAGATCGTTGCGACCAACTCCGGACTCCGTTTCATCTCCAATTTTTTGTTAGAAGCGTATCGAGGTTAACTTTCCAAATCTATAATTTATTTTCTGTAATTATGAACGTAAATTTCTAAAAAATTACTTGAGTGCCAGTTGTCTAAAAAAATTGACATGTCGTACTGTTTTCAAGATTCTAGGAGATCCCGAACTCCGTTTTGCGAACAGTTTGATATTTTGGAAAATTGACACATAGATCTGTAGTATACTAATTTTCTAGAAATTAATAAAATATTTCAATATTTTGTTTAATTTGTAGAACACATAGATGGTCGATGATTCATCAAATTAGAAGCGGTTAGCCGTAATTACAACAACTTTCAACCAAATCGAGATTGTGTCGCACACGTCAACTGCAACTTAACCTTAGGAAAGTGCACTATTACTTTATATGTTTATTATATTATAATGCTATATTTTATTGTGTTTTACTGAGTATCCTATTGAGACACGATTGCGACACAATAGGCTTGATTATATCATTGCTCGTTTATTGATTGTTTGGTGAGTCGGAAGGGAAATGCTCAATAGGTATGTGAAAAAAGTTCAATGATTGTTATTGTGAATAGCTAAGCCATACACTGTAACACCCCAGTCCTAAAATACTTAGGACTAGGTACGTATCCATGTCAGCTGCATACATACGAAGTATACTCCAATATATGAAAACCTCGTATGAATACATAAGCTGTAAAATATAGTAAACCCATAATAACTAAATCTCATCCACTAGATAAATAAATGATATAAAAGCAACTTTGAATTTGTCATGTATACAATCGTTGGGCGGAGACAAAGTCCACTACCAACTATCTCAAATAAAATGTAGAACCAAGTGCATTCATCTTCGAAATTTATGGAGAAGATCACGGCCTTGGATAGAACACCTGCAAATTCACAGAAGCACACACCTGGAGAGATAACCAGGTCCTCAGAGGGACGTAACAAGATACATGAAGAACATGCCATAAATACTGAATACAAAATATGCCACAAAGAAAATAAGTGACAAGACAACAATAAGGTAATCTAACCGTACTACGGTGTTTATGCAGTTAAGAACAAACCTCCAACGCATGGGTATCTGGCTCAGTAGCAGTAATCTCAGGTATAGTCCCATCAGGATACCAGGGACCTCAAAGCATAACATTCCTCGAATGTCAGAGGCCAGCAGGATCAGTAATCTCAGGTATGGCCCCATCAGGATACCAGGGACCTCAAAGCATAACATTCCTCGAATGTCAGAGGCCAGCAGTATCAGTAATCTCAGGTATGGCCCCATCAGGATACCAGGGACCTCAAAGCATAACATTCTTCGAATGTTAGAGGCCAGCAGTATCAGTAATCTCAGGTATGGCCCCATCAGGATACCAGGGACCTCAAAGCATAACATTCCTCGAATGTCAGAGGCCAGCAGTATCAGTAATATGAAAGTGCATAAGGACCCATACGTTAAGGAACTGTTATTCCCACCCAATGCCTAACAGAGTCACATCCATATCTCATATACCTCTACTAACTGCTAAGTCTCCTAACATGCCTCTATTAGCAGTTAGTCCTAATGCATGCACATGGGGGATCAGCCCATACGCAAGGACCTCTATATGCTACTCATCTCACACATCCTCGTGGTACAACTATGTCAAGGCATATGCAATACACTACAAACGGTGGTCCCCTAACTCTAGATTCATATGAAATCAAAGGATAGTAACAAAGTAAACTAATAATCACTGAGCATGTAGTAAATCAAGAACTGTAATAACTGGAAATAATGAACAGTGATATGTAATATAATGCAGACTGAATGTAAACAGTATAATGGCAAGGTATCTTGCTTGAGATTATGTGCAAAAGAGAATAATCCAGTAGCTCGAACCGGCAAATAAACAAAGCAAGAAAAGACACATCCCGCAGATGACTCCGGATGCTGCAACAAACATCATGAATGAGTTTGGAATATAAGATATGCCAAGGAAACGCCTATCCAAAAGTTAAATTCTGGAACAGGGGCAAAATCATAATTTCGGGTCAAAACGATGTCTGCCGTTGGATCCGCTTTGCACCGAAATACGTGCCAGAACCTACGACCTCTAAAGTCGTCAAACTATATGTCTACGGATTTATTTTGAGGAGACGAACCCAATGGTATGTCCAATTTTGGATTTCGGTGGGCTGTGCACAAAATCGCCCGTTGAGTGGGATTGTGGGCCCGCTAAGATGGCGTCCCATTCAACCTTCTCAGAATTGAACCAAACTTGGCTCACAGGACCAGAAAAATATTTTGAGTCCAATGGCGCAAGTTTCGTTGCAATTTGATGAGTTTACACGAAGTTGTGACTTAATTGCAAAGGGTCGATACGGGGATATCTCGACGGATACGCACTGATTTCATCGCATACATGCAACGAAATCGGGTTCCGTCAGTTCCCACACGTCGACAACATCCATACGCGCTTTTCGATGCGTATAGTGTGCGACCACGTCACCCGGTTTGTCGGGGCGCACGCCGTATCGGGTATTTTTCTACTTTTTGAAAATAAAATTTACAATTTTTTGAAAAACTTTAACAACGTGTAACTTTTTACACACTAGATGAAAAGTGAATCCAGAAGGTGCATTACAATCTCGGTTATGTTGTTATTCTCTGCCTTCAATTAGTTTCTATGAAAGTTTAATGGACAACGAGAAAAGTGGCCGACAAGTTGGTGTTTTGAAACAGTTTTTAATATTCTAGAAAAATGGTTTTTCTCCAACTTCGCCTTGATTTTTTGAGCAAGTTGGATGGCCATGTCGAAATCCACCTGGGGGATCTCGAAGAGGGTCATGTGTGCTTTCTACACGAATTTACGGATCTAAAAATGAATTTAAAATGAGGGAGATATCGATCGGGGAAGTTGAGTACCTTAAAGTGGAAAACTGTTGTTGTTGTGGGTGTTGGTTGTTGTCGTTGTTGTCGCCGTGGTGACCGAAAGGCGGGGATGTTGTCGCTCCAGCGAGGATGGCACGCACATCGAGGAGAGGGAGGAGGATAGAGGAGAGAGGAAGGAGGATTGATTAGGTTTTGGTTTTTTTTTTTACAAAAACATATATATATATATTTATATATATATATATATATATATATATATATATATATATATATATATACATGTAAAGGAAGGGGGGTGAGCGGCCCCTTGCTGCTGCTTATGGGGGCACCAAGCATAGCATGCTGCTGTTTTTATTTTGGTGTGGGTGGTATGGTGGGGCCGACCACCCATTACTATTATTTTATTTTATTTTTCTTTTGAACTAATCCTACTTTCTTTTAGACTTTATCTAAATCTAGTTTAAATCCTTAGCTTATATATATATATAGGTATATATCTATTTATATCTCAAAATCTTTACAGATTTAAAATAAAACTTGATATTATCTATCTAAAATATTTAATGCTTTGAAACCCAGTTACATATATATCCAAATTCATTGGACCATAATTAATAATATTCAATAACAATAATTGTTTATTTATTTCTCACAAAATATTTTAATAATAATAAAATAATAAAAATCACACAAGGATAGTTTTGGACGAACTTTACAACACACCCTTATCCGGGTCCAGAAAAATGTACAATCTTGTAAAATATTAATTAATAATAAAAATACCAATAATTGTACACATAATTACATAATTAGAAATTGTACATAAAATTCTAAAATAATTTAGAAAATATTTTTACGTACATAAGATATGTCCACATGGCCACCTTGGTCCTATCCCATGCCTACATGGGCTTAAATTTGGTTCGGGCCTAGTTCGGACTGGTTTGGTCCAACCGGGTCATCTAAAAATCAATATATAAAATAATATTTAATTAAAATACTTTAAATAAGTCAATTCACAATTTGGTCTGGTTTTTCTAGTTTGTACATCACCATGGCTAGGCTTCCCCCGACATGACTAGTACACTAGTCAAGGCACACTGCTACATCTTCCGTGCCAAAATTTATGGTAGTCTTGTGTTCCAAAATTCAACAATGGCTAAGGTCATTTCTAAAGAAATAAATAAAAAAAATCATAAATTGCATAAATAAATTTTTAAATCTTTTTAAATAACAAAAACAAAAAAATACTCCCAAAAATTTTGGGGTTTTACATACACCTCCCGTATGGGTTTGCCGTGCAGGAACGAATTGTAAAGCGCAATACTCTAAAGGGGGTGAATAGAGTAGGCAGTGAAAATTATCTATTAAAAAATTGTTAGTAGCAAGATCACAGATATGTAAATAAAAAGTAGAGAGCAGAGAGCAAACACAAACACAAGGATGTATATTGGTTTTCCTCTTGTGAGGACTAGTCCAGTCGGAAGAACTCTATCTTCCAGTGGAATCCACTATTAAAAAATACCACAAGTTTTCATCCAAAGTTCTTGCAACTTCTACAACACGAGCTTTGATCCAAAGTACTCGACCAACTTCAATTGTAAAGTATTTTTCTTCAATCAAGACTCTGATTATAATCACTCTGAACTTCTAGACTGTACCGTACTGGCAAATCGACTAGAGGATTGTAACTGGCTTGGGATTTGAAAATAAAAGCTTTAGAATACTTTGGAAGAACGTAGTAAGCTTTAGAGAGAAGAGATGAAAGTGAATAAGTGAGTTGAAATAATCAAAATTCTTCTCTATTTATAGTTTTTCTAAAGACAGAACTCTGTCAGAATTCTGACAGAATTCGGACAGAACTCTATGAGAAAATCTCGGCAAGATCCGTAACTGCAGGAGGACCAAGTTCAAAATACAACGTCCACTAACCGAACTCTAGCCGAGTTCTGTCAGGGTTTTTACAAATAGATTTTTGGGACTTTTGAAATTGTTTTAAGCAGTTATGAGCTTTTTGTAAATAGAGGGTTATTTTCTAAAACATAGGATATTTTGAAAATATTTTTAGGGTAGCCTATTTGCCAGTATGAATTAGTGTACAATGTATTCCTAGACTCAATAACAGTAAAAATTACATTATATACAACTCATACGATAAACATTGCTTCGGTCTTGAATAGATAGGTAGCAGTTCTTTGGCAGTTGTCCAAGAGTCTAAATTAACTTAAGTAGCCCTTATATCGAGATAGAGTTTGATCAATTATTAAAATCAGGTTTGACCATGACCAATGGGCTAATAATCTCCCCTATTTTGATAATTGATAAACCTTGATCGGTATAACATTTTTGATCAATAAGATTTGAAAGATAATCAAAAGTGTATTGTATCCTGAAAAAATATTCATGTATCCTGCAAAGTTAGATCCAATTTCTCCCCTGTTGTCATTTAGGAAAATAATTGCAAAGAGAAAAGCTCCCCCGTAATTCATGCATAAGGAACAAACATTGAAGAAATATAAAAAAATTTAGATAAACAAATATTTTACAGGCAGTTTATATGTTGAAACATAAAGAGATAGTGCTATAACAAGAATATGAATAATGCTAAACTGAAATAAAATACGCTAAGCAGAGCATAAACTAGATGTTCTCAATATATCAGCTCAGTTAGTCACAATCTCAATGCAAAATAAACTAAATGATAGAATACTAAACGATATCTCAGAATGTTGGAGCATTTCCATGTAAACATAGACATAACAAAGTCAAAAAGTGGCATCTAGACAAAATACAATACGTCTAGATCAAAATCCTCTGAAGAATCATCATCAGCAGAGCCAGCACGTTCACCATGCCCGGATGGACCAACGATAGGTCGAGACAGCTGGATCTCTGGGAAGTGAACTGGCAGAATGTCCAATCTAGGTGAAATGGAGGTCGGCAAAGGAGTTGGCAAGAGCCTAGAACCGACTCACATCACGGAACTCGCGTTCCCTAGATATGTCAGTGATGAACGTACGCAGATCCGAGAGATGCTGATGAATACCCTCATAGGTCATAGGGTAATCCTGATGAGGTAGAGCAGGAGCAGTACGAGGTGCAGGAGGAGCAGCTATGCTGCGACGTGACAACTGAACATACTTGGGCTCAAGGTCCAGAGCACAAGTGGAAAGATCAATATCAAAATGCTGAAAGATGCGTGGGATAAACATCGCATAAGAGAGATTCTGATCTCTTCCGCGACAATGTCCCATTATCTGAATGATAGTTTTGGGAACCGAAAATGGAATTCCCTTGATAATGTGGTAGAGGCAGATAGTTCAAGATTTGTAACATCATCCTTTAAAGTAAATTTTGGTAGAATAGTGGAATAGATGATGCGGTGCAACTCATAGTTAAATAAGTTCAAGTTTGCAGCCTTGAACTTTCCAGAACGAACACGGGCAGGTGCACAAAGGTCGTTCTTGAAACTGATAAAAGTTGTGCCATCGGGGAAATCGAACCCAGTGATATCATCAAGCGGGGCACCTTCATTAGGAATACCAAGGATTTCTGCTACGATAGTACCATTGAACTCGATGTTGATACCGCCGATACGAGTTCTAACAGTAAAAGCGTCCAAAACAAAGTTACAAAAGAACTGTCTAATGGCATTAGTAGCTATAGGGTATTTGAGGGTGACAAGTCTGTGTAACTTTAATGCCTCAAAAAATGGACGGTGGTTAGGAAACACAGTCCACTTAATCAGGGCTCCAGTGCATATGTTACGCATCGCAAAGTCAGTGTACCATAACAATGAATGATCATGAGCTTCAAAGTAAAACTCACTAAATACACCGTCGGCTGATTGGATCAAAAAAAAGAGGGAATCCTCTGGTGGATTCGAAGATGAAGCCTTTTCACTGGCGTTCGTCTTCTTCCTCTTG
Organism: Iris pallida; assembly: GCA_029216955.1. Lineage (NCBI taxonomy): Eukaryota > Viridiplantae > Streptophyta > Magnoliopsida > Asparagales > Iridaceae > Iris > Iris pallida. Next base: position 9,642,877 of record JANAVB010006389.1, on the reverse strand, counting down.
GATGGAGTGAATCCCTTAGGCATTTTCTCCCAAAAATAAATTTAAACTAATGAATTGAAAGAGATAGAAGGAGAAGTTTATACCTTTCGAGAATTGAGTATGTGGTAGAGACAGAGATTCTCCACACGAATCCAAATTTTGGATTAAAATCTCCAAGTAGAATATGAGCAATAGGTTGGAGAGAAACTAGGGTTTGGAGAGGGGTTCGGGAGGCAACTGCTGTTGAAAGAGGTGTTTGGAGGAGATGAAGAGAAGGGGGCCTCGGATTCTGACTTAAAAATATATACCACCAATAAAACTCGGGCCGAATTCGCCTAGGGTTCTTTTGATGAATTTTTTTAAAAAAATTTGCAGCCACTTTCTTTTCATCAATCCCTTTCAATTATTTAATTCCAAGTTTAATAATTTTAAATTTCAATTAATATAATTAATATTATTTTACAAATTAAATTTTGTTATACAGCGACTGTTTCAGATTAGCTGTACGGGTACTGTCCTAGCTAACGGGAGTTCACCCGGGAACAAATAAATATCGCTTCGCTTTGACCGTAGTCGTGGTGACAGACAGAACCTTTGTTGGCTTGTCTCAAAAACAGTTTTTGAGTATTGAAAATTAATCGATAAAATAAAATTAATTAATATTATTGATATCAAAAATTCCTAATTCTTGACGTAAATAATTGAAACGATCTTCCGCTAAAGATTTTGTAAAGATATCAGCTAATTGATTCTCAGTGTCTACATATAGAAGGTTTATATCTCCATTTTGTTGATGATCTCTAAGAAAATGATGTTGAATCTTGATATGCTTAGTACGAGAGTGACATACTGGATTCTTAGTCAAATTAATAGTACTAGTGTTGTCACAGAAAATGGGTATGTGTGTATAGTAAACCAAAGTCTTCTAAGGTTTGCTTCATCCATAAAATTTGTGCACAACAACGTCTCGCGGCGATATATTCAGTCTCAGTCGTTCATAATGCGACAAAAGTTTGTTTCTTGCTAAACCAATAGACTAGAGCCTTGCTTAGGAAATGACATATGCCGCTGGTACTTTTTCTATCTACTTTGCATCCAGCAAAATCAGCATCTGAATAACTGGTTACGTCAAACGACGTGGTTTTGGGATACCATAAGTCGACAGAGAAAGTGCCTTTAAGGTATTAGAAGATACGCTTAACCGCGCACAAATATGATTCCTTAGGGTTGGCTTGAAAACGTGCACACAAGCAAACACTAAATATTATATCAGGATGACTAGCAGTTAAGTAAAGTAAACTACCAATCATACCTCGATACTTACGTATGTCGACCGGTTTGCCTTGTTCATCAATATCAAGCTTAGTTGAAGTTGCCATCGGAGTGCCAAGTGGTTTGACTGCTTCCAGATCGAACTTTTTTAATAAATCTTTTGTGTACTTGGCTTGATTAATGAGCGTCATATTGTTGGTTTGTTTGATTTCCAGTCCGAAAAAGAATTTCATTTCTCCCATCATGCTCATCTCAAACTCATTCTGCATACACTTTGAAAATTCTTGGCAGAGAGATTCATCAGTAGATCCAAAATGATATCTTCAACATAAATTTAAATTAAAAGAAGATTGCCATTAAAAGATTTTATAAATGGTGTAGTATCAACCTTCCCTTTTGTAAAACCATTGTCATTTAGAAAAGAGCTTAGACGATCGTACCGAGCACGAGGGGCTTGTTTCAAACCGTATAAGGCTTTCTTCAACTTGAAAACATAATCAGGGTGTTTGAAATCAGTAAAACCTGCAGGTTGAGCTACATAAACTTCTTCTTTTATAAAACCGTTCAAAAATGCACTCTTGACATCCATTTGAAATAATTTAAAGTTATGAAAATATGCAAATGAACATAGCATGCAAATGGATTCTAATCTCGCAACTGGGGCATAAGTTTCATCGTAGTCGATACCTTCTTCTTTATTGTATCCTTGAGCTACGAATCAAGCCTTATTACGAGTCACTAAACCATTTCCATTCAGTTTATTTCGAAATACCCAGTGGGTGCCAATGGCCGGATAATCAATGGGCTTGGGAACAAGTTTCCAAACTTGATTCCGTTCAAATTGGTTCAATTCCTCTTACATAGCATCTAACCAAAAATTATCACTATATGCTTCTTCAATATTTTTGGGTTCGAGCTGTGAAATAAAAGAAACACAGGAAGCTATATATTTACTAGAGGAACGAGTACTTACACCCCTGGTAATCTCACCAATTACTAACTCCTTGGGATGGTCTACCAAAAATCTTATTTCTTTTGGCATATCCTCTAGATTGCTGGTTCCGACTTCTAGTTTTGTACGTGATTTGCTTGGAGAATCAGCTGGTACTTTGTGTGAAGGTTCTGTAAGAGGTGTACTTGGTGTACTTATGTCTTCATCATCATTATCATCATCGACTGAGTGTTGATTGAGTTCGTCAAATGTAAATTTATCGATTCTTTGATGATTATGGTTCTCTTGTTGAAGAATCTGTACCCTTTGCTCTTCGTCGCATAACCTAAAAATATACCTTCATCGGCCTTTTCATCAAATTTACTCAGATTGTTGTTAATGTTAAGAAAAAAGTATTTACAACCAAATATTTTAAAATAAGAGACAGTAGGTGTTCTATCAAACCATAGCTCATAGGGAGTCTTCTTCGATATAGGTCGAATTAGAACCCTATTGAGAACATAGCAAGCTGTATTGACAGCTTCAGCCCAAAAGTATTTTGGTAGACTAAACTGGTTTAACATTACTCTAGCCATTTTGGATAGAGTCATGTTCTTACATTCCACAACTCTATTTTGTTGTGGAGTCCTAGGGCAAGAGAACTCATGCAGATAACCGTGTGTGTCACAAAATTGCTTGAACTCTACATTCTCAAATTTGCCGCCATGATCGCTTCGAATACGAGTGATCATAAAACCTTTTTTATTTTGAACTTTCTTGCAAAAGGTGATGAATTCTGACAATGCATCATTCTTGTGTGCAAGAAAATATACCCACGTGTATCTAGAGAAATCATCTACTATCACAAATGCATATAACTTACCACCTAGGCTAGCAATTCTACTAGGTCCAAATACATCCATATGCAGTAATTGTAGAGGTCTAGTGGTACTTACAGCATTCTTGGACTTAAATGTGGATCAGATAGTTTTGTTCTTTTCACATTCACTACATATCGTATCCTTCTTGAAAGAAATGTCCGGTAGGCCTCGTACCAACTTCTTTGTGGATAATCTTGAGATTGTGTCCCTATTTGTATGACCGAGTCTCATGTGCCATAGTTGACTCTTATCACTTTTGTCCATCAAGCATCTACCTGCTTTGTTAGCAACTTCTAACAGATAGAAAATATATTTATTGTCTTCCCTGATACCTTCAAAGATAGTACTACCAGTTGAGCTATCAAATATAGTACACTTGTTTTTGACAAAGTTAAAACCATAACCATGGTCAGCTAAATGGCTTATGCTGAGCAGATTATGTTTTAACTCGGTAACTAGACAAACATCTTTAATCACAGGTTAGGGAGCCTTACCAATATTGTCGATACCAATTATGTACCCTTTCAGATTATTATCGAAGAAAATGTATCCTTCTTTCTTCTTCGACAGTGTTGTGAATAATGAAGCATCACCGATCATGTGTCGTGAGCAACCGCTGTTGAGGATCCATTTGCTTCTAGCATGTGAAGGGTATTTCACCTACAAAAGAATTTGCAGATGAAAACTTTGGTATCCATTTCTTGTAGGGTCCTGGAATATTAGTTTTTGACATCCATGCACAAATCTTTAAATCAACAAGCTTTCTACCTCTACATAAAAAAGGAATATGACCAATGGTGCCACAATAGTGACATCTAGCATGTTGAATGTTGAATGCAGTGTGTTGTGCATTATTGGTAGGTCTTGGTTTTCTAGTATATGCATGCATGTTTGTCTTCTTGGGCAATGGTTTGGTTTGGTTTGGTCTGACAGTATTGAGTTGATAGTGTTCCGATGATTCGGTAAGTGACACTTGTTAGGGCAGGAAGCAGCAACTTCAGGCTATTTTCCTAACCTAATTTCCAACTTTTTGAAGGTGTCATGTAAAGATCTCAAATCAGCAGTAAGTGCATCATTTCTAATCAGTGCATACTGAAGATTCTTCTTCTCCTTGAGTAAGTCTTCCTCTAGCTGGGTAATGGTCTTGTCCTTTTCTTCGGATAGTCTTTTGGTCTCGTGTAATAACAGCTAAATATAAGAAAGCTCACCTACCTCACTAGAATTATAACCACTTCTAACCTCAGGTAGTAGGTCGGTAAGTCTTCCTATTTTACCTTTGTACTCCTTGAGTACCTTCTTAGAGGTCTGGTATTTACTACGCAGTCTTTTGTAATCCCCTAAGAGGTCAGTAAAGGTTTCACCTAGTTGCTCAAAGGTAAAATCATCATAAGTATCAAACAGGGGGTTAGTGGTTACCTGATCATAAGCTATCAAGCATACATTTGCAGCATCATCTGATTGTTCATCTTCTGAGTCGCTAGCTTCACTTTCATGCCATATGCGTGTATTGGCATACCTTCTGGATGTAGATTTCTTCAGATAGCCTTTGTCATATTTGTTGCTTTTCCTGGTTGATGATGATGTTGTTGGACATTCTTTCTTTATGTGTCCTTTCTTCTTACAGCCATAGCAGATAGGATCTTCTTCGTTGTTGTTGTTGTTGCTGTTGTAGTCCTTTGTTCTTCTGTTGAATCTTATGAACTTCTTAAACTTTCTTACCATAAGAGCTTAATCTTTAGAGTCAGATTCATTGTCGTCAGAATTATCTTCGACAGTTCTTCTATGTTGAGCCTTGAAAGCGATCGACTTCTTAGACTTCTCCTTTAGTGCAGTATCTTCAAAGTCTTGAAGTTCCAGCTCATGAGTGAGTAGCTTACCCATGAGTGTTTCGAGAGAAATTATTGAGAGGTCGTTCCCTTCAAGGACTGCTGTAGACTTTGGAATCCAGTTCTTCATGAGAGCTCGTAGCAGTTTGTGAATCTTTTCATGGTTACTGTACTCCTTGCCTAATGATGATAGAGGATTTATAATATCCAGGAATCTCGTAAACATCTGAGTGACAAATTTGTTTGGCTTTATTTTGAACGCCTCATACTCCTGAGTAAGTCTGCTGATCTTTGACTCCTTGACTTGTGTTGTTCCTTCGTGTGTTACTTCGAGAAGTTTCCATACTTTATTTGATGTTGTGCAAGTAGACACCCTATTAAATTCAGTCCTGTCAAAAGCGCAAAATAAAGCATTAATAGCACGTGCGTTAAGACTGGCCTTTTTCTTTTCATCCTCAGTATACTTATCATAGGGTTTTTCAACCAATACATCTTCAATAAGAATACAATGAGGCTTTTTATAGCCATCAATAACAAAAGACCATAAGTCAAAATCTAGAGATTTTAAGAAGAAACTCATCCGTGTTTTTCAATAAGTGTAATTTGTACCGTCAAACAGTGGAGGTCTGTTTGTGGCTTGGCCTTCACTTATGAATTTCACAGTCGCCATGTGTTATACTATGATCTATGTAACAGTTAAGAATAAAAAATATAACTGCCATGTTACCTTACTTTACCTGTATAACCAGTTCTGATACCAATTGTAGGAATGAATTGTAAAGCGCAGTACTCTATAGGGGTGAATAGAGTATGCAGTGGAAATTAGCTATTAAAAAATTGTTAGTAGCAAGATCACAGAATATATATCAAAGATATGTAAATGAAAAGTAGAGAGCAGAGAGCAAATGCAAACATAAGGATGTATACTGGTTTTTCTCTTGTAAGGACTAGTCTAGTCGGAAGAACTCTAGCTTCCAGTTGAATTCACTATTGGAAAATACCACAAGTTTTCATCCAAAGTTCTTGCAACTTCTACAACGCGAGCTTTGATCCGAAGTACTCGACAAATTCAATTGTGAAGTGTCTTTCTTCAATCAAGCATCCGATTACAATCACTCTGAACTCCTAGACCGTACCGTACTGGCAAATCGACTAGAGGATTGTAACTGGCTTAAAATTTGAAAATGAAAGCTTTAGAATACTTTGGAAGAACGTAGTAAGCTTTAGAGAGAAGAGATGAAAGTGAATGAGTGAGTTGAAATGATCGAAATCCTTCCCTATTTATAGTTATTCCAAAGGCAGAACTCTGTCAGAATTTGGGCAGAATTCGGGCAGAACTCTATGAAAAAATCTCGGCAAGATTCGTAACTGCAGGAGGACCAAGTTCGAAATACAACGTCCACTAACCGAACTCTGGCCGAACTCTGGCCGAGTTCTGTCAGGGTTTTTGCAAATAGATTTTTGGGACTTTTGAAATTGTTTTAAGCAGTTAGGAGCTTTTTTGTAAATAGAGGGCTGTTTTTCAAAACATAGGATATTTTGAAAATATTTTTAGGGTAGCTTATTTGTTAGTACGACTCGGTGTACAATGTATTCCTAGACTCAATAATAGTAAAAATTATATTGCATACAACTCATACGACAAACACAGCTTCGATCTTGAACAGATAGGTAGCAGTTCTTTGACAGTTTTCTAAGAGTCCAAATTAACTTGAGTAGCCTTTATATCGAGACAGAGTTTGATCAATTATTAAAATCAGGTTTAATTATGACCAATGGGCCAACAAGCCGTACATTTTTATTGTGGATAGCCATCTATGATGTGTCGTATTAATCTAAGCCGTTCACATGTCGAAAAGTATTTCAAAAGAACCATCTATATATGTCCATTGCTAGTTGTCTTACATGTTCTTTCTAGTTGGTTCTTGTACATGTTTATTACTTTTAGTTCATGTACATGTTTTCCTTATTGTTATCGTTTACTGCATCTCTATTCGTCTGGCTTATTTTGTATTATAAGTAACATTATTGCAATAGAGTTATACTTTGCTCCTTTTCTGACTGGATCATTGCAGGTGAATTGGCATACTTCCTACTTTTATACTATGGACCATACGGGGGAGATGGAGATCTTGGAGGCCGACTTTAGATTCTAGATAGATTATAGAGTTCTTTTATTTTTAGCGGGCTTGTTCCGGAAAGTCATTTTGATGAATTAGTAGATTTGTAATTTGAATCATTATTGTGAATAAGTAATTAGATATAATTTTTTTATATTTGAGACCTAGACAGCGTACTACCGTCGATGCTGCGGCGTAGGCTAGACTTGGCTATGTACTCGTATCCCGAAAAGCGGATGCGAGTCGTGATAGATATTCATTGATAGGTTGTGATATATATATATATATATATATATATATATATATATATATATATATATATATATATATATATATATATATATATATATGTGTGTGTGTGTGTGTGTGTATGTGTGTGTGTGTGTGTGTGTGTTCGTGAGATATGTTATTTAGTATTGTTGACCTAGATAGCGTTCTACCCCCAATGTTGCGGCGTAGGCTGTACATACCCACGAACTCATGCCCTCATTTTGGTGTAGGTCGTGACAGAAGCTACCCTAGAGTCTGATACAGTTACACAATAACATTTCTATAATCACGTAAGATAGGTTATGATCAAAGGTATAAAAAAAATTAAAATACCTTAATATATAAAATAATAATAATAATGTAAATATTAAAATATATTTTGTCTAAGTCAAGAAATCACAATTTTAGGATAACTAGTAAACCCTAAAATTTGGTTCTAAGGCATAAACCTACACTAAACAAAGGGTTGAATTCCACCACATAAATATCCATAAAAATCATATCAATATCCTTAAAATTTATGTCTAATCTAAATATAAATGTACATGGACATGATTTTTGAGATATTTATCATGGAAAATTATTGGCAAAGTCTTGGTGAGTTTCGGTTTTAAGAAACTAGTGAAACTAGTCATTTCTAGGCTTGAATTGACATATTTTATGTCACCCAAATTGGCCCTAATTAAATATTTTAAAAATCAGAATATAATTTTTTAAATTATAAATTAATGGTTTATAATCTATAAAATTTATCAACATAACCATAGTAAAAGTTATAAATATTATAAAGTGAAACTAGTTAGGTCTAATTCTTAAAGAACCCAAAAAATTGAAATTCTAAATACTAATTTGTGTTTTGAAATTAAAATTAATGTAACTCAAAACTACATAACAATTATAATAAAAATTTATATTTTTCCAGCGCCTAATAGGGTCAATATGTCATGTCTCATGTTTGGTTTAATTCAGGAAAATATTCCTACGATATTAGTGTTTACACAACATATACTCATATAATGTAATTCTGGAATTAAATTACATTATATCCCCAAACCCCTACTTCTATCCAAATTTTACAAATATCTATCATGAAATAAATATGACATGGTAGGTGGTCAAGCTAGGGAAATGTTTGTGAAAGTTTCATCCAAAAATTCAAAGAAGATGCACATAAAATAATAGCTACAAAAATGTGTTGCAATTCTGGAACAAATATTTTATGTGTGTTTTAGAGGGATTTTTCCTAGTTCTATGTCAATTTTGTCACGACCCGCTCCCGAATAACCGGATACGAGTCGGACACGCCCAGCCTTTGTTGTTAGACACAACAAAGTAAGCTGTACAAATCTAGGGAAACTAACCAGATAATAAGAACATAAGTGAATCACAGCATCTATATAAATGTGTCCCAACCAGAGTAAGGTACAATATCAGAACTTATTACATTCCAGAAAGATAGAAAGTCTACTAGTCTCAAATACATGGAAATAGGAAAACTAAAGGAAATCTCTAGGCTTCTGCAGCCTCTAAGTCATGAGCTGCACCACCTAGCTCTCCAGCATCAATAGGTTCCTCGCCATAGAATGTATCACATAAAGCCTCCAACTCACCTGCAATATATCCTATTCAGGAGCGGAGCGAAGTATATCCAAAGAAATGAACATGTACATCATGGTATGAATCAAGAAAATAGGAATAAATGTAAAGTACAGGAAATGAGACAAGACATGAAACTGAGCAGGAAATACTGTAAGTAAAACAGGGAAACATGGTAAGAGTCCTGAACATGAAATACAACCAGAATCATGAAATATAAACTGAACATGAAATACAGCCTGAACATGAAATACAACCATGAAATCCTGAAATACAAACTGAATCCTGACATGTGCAATATTTGAAATACTTCTAGAGTGTGATCGGCTTGGGTAGATGCAATGATAATGAAATGGTACGGCTTTGGCCCCGCGTGCACGATGCGGGACCCAAGCTATTCACAGGGATAGTAACAGGGTTTGATCACATCTCTATAGTATTTCCCCTCCCAGACACAATGAAACATGGAACATGAAACCAGACAATATCGTGAACTATCGTGTCATCAAGGAGATACAAGAAGAATAATGAAGACATGAGAAATGAACAATTCAGAGGAATATACTTGCCTGTCTCCGGGTGATCAAATATAGGCAATAAAGCTGGATATCCTCCTGTTATGATTTTACAAGTTGATTAAAATCTAACAAGTCCTAAATAGTGATTTCCATCCATTAATTTAGCTCAACTTGCAAGGTACAAGAATGTTAGCTATATTCACTTTAATAGGTATCACTCCTTCCAGTTTAGCAGTAATGGTAAGATATCATACAGCAGTGAACTCAATGCCACTAATGTCCATAAATGGACTGGTACATCAATGAAAGGAAGAGTCAATAAACATGGTGAAACACAGTAAATGGAAATGACTGCTCGACAAAGGCCTTGAATACCACAGGATATCAACTAGGGTAACCAACTCAACTGAGCAATATAACATCTGGCTTATCAGTCCTAGGTTGACTGATATACTCAGTCTAACAGTAGACCCCATGTCCAATATAATATCAATTCATATTAAATCCCTTCCATGTTCAGTGATACACTGGGATAATTTGGGCTCTAACTCAGTGGATACATGAACAAGCCATGATCACAGAGAAAACAATATCAGATATCAATGATTTAAGGATTATGTTCTAGCTATCCATGAATTTATATCACTAATTAATTATGATGCATCTAGCATAGTTATCATTCAATGATCTCATTGGAAAAATCTCTCTATTTATTGATACTGGTACAGTCCTCCCTGTTTGTCTAGCAACCCAGGGTCTCATCTCTCACTAAGCCATAAGCATTGATACTCCACTCTTGACTTATGATAAATATAACCTCCCAATCTTATGGTTATGCATAATAAGGATCGAATGATCAAGCAGCTATCACGAGAAGGAGACAGATGTTTACCTGATCGAAACAAGAAAGTTCTGCCCTGTGATGAAGACACAACTCTCCTGGATTTAGATTCCTGAGTCAACCATCATACAAAACCCACTGATTTCAATATAGATCAAACGAACAAAAACTGATCGAATCAAGAATGTAGGACTGAAATTAACCTCTGATCGAGTTTTAGGAACACAGATTGAAACACACACTCGATCAAAGGATCCAGATGTATATATTAAAAATGCAATCACCTATTCCAACTTCTATAGATCTGGATTTTGCCTTCTAATCCTGATCTTCAAATGGTTGATCGAATCGATCCAAGTATGAAGAAGAGATGGATCTAAATGAAAACGAATCATTCAGTTTTCAATGTAAACTTGAGTTTTGAATCAAGAAAGGATCAGTGAAGAACCATAGGGAGATCACCATTACCTAGTTTCAAGGATTGATGAGATTTCCTGCTAGCCCCATCACCATCATTCCTCCTGTTGATTCGAGCTTGAGAGAAGAGGAAGAAGGAAGGAAAATTAAAGAGCTGAATTAAATTGGTAGAGAGAGGAGAAGGTGCTCTGTGAGGTTATATAGGCGGTTAAAGAGAGAGGTGAAGGAAAAATGGAGGAATTCGTGGCCACCTGGCTCAGGTGTCAGAGGTTGTTAGGGAGTAGAGGTGTGGAGAGCACATGGCCGTTGGAGAATTTGAATCTGTACACAGCTCAGAGGAGAGGGCTGGCCTGTGCCTTTGGGAAGAAGAATGGTTTTCCTCTTCAAAAAAAAAGAAGAAAGAATGTTGGGTTCAAGGCTTCCTGAGATCATGGGCTTCCTGAGTTATATTATGGGCTTCCTGAGTTGGACTGTACTGAAATAGGTTTAAATGAATTAAACCTAACATAGTTAGTGATAGTTTACACTCATTACCTATATTAGACTTAATAAAATTCAATTCATTTAATTAGCAAAAATATATATATATAAAATTTTAATATTTGGAAAAAGTGGAGTTACAAATCTCTCTCCCTTGAAAAATTTCGTCCTCGAAATTGGAATGTAGACACAGATCATCAAGAATAGTGAATCTAATGAGTTGTTTATTGAATTCAAAATATATGAAACACAAAACACTCAAGTGAACAAACTAAGATATCGCTCACGCATCTCGTCCTCACGCTCCCATGTGGACTCTCCCGGAGAGTGGTGTCTCCACATGACGCGGACAAGAGGAATGGTCTGGTTCCGCAGTCGCTTCTTCCTCCAGTCCAGGATCTCTACTGGCTGCTCCTCGTAGGTCAAACTCGGGCCCACCTCCAGCTCAGAATAGTCCACCACATGGCTCGGGCCTGGAATGTAACGTCGAAGCTGAGATACGTGGAAGACGTTGTGTACTCCCTCCAAGCTAGCTGGAAGCGCTAGTCGATACGCCACCTCGCAAATCTGTGCGGTCACCTCGAAAGGCCCGATGTACCTCGGACTGAGCTTCCCGCCTCTGCCGAACCGAATGACGCCTCTGGTCGGTGAGATCTTCAGGAACACTCTATCGCCAGCTGCGAACTCCAATGGCCGTCTGCTGCTGTCCGCCCAGTGCTTCTGCCGATCCTGCGTAACTCTGAGACGATCCCTGATCAGCCTGATCTTCTCAGCTGAGTCTACCACCATCTCTGGCCCAAGCAAAGCTCTCTCACCAACGTCATCCCAAGATAGCGGCGTGCGACATCTCCGTCCATATAGTGCCTCGAACGGGGTCATCTCGATGCTAGCCTGATAACTGTTGTTATAGGCAAACTCCACTAGATGCAAATGGTCCTCCCACGAACCGCCGAAGTCGAGTGCGCAAACCCGCAGCATGTCCTCCAGTGTCTGGATGGTCCTCTCAGACTGCCCGTCTGTCTGTGGATGATAGGCGGTGCTGAACTTCAGCTGTGATCCCAAGCTCTGCTGTAGACTCCTCTAAAAGTGTGATGTGAAGCGGCTGTCTCGATCTGAAACGATGCTAACCGGCACTCCGTGAATCCGTACGATCTGACGCATGTAGAGGTCTACAAGCTTCTCGGTCGACAGCCCCACCTTGAACGGAATGAAATGAGCAGACTTCGTCAATCTGTCCACGATCACCCAAATAGCGTCCTTGCCACTGGGAGTACGCGGTAATCCAGAGACAAAGTCCATGGTAATGTGCTCCTACTTCCATTCCGGAATAGGTAACGGCTGGAGTAGTCCTGCTGATCTCTGGCGCTCCGCCTTGACTTGCTGGCACACAAGGCATCTGGAAACAAATCTGACGATGTATAATTTGAGAAAATCAATGATCTAACGATACAATACTAGAAGGTAATTAGCAAGGGTTGATTTGAGGAACGTATGAAATACTCAGGAGATACAGTATCAAATCAGGGTGAACATGCAAGGATTTGTGATTCTCGAAAACCAATAATCATATGAAAAGGAATTATAGTCTCCAGAATATCCAAGAACATGTTGGTATCTGAAATCTCTTTGCTTAGAATCCCTACCCCGCCAGTATGTATCTGACTGCAGTGGACTTTCGGCTCCGTGACTCGAATAACGATATGTCTCCAAATACTCTATCAACCTTATCCATTTTCCAACAATCATTGACGAAACAATCCAAGAGATCAAGATATGAAGAATATGACAAGTCTCGTCAATACTCGAAACCTATGGGTGTCTGAAATCACTTCAACTTAGAGTTCCTGCCTCGCCAGTGCGCTACTGGCTGCAGTGAACCCTCAGTCTCCATAATCCAGCTAATGGCTGCAACGCACAACTGTTATGCCATAGTAGGTCATCGAATAGCCTCTCGACTTTATCCCTAGGAATTTCAAAAGAGTTTTAAGGAGTTCAAAATGAGTTTTAATAGTCCAAGTCACGGAATGGTGAGGTTATCCGACTATTAGAATACAAGAGTTTATTAGGTACTAAAAAACGACAAGGGGATTTCCTGAAATAGATCTTGAACACGAAACGAAGTTTCGAACAATATCCGGAATCTCAATTGGCCAACAACCTCATATAAGAATCAAATGCCCGAATAGATAACAAAATCTCGGAGGATAAACAGAATGCAAAGTATAGAATAGAAACAAAATCTCGAAGCAAAATCTCGTACCAGAAACAGAGTTTAACAAAATCTCAAATAACAATAAAATCTCAACAGAGTTCGAATGGAAAATGAAATCTTCAATAGAATACAAAGTCACAGATGGAAAATAATTCTCGAATAGAAGAGCTCGAACAAGAAGCAAGACCACAGATAATGAATAGAAAATAGTGTATCAATTAGGGAGTGGAAAACAAGCATGGAATTCGTGAATATGAAACAAGCAAAATCTAAATTAGGAAACGAGATCAAACAAGGTCGTGAACAGAAACAAATTTTTGAACAGGAACAAGTAACAAATAGGAAACAATTTCTCAAAATAGCAACCAAAGTCTTCAAACGAAGTCTCGAATAGGGACTGAATAGGAGTGAAGGTTCAACAATGTTTTGATTGGGATCAAGTTTCAGAATGAAATTTCGGATAGGAATAAAATCTCGACTAGCACATGGTTCAAAATAGGAAACTTTTCAAATAGAATCAAAATAAAGCCATGAATATGAAACAGGGTATCGAATAGTGAATTTCAAACAATTATCAAATTGTGGATCTGAAAAAAAACTTACCCGAATAGGAAATAATATCTCGAATTAAGTTTCGAATATCACTCAGGATTTCAAACAAGAAAACAAGAAGTTTCGAGAAATGATTTAGATGCTAGGAGGAATTTAAAGGAAGACTGGGTTACGAATTACAATACATGGTTTCCTCCAACCATGCAAAAGAAGCCTTCTGCCTTCAATCTGTCTTCAGTATTCCTCCGGGACTGGAATTACTTCCATCTTCTTCACTGTTCTGACGTAGACTGGCTCTTACGGTTGTGCTCCATGTGATTGCTGAATCCGAAGATGTGGGTCCCCTTGCTGTAGTCCTGGTGCTCCTCATGCTTGTCCTTGGGCAGTGTGATCAACGATCTCCGGGTAATCCTTGACTTGATGGGCAGGCGATCCGCAGTACAGGCGTAGCCTTCGTCTCTGGCGGCACACTTTATGGTGATGTCCTGGTGACGGCAGAAATCACAGGTAATCGTCATCTGAATCTGAGTCTGGGTCTCCTGCTGGGCTAAAGCGCAGAGCCTCTGTTAGGAATGTACGTCTACTGGCGTACTGGCTGTTGAGATCTGCTCACGATGATGCAACTGGTGGTGTGACCGAAGAAGCGCAGACTAAGTGTTGCGACGCTTTGCGGGTCCAGGATAGTTGTTGTCTTCATCATAAATCTTCATGGTGCTCCTGGGCTTTATCTTCCCATCTTGTTTTATGTGCTACGAGCTGGATCTCCCGGTTGGTGACTTCAATCCTCAGAGGAGTCGGGTTCTCATGGACTTAAATGATCTTCAGTTGCGACTTCAGATTCTCAATTTGCGCCTCGATGCAAGATATGTGCTCCGTGTCGGAGAAGTCCAAAGGTCTGGAAATCTGGGAAGAAGAAGTCTTTTCTGGCTCGAGAAGCGCATCCACAAGTCTGGCTTGGAAAATAATGGCTTGCTCTCTCTCCGGGTGTCAAGGAACTTTCAAACATTTTCGTCAACTACGTACTACCCATGGGGATAGTAGGGACGACCTGCGGGGTGGAAGCTCGGAATCCTCAAGTATAGGTGGATCAGCCGCTCCGATGTCGCGTGCTTTTGAACTATCTGAAAAACAGAAAACTGTTAAAATAACCTAGACCTAAATACAACAAGTGTTTATAGAATATCAATATACCTGATATACCTGATATACCCTTATTTCCCGATTTTCCTATGCTGTGTTCAAGTTTTCCTAGTGTAATCAAGTCCTCCAATAGTACGCTAAGACCTAGGTACCATTAGGATAGACCTGCATGGGCCACCACTAAAAATATGTCACAACCCGCTCCCGAATAACCGGATACGAGTCGGACACGCCCAGCCTTTGTTGTTAGACACAACAAAGTAAGCTGTACCAATCTAAAGAAACTAACCAGATAATAAGAACATGAGTGAATCACAGCATCTATATAAATATGTCCCAACCAGAGTAAGGTACAATATCAGAACTTATTACATTCCAGAAAGATAGAAAGTCTACTAGTCTCAAATACATGGAAATAGGAAAACTAAAGGAAATCTCTAGGCTTCTGCAGCCTCTAAGTCATGAGCTGCACCAGCTAGCTCTCCTGCATCAATAGGCTCCTCGCCATAGAATATATCACATAAAGTCTCCAACTCACCTGCAACATATCCTATTCAGGAGCGGAGCAAAGTATATCCAAAGAAATGAACATGTACATCATGGTATGAATCAAGAAAACAGGAATAAATGTAAAGTACAGGAAATAAGACAAGACATGAAACTGAGCAGGAAATACTGTAAGTAAAACAGGAAAATATGGTAAGAGTCCTGAACATGAAATACAACCAGAATCATGAAATACAAACTGAACATGAAATACAGCCTGAACATGAAATACAACCATGAAATCCTGAAATACAAACTGAATCCTGATATGTGCAATATTTGAAATACTTCTAGAGTGTGATCGGCTTGGGTAGATGCAATGATAATGAAATGGTACGGCTTTGGCCCCGCGTACACGGTGCGGGACCCAAGCTATTCACAGGGATAGTAACAGGGTTTGATCACATCTCTATAGTATTTCCCCTCCCAAACATAATGAAACATGGAACATGAAACCAGACAATATCGTGAACTATCGTGTCATCAAGGAGATACAAGAAGAATAATGAAGACATGAGAAATGAACAATTCAGAGGAATATACTTGCCTGTCTCCGGGTGATCAAATGTAGGCAATAAAGCTGGATATCCTCCTGTTATGATTTTACAAGTTGATTAAAATCTAACAAGTCCTAAATAGTGATTTCCATCCATTAATTTAGCTCAACTTGCAAGGTACAAGAATGTTAGCTATATTCACTTTAATAGGTATCTATACACTGGTTGTAATACAACTATCTAGATACTCAGAATTCTTAGCTAAAGTGATAGACCAATTCCTCTACTCTAAGAGTAGGGTTGAAAAGACATAGCTGAACCTTTACTAATCTTTACTTTAAAATATGCAACTGTGATATATAAAATTTCTGAAGTAAAATCTAACATACTAAACTAATAATGTCTAAAGAGACAACCAATTTAAAGAATGTGATTTATTCCTAATTCCCAGGTTAAACCTTATTCTCAATGCCATAGCATCATAGATATTTGGTCCACTGAACATAGATAATTTAGTTCATTCAGTCCTAAACAGGGCCATCAGTAACTTATATATTTAAGCCAGCTAAACAGATTTAAAACCCTGGGTTTAGTCTAACAGTTTCATAAAATGGCTCCTAGGAATCTAAATGTTCACTGGCTAAAACTTTGCATTGGTTCCAGGTTTCTATCTGTCCCATAAGGACTTGAATGAATATAAGACTTATGAAGGGATTCAAGTTCATGAGTTGAATAAATGTTTTGAATGAGGAAACTCAGTTGATTGTTCCTATGAGATGTAACTCTCATGCTCCTGGGTTCAACTGGATTGAAGCATGGGGAAAATGGTCTCAGGTTTCTACAGTTACATTGGACTGAACTCTGAGAGTGATCCCAGGTTCCTGAGTTTAACACATCAAGTCAGGTTTCCCTGAAACTCATCAGGCACCTGAGTTTACTCTCAGGTTTCCCTGAGACAATATCCTCAAGTCTCAGATGTCCTGAGACTCTCATGTTTTCCTGAGAGTGAACACTTCTCCAGTTCATGAAATTGAATCAGGACATGAAAGTATGGATCCCAGGTTCAATCGATGCATAGGTAAAATTCTCAGTTTTCATTGAGATGGCTTCTCAATTATTCACTGAGAATTCCCTGAGGCTACACTAAGACATTCTCAGTTTTTACTGGCCATCCAATCTATCAATTCAGTTATTCTACCAACTTAACCTATATGCCATTATCAACTGGGACTTTAGAACAACTCAAAAATAGTCCCTAAACAATATTGAAACTTGGTTGACTACACCCTTCAGGATTTATCCATATCAACTAACTAATCATTGACACAACTTCCTGAACAGAACAGTCCAGGTCCAAAATTCAGGACAGTCCCCAGTTCATGATACATCCAGATATCACTCCTTCCAGTTTAGCAGTAATGGTAAGATATCATACAACAGTGAACTCAAGGCCACTAATGTCCATAAGTGGACTGGTATATCAATGAAAGGAAGAGTCAATAAACATGGTGAAACACAGTAAATGGAAATGACTGCTCGACAAAGGCCTTGAATACCACAGGATATCAACTAGGGTAACCAACTCAACTGAGCAATATAACATCTGGCTTATCAGTCCTAGGTTGACTGATATACTCAGTCTAACAGTAGACCCCCTGCCTAATCTAATATCAATTCATATTAAATCCCTTCCCTGTTCAGTGATACACTGGAATAATTTGGGCTCTAACTCAGTGGATACATGAACAAGCCATGATCACAGAGAAAACAATATCAGATATCAATGATTTAAGGATTATGTTCTAGCTATCCATGAATTTATATCACTAATTAATTATGATGCATCTAGCATAGTTATCATTCAATGATCTCATTGGAAAAATCTCTCTATTTATTGATACTGGTACAGTCCTCCCTGTTTGTCTAGCAACCCAGGATCTCATCTCTCACTAAGCCATAAGCATTGATACTCCACTCTTGACTTATGATAAATATAACCTCCCAATCTTATGGTTATGCAGAATAAGGATCGAATGATCAAGCAGCTATCACGAGAAGGAGATAGATGTTTACCTGATCGAAACAAGAAAGTTCTGCCCTGTGATGAAGACACAACTCTCCTGGATTTAGATTCCTGAGTCAACCATCATACAAAACCCACTGATTTCAATATAGATCAAACGAACAAAAACTGATCGAATCAAGAATGTAGGACTGAAATTAACCTCTGATCGAGTTTTAGGAACACAGATAGAAACACACACTCAATCAAAGGATCCAGATGTATATATTGAAAATACAATCACCTATTCCAACTTCTATAAATCTGGATTTTGCCTTCTAATCCTGATCTTCAAATGGTTGATCGAATTGATCCAAGTATGAAGAAGAGATGGATCTAAATGAAAACGAATCATTCAGTTTTCAATGTAAACTTGAGTTTTGAATCAAAAAAGGATCAGTGAAGAACCATAGGGAGATCACCATTACCTAGGTTCAAGGATTGATGAGATTTCCTGCTAGCCCCATCACCATCATTCCTCCTGTTGATTCGAGCTTGAGAGAAGAGGAAGAAGGAAGGAAAATTAAAGAGCTGAATTAAATTGGTAGAGAGAGGAGAAGGTGCTCTGTGAGGTTATATAGGCAGTTAAAGAGAGAGGTGAAGGAAAAATGGAGGAATTTGTGGCCATCTGGCTCAGGTGTCAGAGGTTGTTATGGAGTAGAGGTGTGGAGAGCACATGGCCGTTGGAGAATTTGAATCTGTACACAGCTCAGAGGAGAGGGCTGGCCTGTGCCTTTGGGAATAAGAATGGTTTTCCTCTTCAAAAAAAAAAAGAAGAAAGAATGTTGGGTTCAAGGCTTCCTGAGATCATAGGCTTCCTGAGTTATATTATGGGCTTCCTGAGTTGGACTGTACTGAAATAGGTTTAAATGAATTAAACCTAACATAGTTAGTGATAGTTTACACTCATTACCTATATTAGACTTAATAAAATTCAATTCATTTAATTAGCAAAAATATATATATATAAAATTTTAATATTTGGAAAAAGTGGAGTTACAAATTTTCTTAAGCTTTCTACATGGGGGTGATATATATAATTATTCCATGTCATATAAAAATATTCGACGAAAAATGAGAGTACTTACCTTTGTACGGACGTGAACAAATTTAGTATCGCGAGATTCAGCCTACGCACCCTTTTGAGAAATGCCTGTACTGAGGGAAATTTGAACAAAACATATAGACAATTATATACCAAAACGACGAAAACGAGCAAACGTACACAATGGAAAATGTTTCGTAGCATTTTACCTAGCGGTTTGAGAGGTACGCCTCGTTCTTTGTGCTGTTATTTTGGATAGCACCTATTCTGGACTTGTTTTTGTGTGAGAGTCTTTTGAGGGTCAAACCACCATGATAAATTCCAAAAAAATATGGAAATGAAAGCTTACAGGTAGAGGAAGAACTTTGATAAAGGACTTGAGACTCATACCAACTATTTTGGTGGTACAAAATATTGGGATAGAAAATAAATGGAATGAGGGAAAAATGACCCATAGGGATGTAGGGGGTTGAGGGAGGAAGGTTGTGGCAATATTTTAGGGGAAATAGAGTAGTGGGTGGTAGTTATTGCAACTACAAGGAGTGGGGGGCTAAATGAGGGGTGACTAGATTTGGCTTGGTTTGTTGATTGTGCACACATGTTTATGTGCAAGGTTTGGGTCTAAATAAGACTTGGTTTTACCCTAATATGAGTCATAAAGAGTTGGATCAAGTTTGGTTTTGATTGGATTTAATTTGATGGATTTAAACTAGTCTAAACTAGTGACTAGTCCTTTAATTGTTGGATGAAATGTATGTGCCTTCTTGTGCATCTAAACCATACTAACACACGTGTAACACATTATTTCATGACTGTATAACCACAAATAATTAATATACTAACTATATATATACTCACATATATATACAACATGGTAAATAATTCATCAAACAATTATTTTAACTAAAACTAGTTCTCTACTTTGAAATAAAAATTTATGAAAATGGGATTAGCAAATCCTCAAATGCACTCATCTATACTAAATAATACTTAATTTGATCAAGTTAGATAATATACTAATTAACAACAATATAATTAAGACTATATGAATATAAATATTAAATGTCAAAAATACCCCTCTTTCAGAATTTAGGTGGTTACAAATGGCATCCAAAAACTAACACTTTCCATCTCGCAACAGGGGAGATGACAATCACCCTGGATGACCTCCATCACATTTTGGGCCTTAGGTTTGATGGTCATGCAATAATGAATGATTATTCTGAGGGCAATTTTGAGTTGTATGATGAGATTATGGAACGGGTCTCCAATTCTCTTGGAGTTGAGGCAGAGACTTCTACAACCATCCCCGACTTCCAGAAGCAACATGGGCTTCCATTGAGATATTTAGAGACAACATTCAATGATAATGACGATGATAATAATAACGATACGATTGTCTGAGGGTACATGCAGTTCATCCTAGGGGCCATCAGCATTTCGGACAAGTCCAAAACTTTGATACATGTCAAATATCTCTATAACTTTACGGACTTAGCAACAGTAGAAGAATTATCTTGGGAAAGTTGTCACGCCCCAGAACCAGAATACTGGAGAGCAGGGGACAGACACAGCCAGCTACGTACATTAAAGTGTAACCCACCTCGATATACGGTCACGGCTGTCTAGATGTATGATGGTTTATCTACAAGCCAACAGTCTCTTATGGTCAAGAATAAGCCTAATGTCTCAATCTCAAGCAAGCAAGTAATTGTTACAAGATATTAGATCATCAGACATACAAGGTAAGGCGTCCCAAACATTACTTATTCAGATGATTATGAAGCTAGTCATACAAAATGCGAAGACTAGCAAGAGTTTAAGTCATACATGATCAACCTTAGGATTTGTTAATCATGTTACAGCCCTTAGACAGATAGGAATGTAAATTTCAACACGATCTAACACTTGCTCGGCGGCTAAACGCCTTAAAAGAATAATTTACAATAGAGTGAGAGAGCAAAATAAAACCCACTCGTTGCCAGGGTTGCGTCTAGTGTTCACTATATGGCTGGAAGATCCTCGGGAGCTACTCCGAAATCTGGCCATACAAAACCAGCTGGGTCAGACCCCAGAAAGAGCAAGTGCCACAAGGGAGGCTTCACTTAAGAACTAAAACCAGCATATTAGCACATAGAGACATAAAGGATAACGAAAGACATGAGTTAGAGAAAACATGGTAATATATGATAAGATAAATAAGAGACTATTCTGGTAACCAAGTTACAACCCGTAAACTAAACAAGGACCAGGGTTGCAACCCTTCACCTGAACAGAACTTAGTCTCTAACCAATTATCGATAAAGTAAAGCATAAACAATAACGTGTTGAAGTAATCATAGAATGGCACTGTCTAGACAAGACTAGACTAGACTCCATCCATCAATCACGGCCAAGCAATGAGTAGGGCTTGATATTTAACTAACTAGGGTTATCACCAGCCTAGTTACTAACAAGATGCATTGAGATGTTCCAACAGCCACAAGCCCTGCAGACTTAATCCAGGTTATCCAGTTACAAGTTGAGAGAGTTGTATTAGGTGACTTGGGGGTACAACACATGACAGTGTGCTGGAAATATGTCCTACTCGACGGTAGGCTACAAGTCCAATTAAAGCGCCCAGATAACGGGATTGCATGTAGTTAGAAAATCTCTTCATGAACTACTTAATCAATCTAGTCATTATCCTAGTCAGATTCAGTATGAATCCTTAACCATGGAAAATCAGGTATTCATGTCCTAGATATGATGCAGGACGAGACATGTAGCTTGTACGGGCACAACCATCCACGGTGTCAAGATAAGATTTACTTAGCAAGCAGAGATAGTTGTCGCAACAGCATCAAGATTACATGTTAGGTTACTTATCAAGATTACTTGTCAAGAGTGCACTTCAGCGAGCCACTATTAAGTTTATTCATGTCAAGTTGCTTGTCAAGAGTGCACCACGATGGGTCACTATCAAGAGTTATTGTGTAAGCCATGTTGTCATGTCGTGTTCATGTTAAGTGCACTTGTATGCCAAGAATTTACTTGACCAAGAGTGAGCCACGGCGGGCCACTATCAAGGAGTTATTAGAGAGTGTACGTGCCATATCAAGATCGTATTTAAAGCTCAGAGTACATGTGCAACATAGAAAATAACATTATAGGACCAAGTCAAGTAAAGAGTACAGGCAAAGTCGTAACTCACACTAAGGACCATGGGGACAAACATGGATAATTGCAAGAGATAGCACAAGGGGTCAATGGGGTGACATGGAAAGCATGCACCCAGGGCTATGCGCCCAAGGCTATGCACCCACATGCATGCACCCAAGGCTAAATGCATTATGTAGAGCACATGTTATGGAAGGTATGCACCAAAGAGTGCATGCCCCCATGGTCTATGCGCCCACATGAGTGAGGCAGGGTGCATTAGAAGATGAGTCTGGAGACCATCTTCACTGGCTAAGTGGGCATATAGCAATAGCTATGTGCCCACAGAGTGGAGACAGGGTGCACTTAGAAAAAAGTCAGGAGACTATCTTTTATGGTAAGTGGGCGCATAAGGAAAACTATGCGCCCAAGCAGGGAACAGGGTACACTTAGCCGCATATAGAGGCTATGTGCCTAGGCAGAGGAGTCCTTCGGCGCATATATAGGGCTATGCACCCAAGCAGGGAGCATGACGCATATATAGGGTTATGCGTCCAAAGGAAAGCAGATGTGAGCGCATAAAAATGCTATGCGCCCAGCACTGCTCTTCTTCTCCAATCCGAGAACTTGTGTCCATGTAACCCATGAACTTTCCAAGTTCATAAATCACTCAAAACAAATCGAAATCCGGGTTTTTAAAGGTCCATTTTGAGTAAAATCAAATTCTCTACAACATAGAACAATCAAAACATAAAAATAATGAAGTTTGGTAGATCAAAACCCAAGAAAACCAAGATTTAAGAAAAACTTAGATCTACATAATTTAATCCACCAAAACCAAAAATGCTAAGTACTAAAGAGTCATAAAACTAAGTAATGAAGACATTGGAACAATAAAACATGAGATCTCTCATGAAGCAAGATTACACTTGCCTAAGGGTTGGGAGAAATAAATGAAGAAGAAAGTGGATGAGGGAAATAAATGAAAGTAAAGGAGGAGAGAGAAAAGGGGGTTACGTTATAAAGGGGGTTCAATCATGATGAACCATCTTCACCTAAACCAAACCAAAATAAACCAAGCCAATCTAAACCAAGACCAAACCATGCTAGACGAGTCAAAATACAGGTCGGATATCCATACACGTATACTGAAAATACGTATAATGGAATACGGAAGTGACAACTCTACCCACCTTAAAAAAATTTTGTCTTCGAAATTTAATCAAGAGGCTAGAGATGTCGGGGCAAGATATACTAATCACGAGCAATCTATGACTAGCAGTCAATCAAGCAATCATTCATACAAGCAAGGAATTAAAAGCATAAGGCATAAGGAAGACATTATACCTTATGAGTCAAATAGGAGTGGATATCTCGATCGGATATCATCCTCACGTTCCCATATTGACTCACCCAAAGAGTGATGACCCCAAGCAACACGGACTAGACTAATAGTCTTGTTCTTGAGTATCTTCTCTCTCTGATCCAATATGGATACGGGTCTTTTCTTATACGAAAGGTTGGTACCAACAACCAATTTCGAATGATCAAGGACATGACTCGGATCCGAAATATACTGTCACAATTGGGATACATGGAAGATGTCATGTACCTCACATAATGACTGCGGAAGAGCGAGACGATAGGACACATCACCTACTCGCTCAAGAATATCGAACAGCCCTATATAACTAGGACTAAGCTTTCCCTGCATGCCGAATCGAATGACGCCACGGGTAGGCAAAATTCTAATGAATACGTAGTTACCGATAGAAAATTCAAGGGGACGCCGATGAGAATCGGCCCAATAGCGTTGACGATCTTGTGCAACTCGAAGTTGATCCTTAACTTATCTGACCACTTCAATAGTCTGTGTAACCATATCTGGACCAAGCATCTGCCTTTCGCCTAAATCATTACACGCTAACGGGGATCTGTACTTTCTGCCTCAAAGGGTGCCATCTGGATACTGGCCTGGAAACTGTTATTATAGGAGAACTCCACGAGATGCAGGTGATCTTCCCACGAACCACCGAAGTCAAGTGTACATGATCGTAGCATATCTTCAAGATTTTGAATCATGCGTTCTGACTGACCATCTGTCTGCGAATGATAAGCTTAACTGAACTTGAGACGAGTCCCCAAACTCCTCTGAAAACTCTGCCAAAAGTGCGATGTAAATCTTGAATCTCTGTCCGATACAATACTGACTGGTACTCCATGCAACCTGACTATCTGTCTGAGGTACATCTATGCAAGCTGATCCGTCGACCGACCAATCCTGAAAGAGAGAAAATGAGCTACCTTTGTGAGTCTGTCAACTATAACCCAGATAGCATCTCTCCCAGCTAGGGATTTAGGTAACCCAGTTACAAAATCTATGGTAATATGCTCCTATTTCTATTTTGGGATCTGTAAAGGTTGAAGAAGTCCAGCTGGTCTCTGATGTTCAGCCTTAACTTGCTGACAAACCAAATAATGAGAGACGAACCGGGCTATCTCCCTCTTTATGCTATTCTACCAAAAATGCTGACGGATATCACGATACATTTTCGTACTGTCGGGATGAATCGAATACTGTAAACTGTGAGCCTCTGCCATGATCTCTTGTCTGATGTCACCACTAGGTACACAAAGGCACCTTCCATGTCAAAATGTACCATCCACATGAATACATAACTCTGTGTAAAACCCCTAAATTTTTACTATTTATTTTTTTTAAAATTTGATATTGTACGTCACGTAGTCATATAGTACGTCGTGTGCGAAAGTTAATTTTTCGAATTTGCTCGACGAGTGCGAATATGTGCGAGCGTACATATTTTAGAAAAATATTTTCTATCATTTGTAGTTTCAAAATAATATACATAATAATTATTTTGCTATCGTACCAAAGTTTCCAAGTTGATATTTTAATTATTGTATTTATAAAAAGTCTTTTGTTTATAGCAGTTATTAATAATAAATAAATATTCTTCGTGCATAAATATATATTTCATAAATATTTTACTAAGTTTATTTTTAAAATAATGTATTTTTGAAATAATTATTATAGTATTTGTGGAAAAACATATTTTAAAATTATTGTGGAAATTTAAACCTTGATTTAATTTTTGGATTATTTAAATAGATTAAATTAATATCTATATTTAGAATTTGATTTATTTGAATTGATTTTAAACTAAAGAGGTATAATTCAAATAAGATTTGTATTTGGATTTGGATTTGGATTTGAATTAAATTATAGATTGAATTATCTAATTTAGGTTTTAAATAAATCCCAATCCTATCAAATTGGGAATTCCCACATCCTATAAATAGGCAGGTACTCCTCCAATTCATTATTTATTCCACAAATTTCTACAACCCAATCGTGCATCGTGTCCGTGTCCCTACCCCCATCCACTAATTATCCCTTGTACAAGTACATTTTCTCTCCCGTCCGACAATCCCGGACGTTCCTCTAGGCCGTGTAGGACACTCCCCGACACGGACTCACCTAATTTTAATCCTAAACCTAGCCCTACCAATGACACCGTAGCCATCGCCCTCACCATGGCTCGTCCCGACCCCTTCTGCCTGCACCGTACCCCTCCGCGACTGGCCAACGGCCCTCCACCACAACCATCAGCATACCCTCACCACCGTAGTCCTCACCCGCCACCATCAGCCAGAACAGCCCCGCCTATACCATCATCACCGATCTCCGACCACACACGTACCACCGTGGCGTACCCACACCCAGTACCATCACCCACAACAAACTACCGCCACCACCACGTCAGACTTCGGACCGACACCACCACGGCCACCGCCGCGACAGCTCGGTCTCAGAATCCCCCAAAAACAAATCATCGCCACCACCAACATAGAAGAGGAATAAGGAAAACCCAAACCCACTTACCTCCGATCCGCCACCGTGACGCCCCGCCGTGCCGGAGCACTCCTCCGCACGCACGGGAAGCCCGTGCCGTGCCGCCGCCGGTGGACTCCCGCCTCACCCGCGGTCTCCAGCTGAGTCATCGCCGGCTCCCCACACCGAGCACCGCCGCCACGGGCGAGCTCCCCACCACCGGAGCCGCGCTCCTCTGCGGCACGCCACCCGTGAATCCGCCCAGCCGCGCCGCTCGCCTCCGCCCCTGTCCGCCGAGCCCGCCTCACAGAGCCTTCAGACCGCCGAAAAATCTCCTTTAATTCACCATCGTCACCGGCGACCCCGAAAACCCTGACCGTCGTGGCCGCGCGCCTCCGACAACGCTGCTCCCTCCGCCTCTCCGTCGCACTGAAACCCCGGCGCCGCCTCCCCTTCCTACCAACTCCTCGCCGATCGCCTTGCCACCGACGAACTCCGGTCACGACCCCTCCGCTCACCGCTCCTCACTCCTCCCTTTCCCTCTCTCGTCCCTTCTCTTCACTCTCTCGCTGACCCTCTCAAATTCTCTCTCTCTCTCTCTCTCTTCACCCCTCTGAGTTATTATCCGTCGGTTGAGGAGAAGAGAACCACTGAGTTTTGTTTTATTTATTTTACTTTTTTGTTTTTTTGTTATTTATATTTTATTACTTATTATTATTGCTAAAGCTGATCATCTTAGTATATGTATAAAATTATTTTATTATCACTAGTACTATTATTTATATTGATAATATTATTGTTATACAATTATAATTAATATTTTCCAATTTACTTGTGAGTCAAAGTATTGGGATTGGGTCCTGGTCCCTACACTAATTTTTTAACTAGGTCTTGAAAAGTTCTATTATTATATTATTATTGTTATTTTAAAACATGAGCTGTAGGGTCTAAACTATATTGGACAAAATTTGGGTTTTCCCTTAAATGGATTTATTTTTTTTCTATTTTCAAGTATTTACCAAAAGTATTTTGAACAAATAATAATTTAATATATATCTTAAATATTGATATAAAGCATTTTACTAAGTAAATTAGTTTTTGTCATAAAGCGATTTTTCATATCTACCTATGAATAATTTGGGATAATAGAACCTTATTTTCTTCAAAAATCATATATATATTAATTATCTAAATTTTCTTCGACTATCCTTCCGTCCATGACTAATCCCATTTTTCCTAAGCCCCCCGTCAATTCTAGACAACCTTATGTCCACCCTAACTAAATTGACCCTTCTGGACCCAATGGAACTATCCGTGCCACCATCCGAGGTCACCATGTATAGTTGTTACACCAAAGTCACAGTTCATGCCAGCTTGATCATTGCAGCACACCAGGCGTCCTACCAGGCAAGACACCTTGCCATTTGCTGTTTAATTATTTTAGCTCATATTTTATGCATTATTTATTTTCTTTATGCAAAATAAACTGTGATACATGGCATAACCTGTTAGAACTTACTGTTCATTTATATTTCCTGCTGTGTATTATTTTTTTATAAATTAAACCTAGATTTAAGGGACCACCATGTGTGTTGTATTCATTGGCCTTGACACGTTGTAACACGAAATTGTGTGTCGCATGTAGGACACGGAAGTGCGTGATTGGCTGGCCACCAGTACGTACAAGCCGTACGATAGGAATAACCGCTAATAGAGATTGCATGCTAGTTTGACTTAGCGATTATAGTGGTTTGTGTTGTGGATACAACACAGTAGACATTGGGCGGGAAGGACAATTCCTTAGCGTATGGGCTTCGATGCACTTTCCCTTTTGTAACCCGTGAGCTCCGTCGGAGACGCGGGTCAGCTTACCCAAGATTACTGACGGCCACTGACGTTCTGCGGAACGTTATGCTCTTATTGATTGGGCCTCTAGTGCCCCAAGGGGGGACTATGCCGATCCTATTCAGCCAGGGCACATGCGTAGGAAGGATTGTTCTTAACTACATTTCACTTAGATGGGTTAGGTACCTTTATCCGTTAGGTACGAGTACTTTTGGTTTGGGTACTTGTATCTGACCGTGGCTTGGAACAATAACTTGTCGCAAATTAGTTCGTCACATCTTGTCCTTGTTTGGTTGTAGGTGTGACTTACTACTTCGATGAGAAGGTATTGAACCTTGTTGGGGTCCGGATACCATATTGGATTCATAGCATGGAAAGATACGTCACCGTGAATTAGCTTACCATCTCCTGTCCTTGATTGGTTGGGGGGATGGTACGCTCGTTCAGTAGGTGCGTATTGGACCATGTTATAATTCGATTGACTTATTTATTTGAGCAATATTTATTCAGTTTATATGGCATGATATTATGTGTCTTGTTACGTCCCTCTGAGGACCTGGTTATCTCTCCAGGTGTGTGCTATTGTCTTTCGCAGGTGCTCTAGCTCTAGCCGCGATCATTGCTATTTCTTCGAGGATGGTTGCATTTGGATCGTCTTCGCTTCGCTCGCCAAATTCATATATTTTCTTATGTATTTTTTCTTTACTTGTTGGTAGTGGATTTGTCTCCGCCCAACATATTGTATCAAGACAAATCGTTATCTTTATATGATATCTTTTATTCATTTATTTTGTGGATGATATTAGCTATGGTTCTACTGTATTTTACAGCTTATGTATTTATACGAGGCTTCCATATATTGGAGTATACTTCGTATGAGTACAACTGGCATGTCTACGTTCCTAGTCCTACGTATTTTGGGACTGGGGCATTACATGTTTTTGTGGTGGCCCATGCAGGTCACGATAAATTGTTTGGTTACTTTACCATACCAAGCAAACCTGCAAATAGGATTAGAAGTCTAGGATCTCATCCACATACTTGATATTTTTCCTCGATTCCATATTCGACCGACTCATCGATTGCATCTTGCTTGATTCCTTCTATCATTATTCTTATCTTCCCTTCGTGCTTGCTAGAGATTGACCCTACTAGTTAGATGTCCCAACACCCTTAGCTTAATTCTTTAAGTTGGGTAGAATACCCCACGACCTAACACACCCTTGACCATTAAGGAGAATACAAATAGGATTATCTAGACTATAGGAACTAGAGGGATTTAAACCACTTAGTCAACCAAGCATTGGTCAATAAGACCATAGAATGATAGTATAGGAATAAACAAGACTTAGATTCTCATGACTCTTAGACTATTCATATTGGTTCTTATTTCATCTACCATCGTGCCTATGTACTACTATCTAGACTAATGATGCTAATATAGCCTAGTATTTGCAAGCTAATCCTTTATCAAGCTTGATCAAGGCATATGCTACTGAGCGGCCGCTCACTAACATATTGTCTAATCAGAACCGGTGCATGATGGTCTGATCAACCGAGTGCACTTTGGTTCGCCTTTTTCATATATCAATCTACGTGGATGGGATGAAGTTGAGCTTTTTTCTTAGAATTCCATCCACGACTGCCTTGACAATTCCTTTGAAATTATTCGATCGTCCTTGAATCACGTATTCGTATTCGATAACGCCTCCTTCGAACTCGATATTGCTTTCGCCCTCACCTATTTTAGGAGGACGAAAGCGTCATACTAGAACGTCCTCTAACCTTCCTATCGGCTATGACCATTCTCACTCGATGTTGCTATATCTTCATCCTAAACTACTCGACACTATCAAGACCCTCTAATCGCTTAATTAAAGCGAATCTATTTCGTTCTCTTAATCGTGACCCTCATTCATTACCCGTGACCATACCGTATCGTTTTTCTACGATCTAGATCGCGATTTCTTACGACATGATTTTGTGAAAACATTGTCATCGTTGGATACCCATTGATACCTCCTTGTGTCCTCTCACCCTCTACTAATTCTTAATTTCGAGGACGAAATTCTTTTAAGTTGGGTAGGATGTAAAACCCCTAAATTTCTACTATTTATTTTTTTTAAAATTTGATATTGTACGTCACGTAGTCGTATTGTACGTCGTGTGCGAAAGTTCGTTATTCGAATTTGCTCGACGAGTGCGAATATGTGCGAGCATACATATTTTAGAAAAATATTTTCTATCATTTGTAGTTTCAAAATAATATACATAATAATTATTTTGCTATCGTCCCAAAGTTTTCAAGTTGATATTTTAATTATTGTATTTATAAAAAGTCTTTTGTTTATAGCATTTATTAATAATAAATAAATATTCTTCGTGCATAAATATATATTTCATAAATATTTTACTAAGTTTATTTTTAAAATAATGTATTTTCAAAATTATTATTATAGTATTTTTGGAAAAACATATTTTAAAATTATTGTGGGAATTTAAACCTTGATTTAATTTTTGGATTATTTAAATAGATTAAATTAATATCTATATTTGGAATTTGATTTATTTGAATTGATTTTAAACTAAAGAGGTATAATTTAAATAAGATTTGTATTTGGATTTGGATTTGGATTTGAATTAAATTATAGATTGAATTATCTAATTTGGGTTTTAAATAAATCCCAATCCTATCTAATTGGGAATTCCCACATCCTATAAATAGGCAGGTACTCCTCCAATTCATTATTTATTCCACAAATTTCCAAAACCCAATCGTGCATCGTGTCCGTGTCCCCTACCCCCATCCACTAATTATCCCTTGTACGAGTACATTTTTTCTCCCGTCCGACAATCCAGGACGTTACTCTAGGCCGTGTAGGACACTCCCCGACACGGACTCACCTAATTCTAATCCTAAACCTAGCCCTACCAATGACACCGTAGCCATCGCCCTCACCATGGCTCGTTCCGACCCCTTCTGCCAGCACCGTACCCCTCCGCGACCGGCCAACAGCCCTCCACCACAACCATCAGCATACCCTCACCACCGTAGTCCTCCCCCGCCACCATCAGCCAGAACAGCCCCGCCTATACCATCATCACCGATCTCCGACCACACACGCACCACCGTGGCATACCCGCACCCAGCACCATCACCCACAGCCAATTACCGCCACCACCACGTCAGACTTCGGACCGACACCACCACGGCCACCGCCGCGGCAGCTCGGTCTCAGAATCCCCCAAAAACAAATCATCGCCACCACCAACATAGAAGAGGAATAAGGAAAACCCAAACCCACTTACCTCCGATCCGCCACCGTGACGCCCCGTCGTGTCGGAGCACTCCTCCGCACGCACGGGAAGCCCGCACCGTGCCGCCGCCGGTGGACTCCCGCCTCACCCGCGGTCTCCAGCCGAGTCGTCGTCGGCTCCCTACACCGAGCACCGCCGCCACGGGCGAGCTTCCCACCACCGGATCCGCGCTCCTCTGCGGCACGCCACCCGCGAATCTGCCCAGCCGCGCCGCTGGCCTCCGCCCCTGTCCGCCGAGCCTGCCTCACTGAGCCTTCAGACCGCCGAAAAATCCCTTTTAATTCACCACCGTCACCGGCGACCCCGAAAACCCTGACCGCCGTGGCCGCGCGCCTCCGGCAACGCCGCTCCCTCCGCCTCTCCGTCGCACTGAAACCCCAGCGCCGCCTCCCCTTCTGACCAACTCCTCGTCGATCGCCTGGCCACCGACGAACTCCGGTCATGACCCCTCCGCTCACCGCTCCTCACTCCTCCCTTTCCCTCTCTCTCATCCCTTCTCTTCACTCTCTCGCTGACCCTCTCAAATTCTCTCTCTCTCTCTTTACCCCTCTGAGTTATTATCTGTCGGTTGAGGAGAAGAGAACCAGTGAGTTTTGTTTTATTCATTTTACTTTTTTGTTTTTTTTATTTTTTTGTTATTTATATTTTATTACTTATTATTATTGCTAAAGCTGATCATCTTAGTATATGTATAAAATTATTTTATTATCACTAGTACTATCATTTATATTGATAATATTATTGTTATACAATTATAATTAATATTTTCTAATTTACTTGTGAGTCAAAGTATTGGGATTGGGTCTTGGTCCCTACACTGATTTTTTAACTAGGTCTTGAAAAGTTCTATTATTATATTATTATTGTTATTTTAAAACATGAGCTGTAGGGTCTAAACTATATTGGACAAAATTTGGGTTTTCCCTTAAAAGGATTTATTTTTTTTCTATTTTCAAGTATTTACCAAAAGTATTTTGAACAAATAATAATTTAATATATATCTTAAATATTGATATAAAGCATTTTACTAAGTAAATTAGTTTTTGTCAGAAAGCGATTTTTCATATCTACCTATGAATAATTTGGGATAATAGAACCTTATTTTCTTCAAAAATCATATATATATTAATTATCTAAATTTTCTTCGACTATCCTTCCGTCCATGACTAATCCCATTTTTCCTAAACCCCCCGTCAATTCTAGACAACCTTATGTCCACCCTAACTAAATTGACCCTTCTGGACCCAATGGAACTATCCGTGCCACCATCCGAGGTCACCATGTATAGTTATTACACCAAAGTCGCAGTTCATGCCAGCTTGATCATTGCAGCACACCAGGCGTCCTACCAGGCAAGACACCTTGCCATTTGCTGTTTAATTATTTTAGCTCATATTTCATGCATTATTTATTTTCTTTATGCAAAATAAACTGTGATACATGGCATAACCTGTTAGAACTTACTGTTCATTTATATTTTCTGCTGTGTATTATTTTCTTATAAATTAAACCTAGATTTAAGGGACCACCATGTGTGTTGCATTCATTG
The DNA here is from genome assembly GCA_029216955.1 of Iris pallida. NCBI lineage: Eukaryota > Viridiplantae > Streptophyta > Magnoliopsida > Asparagales > Iridaceae > Iris > Iris pallida. The sequence goes on along the minus strand of JANAVB010006389.1, from coordinate 9,609,989 downwards.
GCCTTGACACGTTGTAACACGAAGTTGTGTGCCGCATGTAGGACACGGAAGTACGTGATTGGCTGGCCACCAGTACGTACAAGCCGTGCGATAGGAATAACCGCTAATAGAGATTGCATGCTAGTTTGACTTAGCAGTTATAGTGGTTTGTGTTGTGGATACAACACAGTAGGCATTGGACGGGGAGGACAATTCCTTAGCGTATGGGCTTCGATGCACTTTCCCTTTTGTAATCCGTGAGCTCCGCCGGAGACGCGGGTCAGCTTACCCAAGATTACTGACGGCCACTGACGTTCTGCAGAACGTTATGCTCTTATTGATTGGGCCTCTAGTGCCCCAAGAGGGGACTATGCCGATCCTATTCAGCCAGGGCCCATGCGTAGGAAGGATTGTTCTTAACTATATTTCACTTAGATCGGTTAGGTACCTTTATCCGTTAGGTACGAGTACTTTTGGTTTGGGTACTTGTATCTGACCGTGGCTTGGAACAATAACTTGTCGCGGATTAGTTCGTCACATCTTGTCCTTGTTTGGTTGTAGGTGTGACTTACTACTTCGATGAGAAGGTATTGAACCTTGTTGGGGTCCGGATACCATATTGGATTCATAGCATGGAAAGATACGTCACCGTGAATTAGTTTACCATCTCATGTCCTTGTTTGGTTGGGGGGATCGTACGCTCGTTCAGTAGGTGCGTATTGGACCATGTTATAATTCGATTGACTTATTTATTTGAGCAATATTTATTCAGTTTATATGGCATGATATTATGTGTCTTGTTACGTCCCTTTGAGGACCTGGTTATCTCTCCAGGTGTGTGCTATTGTCTTTCGCAGGTGCTCTAGCTCTAGCCGCGATCATTGCTATTTCTTCGAGGATGGTTGCATTTGGATCGTCTTCGCTTCGCTCGCCAAATTTATATCTTTTCTTATGTATTTTTCCTTTACTTGTTGGTAGTAGATTTGTCTCCGCCCAACATATTGTATCAAGACAAATCGTTATCTTTATATGATATCTTTTATTCATTTATTTTGTGGATGAGATTAGCTATGGTTCTACTGTATTTTACAGCTTATGTATTTATACAAGGCTTCCATATATTGGAGTATACTTCGTATGAGTACAACTGGCATGTCTACGTTTTTAGTCCTACGTATTTTGGGACTGGGGCGTTACACTCTGCTCCCCGTCCTGCTATACATTCTGCCATAAGCCGCTAAAGCTTAGAATTCGAAGATTGAGCTAACTTAACCCTTTCAACTATACTGGACTGAACTTGCATACTGGCTATCAATACCATATTGGTAGGAAGAACTACCTCAATACCTATCTTCTGATGATCTGCTAAGAATTCTGTCTGTGCTGTTAGAAAATAAACTCTGGCTCTTCTGCTCAATGCATCTGCAACAACGTTGGCCTTCCCAGGATGATACTGTAAGTTGATGTCATAATCTATAAGTAGCTCTAGCCATCTCCTCTGATGCATGTTAAGATCCTTCTGGGTAAACATGTACTTAAGGCTCTTGTGGTCGGTAAAAATCTCCACCCAATCTCCATACAAATAATGCCTCCACAACTTGAGTACGAAAACCACCGCTGCTAACTCCAAGTCATAGGTTGGGTAATTCCTCTCATGATCACGAAGCTGACGTGACGCATAAGCTACCACCTTACCATGCTGCATCAAGACGCATCATAATCCTCTGCCGGAAGCATCATAATAAACTGAAAATCCTCTAGTCCCATCTGGAAGCATGAGAATGGGTGCCGTCATCAATCCTTGCTTCAACTTCTCAAATGAACTCTGACACTCTGTTGTCCAAGTAAATTGCACATTCTTGCTGGTCAACTGCGTCAATGGGGCTGAAATTCGAGCAAATTCTGATACAAACTGCCGGTAATAGCCGGCCAATCCTAGGAAACTCCGAACTTCTAGGACGGTACTGGGTACTGGCCATGTCTCTATGGCCACTATCTTCTAGGGGTCAACTTCTACTCCACCTCTGGTGATGATGTGACCTAAGTACGAAATACGATCCAACCAAAATTTGCACTTACTGAACTTCGCATACAACTGGTGCGCTCTGAGAATCTGAAGGACTACACGGAGATGCTGCTCATGCTCTGCCTCATTCTTGCTATAGACTAAGATGTCGTCTATAAACACTATAATGAACCGGTCCAAATAGGGCATGAAGTTATGATTCATGAGGTCCATGAATACGGGTGGCGCATTGGTCACTCCAAATGGCATAACAAAGAACTCCCAATGTCCATATCTAGATCTGAGTGTTATCTTCGAGATGTCTTGATCTCTGACTCTGATCTGATGGTATCCTGACCGTAACTCAATCTTCGAGAATACTGCTGCTCCTCTGAGTTGATCAAATAAATCATCTATCCTTGGTAGGGGATATCTATTCTTGATTATTACAGAGTTCAAGGTACGATAATCAATACATAATCTTAATGTACTATCCTTCTTTTTCACAAGAAGTATTGGGGCTCCCCAAGGTGATCCACAAGAATGAATGAATCCCTTGGTTCTGAGTTCCTCAATCATCTTATACAAGATCTCTAACTCTGAAAATGCCATTCTGTAGACTCTCTCTGACATTGGTGTCGTCCCTGGAAGCAAATCAATGGTGAACTCTATCTCTCTCTGGGGGCATGCCTGGAAGCTCTTCAGGAAATACATCAGGAAACTCTTCTACTACTCTGGGAAACTGAACTTCTACTGCTACTGCTACTGCCATCCGCAAGACTGGTAAAGAAGGTTCTACTTCGCCTCTGGAAAATGAAAACTCTGGTTCACCGGGAATACCAAAAATAATTCTACCAAGATGACAATCTATTCTTGCGTATTGATCCTTCAACCAATCCATCCCTAGGACCACATCATAGTCGGCCATCGGAAATTCTATCAATCTAGCGGGAAACTCTCTACCGCTAACTACGATTCGACACGAGAAAAAGACTCCATCTACTCCCATAAGACCGTTACCAGTAAGTATATTGAACCTTACTGATAATGACTCGGGCTCCAGTCCTATCCATGTCATGAATTGTGTAGACATAAAGGAGTACGATGCACACGAATCAAATAAGATTGATGCTGGAAATAAGTTGACGAGAATGGTACCTGACACCACCTCACCTGACGCTAATTCTTCTGCCACGGTCAGAGCCATAGCCTGACCTTGTCCTCTTGGTGCTGGTCCCCTCTGGTGGTGACCTCTCTGCCTGTTCTGAATCTGAACCTGGACATACTGTTGAGCCTGAGGCAGCAACGGCCTCAGAGGTTGGTACTATTGTTGCACTGGACCTCTAACAGATGGACTGGTTAGGTTTGATGATGATGAACTGGCTCTATCCGGACAGGACCCTATCTTGTCATCCGGCTTCCCACAAGCCAAGCATAATCCATGTGCTCTACGACACTCTGATACTACATGTTATGGCTTCCCACATTGAGTGCAGCCCATTGCAAAAGACTGCTTCTGCTTCTGTTGCTGAGAATACGTCGGTGTCGAGTGCTGAACAGACGAGACTGCGGTCATCCTCCTACGAGCTCCAACAGTCAAAGCCCTAGCTATCGGGACTGGTGTTGATGACTAGGACAATTGTCCATGAGACCTCTTCCGTCCTCCGCTTCTATCTACAATCATCTGCGAAGTATATTCATGTCTCTTCGTTGCTCGCAAGACGGTATCAAACGTCTGGTCCTCAAACTGCTCCACTGATATAATGATCTCTAGATGGAGTCCCTGCTAGAATCTCTACGCTCGATCCAATTCGGTTGCCACCAAGGTGGGAGCAAACCGACTAAGCCTAGAAAACTCGGCCATATATCCATCAACCGTCCTTCCCATCTGCTTGAGATTAGTGAATCTCGTCTGCAGATCATAGCGAGCTACTGCGTTGAAGTACTTGGTCTAAAACTTGTTGCTAAATACCACCCATAAAACAGGTATTGCTAATCCAACTGCTAGCATCGCCCACCAGCTGCGGACTAATTCCAATAACTGTAGGCGCACAACGGCCACCTTCTCTTCCTCAGGTTAAGATTTCAGAAATATTAGAAGACATGAGTAGAGATTAAGGACGAGTGCTGATTGAGACATCTATTCAGTAAAACCCTCATACATCTTGATTTACAAGACCTGCATGGGCCACCCCTTAAACCGTGTCTTGCCCCAGAATCAAAATATTGGAGAGCGGGGGACAGACACAGCTAGCTACGTACATTGAAGTGTAACCCGCCTCGATATACGGTCACGGCTGTCTAGATATATGAGGGTTTATCTCAAGCCAACAGTCTCTTATGGTCAAGAACAAGTCTAGTGTCTTAATCTCAAGCAAATAAGTAATTGTTACAAGATATTAGATTATCAGACATACAAGGTAAGGTGTCCCAAACTTTACATATTCAGGTGATCATGAAGCTAGTCATACAAAATGCGAAGACTAGCAAGAGTTTAAGTCATACATGATCAACCCTAGGATTTATTAATCATGTTACAGCCCTTAGGCAGACAGGAATATAAATTTCAACACGAGCTAACACTTGCTCGGCGGCTAAACGCCTCAAAAGAATAATTTACAATGGAGTGGAAGAGCAAAATAAAACCCACTCATTGCCAAGGTTGCGACTAGTGTTCACCATATGGCTGGAAGGCTGGAAGATCCTCAGGAGCTACTCCGAAATCTGGCCATACAAAACCAGCTAGGTTAGACCCCAAAAAGTGTAATGCATGTGGTTCGTATTACGTATTTTTGGAATACGTGTACGTATTTTATCTTATATTGCATGATTCCTTGCTTAGCTTTTCTTCATGGCTTGGTTTATTCTTGGGTTGGTTCGGCTTGGCTTGGCTTGGTTTGCTTTGGTTCATCATGTACCAAAGGTGAACCCCTACCTACCACCACCATTAGTATTTATTAACCCATTCTCCTTTCTCTCTCCTTATAACTCTTCTTCTCCACCATAACTTCTTCACCTACCAGAGAGAGAGAGGTCTAGATAAGTGCAACTTGCTTCATGGAGGAACTCTAATTTTATTGTTCCATTTTCTCCTTTACAGTATTCTAACATACTTTAGTACTTGGTATTTTTACTTTCCATGGCTAGATTCTTGTAGATCTAAGTTTATCTTATTTTGGATTTCTTGGGTTTTGATCTACTTAATCTTGTTATTTCTAAGTTCTGATGGTTCCATGTTGTAGAGAATTTCGTTATGCCCCATTTTGACCTATGGAAGTTCGGATTTGGACTCCGGATGAAGGTTTTATGGAGCTTGGAAGCATGGGTTCATGGTGTTCTTCTTTTCGGAAATTTGGAGAAGAAGAACAGTACTTGACTTGACCGTATGAATATTTTATGCGACAAGTGTTGTAGTGACCCGCTCCGTCCTAGCGGAACGCCGATTCAAACGGCAAGTGCAACGACTCAAACGAGCCGTCGACCCGAAGAGTTGGCATCGACCTGATGAAGAATCGATACAAGACTTACATTGGCCCGTCAAAGATGAATCCAGACTTAGACTTTCAAAGGCGCACTCGGAGTGTCGCTCGGCCGATGCGAACATCACTAAGGTGGGTGGCTCCGATAAACCCGTCTTTGCTTAGCTAGACACATAATAATACGGACACTATCACTGAAATTGCTAGGCGATAACACCGTGCATGCTAATAAATGACCCAACGCCCCTAGATAAGGGATTAATCCTATCTTGCATGCTTGTATAGAATATGGAAAGGAACATGGAAGAATGTGAGAACTCGCGTACCGCGCCCTACGCTCGTGCTACAGCACAAGCTTACGTTCAAGTCCCTTACGCGTTCAACAATGAAACAATGAATGGTTTATAACAATGAAATAGGAAGACTATCAACATAGTCGTTCCGAGTAGAGTTTAACAACATTAAAAGTATGGGACCGATGGGTCGCCAAGGCGACTCCCGCACGAGAAGTTGCAAAATGTATGAATGAATGAATGAACGAATAAGTGAATGAATGAATCAACGAATGAAAGAATGAATACGTGAATGAATCGATGAACAAACGGACAAGTGAAAGAAAGAAAAGAAAGAATAAATGAAAGATAAGAAAAGAAAGAATGGTTAGCGACAGGTGTGACGGGCACGTGCAATGGGGCTCGCTACCCGCGCTGTACGGACGCCAATTTGGTCGATAACGCATTATGGCTAAGGGTTAGCCTACGGCTCGAAGATAGCCGTTAAGTTAAATGACAAGATAATATGAAATAGTCGTAGACAAACGGCACGGGCGTTGTGTGGAGTATACCGTGGCCGTGGTAGTAGAAGGATTCTGCGGCACGGGCGTTGTGTGGAGTATACCGTGGCCGGCCTAGGCAAAATCAAAAGTCGGGGCTTACGGGCTGTCTGGTACGGGCTTGGGCACCGGGAGACGTAAGTACAGGGTATTTCAAGAGACTTAACGGGGTGTACCAGCCATCACCCTATGCTAAGTTGAGAAATACCAAAGAGAAATATCCAAAATGGCTTGTCATGCCAGCGACCGGTGCATATAGATTAAGTGGGCTTTGCTGGTGGCTATCCACATGCAAGTCCTTGCATTGAAATCAAAGTAGTCTAAGTTAAATGAACAAGTGCCTACTGAACGGTTTGAAATGTATCACACCAAATGACAAAGAGTACTTCATGCAAACGAGTTAAAAGAACACACGCCTACGACGTGCTAGAATATGAGGCAGGAACACGCCCTTTACAGTGAATGCTTACGTGTATCATGTTAAGTTAAAATATATGAACTGTTGTCTAACTTGGTTTACTTTGGACAGGAAAGGCCGGACGGTAAGTATGGGTAAGTCGTGTATGTATTTTCATGCGACACTTGAATTTGGCAACACGGGATAGGTGATGACATATGCCATGAAATTGATCCTAAGGCAAGATTAGAAAGACAATGAATGATAGAGATGCACAAAAGTAAATGGAACGTGTTTGGTAATGATGGCGTTGTGGGCGAGCTAGCCTCCCCACCAGTGCATAACAATGTACTGATAACCCCACAGTCTGCTTGCAGGAAGCAGAAAACGTCGGCGGGTGCGAAGCTTTCCTCGAACGTGCTAAGGCACGGAGCTATCTCTCGAGCCTTGGAGCGTTGTAAGGAGCTGGAGCACCACATACAGGACATAATGTATTGGAATATTGCCATGTATCATTCCATCTTGTAAGCCATTTGGCACGCCTTTTATGTTTCAGAGAGAGAGCTTGAGCGATTTGTAATATCGGTCTAGCGCCGCTTGTAACCTTCTTGAATATCAATAAAGAGTTCGAATTCGCTTCTACTTGTGTTTATTTACTTTCCGCTGCAATGGGGACACTCTGTGCGACTCTGTGGCCTAGCTCAAATCGGCCATTTCTGGACTTGGCCTTGCACGGGCGCAACCTAGGCCCGTGCGGCATCACGCCTTAGCGAGGACAATCGCTCCTACGGGAGCGGGGCGTGACAAGTGTTCTCCCAGCCGCATGCACAATTGAGCCGCATAAGGCTCTACTTGACCCGGCCGCATGTACCTGATTGGTCAGCCAGCCGTATGGACCTACTTCTCTGACCGTCGCATGAGGCCGAGCCATTCCTGGCCGCATGGAATCTAGTAACCCTGAACCGCATGCGCCTTCTTCTATTCCTAACCGCATGAGCTGCTCTCGCTCTCAGCCGCAGCCGCATGGATCTTTGCTCTGCGAGCCGCATGAACCCGGGTCCGTTCCAGCCGCATGAGAACCCCTTCCGCTGGCTGCATGAGACCCGACTTCTTGGGACCGCATGCACCCTTGCTTTCCTGGCCGCATGCCCCTGCCCTTACCAAGTCGCATGCGCTCTCATTTACTGGCCGCATGGGTTCTAGTAATCCTGAGCCGCAAGGCTCCTCCTTGTGCCTTGCCTTACTATTTTATTAGTATTAATTTATCATTTTGCTAATTTATGTCTTGTGACTCTCGGTATACTTGGTCTCCTGATTGGATGCTTGCACTATGTTTCCTGCACTTGTACCCTGAACACGACAGTGACCCGTAGCGGTGCACTCTTGACAAGTAACATGACCTGATAGTGGCCCGTCGTGGCACACTTCTGACAAGTAAACTTGACATGATAAACCTGACATGACATGACCTGTATAAATAACCTGGACACCGTGGGCGATTGTGCTTGTTCAAATAATCTAGTCATGTCTTGCATCATGTCTAGGATGGGACTCCTGAGTACCACGGTCAGGAGTACCTACTGAAATGGACTAAGGCTAATAACTAGATTAATACATTAGTCATAAAGAGATCTTCCAGCTACAGGCAATCCCGTTACCTGGGCGTGCTTGGGATCTGTAGCCTGCCGTCGAGTAGGGCACATTTCCAGTACACTGTCATGTGTTGCACCTTTCAAGCTACTTAAGGGTACATACGTTTCCTGGACGATGTACCCACCTGAATTTAACCCCTAATTTTTGACCTGAATAACTTGGATGGTCTGCAGGACTTATGGCTGTGGAATAATCTCACTGCATCTTGTTAGTAACTAGGCATGTGATAACCCTAGCTAGTTAAAGTATCAAGCCGTACTTGTTACTTGGCCGTGATTGATTGAATGAGGAACAACCTGTCTAGCCTTGTCTTGATCCTGTACAATATTGCTACATGTCCTGATTTCTTATAATTATCTTGCCGATAAATGGTGGGAAGCCAAGTTCCGTTCAGATGAAGGGTTACAACCCCGGTCCTTGTTTGGTTTACGGGTTGTAACCTGGCTATCCGAATAGTCCCATGGTTATCTCGTCGTATATCATCCTGATCTTATATTTCCAGATTCTATTTATTTATTTATATGCTGTGCTAATTGCTGGTTTTAGTTCCTAAGTGAAGTTTCCTTTGTGGCACTTGCTCTTTCTGGGATCTGACCCAGCTGGTTTTGTATGGCCAGATTTCGGAGCAGCCCCGGAGGATCAACCGACCTTCCAGCCCGATGGTGACCACCAGGCGTAACCAGGGCATCGAGTGGGTTATTTTTGTCTTCCCACTTTATTGTAAAATTATTCTTTTGAGGCGTTTAGCCGACGAGCACCTGTTTAGCTCGATTGCACCTTTACTTATTGTCTGCCTATGGGCTGTAACATGATTGACAGATCCTAGGGTTGATCATGTATGACTAAACTCTTGCCAGTCCTAACATTTTGTAACGACTAGCTTCATGATCAGCTGAATATGTAATATTTGGGATGCCTTATTATTGTATATTTAATGATCATACATCTTGTGACTTTTACTTACTTGCTTATGATTGAGACACTAGGCTTGTTCATAACCATAGGAGACTGTTGGCATGTAGTAAACCCTCATGTATCTTGACAGCCGTGACCGTATAGCGAGATGGATTCCATTTCATATACGTAGCTGGCTATGTCTACCCCCGCTCTCCAGTATTCTGGTTCTGGGGCGTGACATGGTTTAAGTGGTGGCCCATACAGGTCTTGTAAATCAAGATATGTGAGGGTTTATCGAATAGATATCTCAATCAGTATTCGCCCTTGATCTCTGCTCGTATCTTCTGAATCCCTGGATTCTTGTCCTGATCATATGCTTGTATCGTTGATCTGTCCTGGTCCTTCCTTATTGTTCCCTATGTCGTCTTCTTCAGCGGCATCGTTCCTGGACCTGCCGGTCAGCGAGGCGAAGCACCTCCCGTGGATCAGCCACAACCCGGGGATCAAGCCCAGCATTCCGGAGTAGCCTCCAGAGTCGTGCCTATTGAAAGGGAACCACCAGTCCAGCTAGTTCAGCCTGCCGAGCCTGATGATGGCACTTTGGTAGGTCTTATCAGGACCCTGATAGCTTTCCAGGATCGTAGAGGAGACGCCTTGCACCAAGCAGTGGCAGATGCTTTGACCAGAGGCGGTCATCCAGGGAACAGCACGGCCAACAGCTTCAAGCGCTTGAACCCTCCATTCTTCGACGGTAGTGAAGATGCTATCGTCGTAGACGCTTGGCTTCAGGACACAGAGGTGATTCTAGAAGCAGCCAGGACTCCAGAGAATGAGAAGGTAGCCGTGGTGCGCTTGCAGTTGTTAGATCTTGCCCGCAGTTGGTAGGCGGCTCAGGCCGTTGGATTAACAGTACCCATTGCTTGGGCGGTATTCAGAGAGAGATTCCAGACCAAGTATTTTGATGCTGTGGCTCAATATGATCTACAGACCAGGTTCACCAATCTGAAGCAGATGGGCAGAACGGTCGACGGATATGCGGCCGAGTTTTCCAGACTCAGTCGGTTTGCTCCCACCTTGGTGGCAACCGAGTATGATAGAGCCCAACAATTCCAGCAGGGGCTTCACCTGGAGATTCTATTAGCAGTTGAGCAGTTTGAGCATCAGACTTTTGATGCAGTCTTGGGAGCAACTAGGAGGCATGAGTATACCTCCCAGAGAATTGTGGATAGGGCCGGAGGTCGAAAGAGATCCCACGGCCAGATGAATCAGTCGTCAGCCCCAGCCCCGGCAGCCAGGGCTTTGACTATTGGAGCTCCGAGGCGAGTGGCCTCAGTGACGTCGGTTCAGCATTCAGCCCCGACGTACCCTCAGCCACAGCAGCAGAAGCAGAAGCAGTCTTCCGCAGTGGTATGTTCTCATTGTGGGAAGCCAGGCCATGTAGTGGCAGAGTATCGCAGGGCACAGGGATTATGTCTGGCTTGTGGAGCAGCAGACCATAGGGTTGGATCCTGTCCGAATAGGGGTGGTTTATCATCGTCCAACCTTTCTAGCTCTTCGGTGAGAGGGCCAGTACCGGTCCAGCAGCAGTATCCATTACCGAGGCCCTTGCCGCCTCAGTCCCAGTCGTTCCAGCAACAACACCTCCAGCAGCATGCACAAGCCCAAGCCTTGAGTCAGAATAGGCAGCGAAGATTTCAGCAGAGGGGACCAGCACCCCGAGGGCATGGTCAGGCTATGGTAATGATCGCAGAGGAAGGATTGGCACCAGGAGAGGTAGTGGCAGGTACTATTCTCGTCAACTCCTTTCCAGCTTCAGCTTTATTTGATTCTGGTGCATCGTATTCTTTTATGTCTGTACGATTCGCAACACGGGTAGGATTGGAGCCCGAGTCATTATCAGTAAGGCTCAATATACTTACTGGTAACGGACTTGTGGGAGTCGATAGAGTATTTTTCTCGTGTCAGATCGTAGTTAGCGGTAGGGAGTTCCCGCTAGATTGATAGAGTTCCCGATGGCCGACTATGATGTGGTCCTAGGGATGGATTGGTTGAGGAACCAGTATGATAGAATAGACTGCCACATTAGCAGGGTTATTTTTAGCATTCCCGAAAAGCCGGAGTTTTCCTTCTCCCGAGGCGAAGTTGAACCTTCTCCTCCAATATTGAGGATGGCAGTAGCAGTAGTGCAGTTGTCTCAGATAGTCGAAGAGTTTCCAGATGTTTTCCCAGAAGAGCTTCCAGGGATGCCGCCAGAACGGGAGATCGAATTCACCATAGACTTGATTCCTGGGACAGCCCCAGTATCAGAGAGAGTCTACAGGATGGCGCCGTCAGAATTAGAGATCTTGTACAAGTTGATTGAAGAACTTCGAACCAAGGGATTCATTCATGCTAGTGGATCGCCTTGGGGAGTCCCGATACTTCTTGTAAAAAAGAAGGATGGTACGTCCAGGTTATGTGTTGATTATCGTACCTTGAATTCAGTGACAATCAAGAACAGATACCCTCTCCCGAGGATAGATGACTTGTTTGATCAGCTCAAAGGGGCAGCAGTATTCTCGAAGATCGACTTGCGCTTAGGATATCATCAGATCAGAGTCAGAGAGTAGGACATCCCGAAGACAGCTTTCAGGTCTAGGTATGGACATTGGGAGTTCCTAGTGATGCCATTTGGAGCGACCAATGTGCCAGCTGTATTCATGGATCTCATGAATCGTATTTTTATGCCTTATTTGGATCAGTTCGTGATTGTGTTTTTGGATGATATCCTGGTCTATAGCAGGAGTGAGGCGGAGCATGAGCAGCATCTCCATATGGTTCTTCAGATTCCCATGGAGTACCAGTTGTATGCCAAGTTCAGTAAATACGAGTTCTGGCTCGATCGCATTTCGTACTTGGGTTACATCATCACTCGAGGAGGAGTAAAAGTGGATTTCCAGAAGATTGTAGCTATTGAGTCGTGGCCGGTGCCTAGCACAGTTGCCGAGGTTCGCAGTTTTTTCGGATTGGCCGGCTACTACCGGCAATTTGTTTCAGACTTTGCCCGGATCTCGGCGCCATTGACCCAGTTGACCCGCAAGGAGGTACAGTTTGCTTGGACAGCAGAATGCCAGGATTCATTTGAGAAGTTAAAGCGAGGCTTGATGATGGCTCCCATTCCCACACTTCCAGATGGAACTGGAGGATTCTCAGTATATTGTGATGCTTCAGGCAGAGGTTTGGGATATGTTTTGATGCAGCATGGGAAGGTAATAGCTTATGCGTCACGACAACTTCGTGATCATAAGAGGAATTACCCAACCCATGATTTGGAGCTGACAGCAGTAGTGTTTGCACTTAACTTGTGGAGGCACTACTTGTACGGAGATAGGGTAGAGATTTTCACCGACCACAAGAGCCTGAAGTATGTTTTCACCCAAAAGGATCTTAACATGCGTCAGAGGAGGTGGCTGGAGCTTCTTGTGGATTATGATGTCAACTTGCAGTATCATCCTGAGAAGGCCAACGTCGTTGCAGATGCATTGAGCAGGAGAGCCAGAGTTTATTTCCTGACAGCGCAACCAGAGCTGTTAGCCGATCTTCAGAAGATGGGTATAGAAGTTGTTCTCCCTTCCAGTGTGGCATTGATGGCCAGCATGCAAGTTCAGTCCACTATAGTCGAGAGAATCCGGATGGCGCAGTCAACAGATTCCAAGCTTCAGCGACTTAGAGCAGAGTGTGAGGCAGGGCAGCGACCAGAGTTATGTATTCATGAAGACAGTACACTTAGGCATAGTAAGCATCTTTGTGTACCCAGTGGTGATATCAGACAGGAAATCATGGCAGAGGCTCACAGTTTACAGTATTCCATTCATCCTGGTGGTACGAAGATGTACCGTGATATCCGTCAGCACTTTTTGTGGAATGGCATGAAGAGGGAGATAGCCCGGTTTGTCTCTCGTTGTTTAGTCTGCTAACAAGTTAAGGCTGAACATCAGAGGCCCGCTGGACTTCTTCAGCCCTTGCCAATTCCAGAATGGAAATAGGAACATGTGACCATGGATTTTGTGACTGGATTGCCCAGATCCCCAGCTGGTCGAAATGCTATTTGGGTTATAGTTGACAGGCTCATGAAGGTAGCTCACTTCCTCCCGTTCAGAGTTGGTCAGTCAACAGCTCAGTTAGCAGAGATGTACCTCAGGCAGATTGTCAGGTTGCACGGAGTGCCAGTCAGTATCACCTCGGATCGAGATTCAAGATTCATGTTGCACTTTTGGTATAGCCTGCAGGAGAGTTTGGGAACTCATCTCCAGTTCAGTTCAGCATATCATCCGCAAACAGATGGTCAGTCGGAGCGTACAATCCAGACTCTTGAAGATATGTTAAGATCTTGCACACTTGACTTCGGTGGTTCATGAAAAGATCACCTGCACCCGGTGGAATTTTCATACAACAATAGCTTCCAGGCCAGTATCCAGATGGCACCGTTCGAGGCACTGTATGGTAGGAAGTGCAGATCCACGTTAGCCTGGGATGATGTTGGAGAGAGGCAGATGCTTGGTCCAGAAATGATTGCTCAGACCGTTGAAGTGGTCAGAAAAGTCAGGGATCATCTTCGAGTTGCCCAAGATCGCCAGCGCCATTGGGCCGATTCTCATCGGCGCCCTTTCGAGTTTTCGTTCGACGACCATGTATTCCTGAAGATTTCGCCTAACCGTAGCGTCATTCGTTTCGGCGCACGGGGAAAGCTTAATCCTAGGTATATAGGACCGTTCGACATTCTGGAGCGAGTAGAAGATGTATCATATCGTCTCGCTCTTCCGCCGTCGCTACGTGAGGTGCATGACGTGTTCCATGTATCCCAACTATGATGGTATATCCCGGACCCGAGCCATATCCTGGATCATTCGAAATTGGTTGTTGGTACCAACCTTTCGTATGAGGAGAGGCCCATGTCTATATTGGACCGAAAAGAGAAGACGCTCAAGAACAAGACTATCAAGTTAGTCCGAGTTGTTTGGGGTCATCACTTTTTGGGAGAGTCAACGTGGGAGCGTGAGGATGATATCCGATCGCGATATCCCGACTTGTTTGACTCGTGAGGTATAATGTCTTCCTTATGCCTCATGCCTTCGATTCCTTGCTTGAATGAGTGATTGCTTGCCTAGTTATAGCTTGCATGTGATTAATATAGCTTGTCCTCGTCTCTCTAGCCTCTTAATTAAATTTTGAGGACGGAATTCTTTTAAGGTGGGTAGAGTTGTAATGCCTGTGGTTCGTATTACGTATTTTTGGAATACGTGTACGTATTTTATCTTATATTGCATGATTCCTTGCTTAGCTTTTCTTCATGGCTTGGTTTATTCTTGGGTTGGTTTGGCTTGGCTTGGTTTGCTTTGGTTCATCATGAACCAAAGGTGAACCCCTACCTACCACCACCATTAGTATTTATTAACCCATTCTCCTTTCTCTCTCCTCATAACTCTTCTTCTCCACCATAACTTCTTCACCTACCAGAGAGAGAGAGGTCTAGGCAAGTGCAACTTGCTTTATGGAGGAACTCTAATTTTATTGTTCCATTTTCTCCTTTACAGCATTCTAACATACTTTAGTACTTGGCATTTTTACTTTCCATGGCTAGATTCTTGTAGATCTAAGTTTATCTTATTTCGGATTTCTTCGGTTTTGATCTACTTAATCTTGTTATTTCTAAGTTCTGATGGTTCCACGTTGTAGAGAATTTTGTTCTGCCCCATTTTGACCTATGGAAGTTCGGATTTGGACTCTGGATGAAGGTTTTATGGAGCTTGGAAGCATGGGTTCATGGTGTTCTTCTTCTCAAAAATTTGGAGAAGAAGAACAGTACTTGACTTGACCACATGAATATTTCATGCGGCAAGTGTTCTCCCAGCCGCATGCACAATTGAGCCGCATAAGGCTCCACTTGACCCGGCCGCATGTACCTGATTGGTCAGCCAGCCGCATGGACCTACTTCTCCGACCGTCGCATGAGGCCGAGCCATTCCTGGCCGCATGGAATCTAGTAACCCTGAACCGCATGCGCCTACTTCTATTCCTAACAGCATGAGCTGCTCTCGCTCTCAGCCGCAGCCGCATGGATCTTTGCTCTGCGAGCCGCATGAACCCGGGTCCGTTCCAGCCGCAGGAGAACCCCTTCCGTTGGCCGCATGAGACCCGACTTCTTGGGACCGCATGCGCCCTTGCTTTCCTGGCCGCATGCCCCTGCCCTTACCAAGTCGCATGCGCTCTCATTTACTGGCCGCATGGGTTCTAGTAATCCTGAGCCGCAAGGCTCCTCCCTGTGCCTTGCCTTACTATTTTATTAGTATTAATTTATCATTTTGCTAATTCATGTCTTGTGACTCTCGGTATACTTGGTCTCCTGATTGGATGCTTGTACTATGTTTCCTACACTTGTACCCTGAACATGACAGTGACCCGAAGCGGTGCACTCTTGACAAGTAACATGACCTGATAGTGGCCCGTCGTGGCGCACTCCTGACAAGTAAACTTGATATGATAAACCTGACATGACATGACCTGTATAAATAACTTGGACACCGTGGGCGATTGTGCTTGTTCAAATAATCCAGTCATGTCTTGCATCATGTCTAGGATGGGACTCCTAAGTACCACGGTCAGGAGTACCTACTGAAATGGACTAAGACTAATAACTAGATTAATACATTAGTCATAAAGAGATCTTCCAGCTACAGGCAATCCCGTTACCTGGGCGCGCTTGGGATCTGTAGCCTGGCGTCGAGTAGGGCACATTTCCAGCACACTGTCATGTGTTGCACCCTTCAAGCTACTTAAGGGTACATGCATTTCCTGGACGATGTACCCACCTGAATTCAACCCCTAATTTTCGACCTGGGTAGCCTGGATGGTCTGCAGGGCTTGTGGCTGTGGAATAATATCACTGCATGTTGTTAGTAACTAGGCCTGTGATAACCCTAGCTAGTTAAAGTATCAAGCCGTACTTGTTGCTTGGCCGTGATTGATTAAATGAGGAACAACATGTCTAGCCTTGTCATGATCCTGTATAATATTGCTACCTGTCCTGATTTCTTATAATTATCTTGCCGATAAATGGTGGAAAACCAAGTTCCGTTCAGATGAAGGGTTACAACCCCCGTCCTTGTTTGGTTTACGGGTTGTAACCTGGCTATCCGAATAGTCCTATGGTTATCTCGTTGTATATCATCCTGATCTTATATTTCCAGATTCTATTTATTTATTTATATGCTGTGCTAATTGCTGATTTTAGTTCCTAAGTGAAGCTTCCTTTGTGGCACTTGCTCTTTCTGGGATCTGACCCAGCTGGTTTTGTATGGCCAGATTTTGGAGCAGCCCCGGAGGATCAACCGACCTTCCAGCCTGATGGTGACCACCAGGCGTAACCAGGGCATCGAGTGGGTTATTTTTTGTCTTCCCACTTTATTGTAAAATTATTCTTTTGAGGCGTTTAGCCGACGAGCACCTGTTTAGCTCGATTGTACCTTTACTTACTGTCTGCCTACGGGCTGTAACATGATTGACAGATCCTAGGGTTGATCATGTATGACTAAACTCTTGCTAGTCCTAACTTTTTGTAACGACTAGCTTCATGATCAGCTAAATATGTAATATTTGGGACGCCTTATTATTGTATATTTAATGATCATACATCTTGTGACTTTTACTTACTTGCTTATGATTGAGACACTAGGCTTGTTCATGACCATAGGAGACTGTTGGCTTATAGTAAACCCTCATGTATCTAGACAGCCGTGACCGTATAGCGAGATGGATTCCATTTCATATACGTAGCTGGCTATGTCTGCCCCCGCTCTCCAGTATTCTGGTTCTGGGGCGTTACAGAAAGAGCAAGTGCCACAAGGGAGGCTTCACTTAAGAACTAAAACCAGCATATTAGCACATAGAGACATAAAGGATAACGAAAGACATGAGTTAGAGAAAACGGAATGATATACGATAAGATAACTAAGAGACTATTCTGGTACCAAGTTACAACCCATAAACCAAACAAGGAACAGGGTTGTAATCCTTCACCTGAACAGAACTTAGTCTCTAACCAATTATCGATAAAGTAAAGCATAAACAGTAACATGCTGAAGTAATAATAGACTGGCACTGTCTAGACAAGACTAGACTGGACTCCATCCATCAATCACGGTCAAGCAATGAGTACGGCTTGATATTTAACTAACTAGGGTTATCACCAGCCTAGTTACTAACAAGATGCATTGAGATGTTCCAACAGCCACAAGCCCTGCAGATTTAATCCAGGTTATCCAGTTGCAAGTTGAGAGAGTTGTATTAGGTGACTTGGGGGTGCAACACAAGACTGGTGGAGAAGGTTCTACTTCGCCTCTGGAAAAATGAAAACTCTGGTTCACTAGGAATACCAAAAATAATCTTGCCAAGGTGACAGTCTATTCTTGCGTATTGATCCTTCAACCAATCCATCCCTAGGACCACATCATATTCGGCCATCAGAAATTCTATCAATCTAGCGAAAAACTCTTTACCGCTAACTACGATTTGACACGAGGAAAAGACTCCATCTACTCCCATAAGACCGTTACCAGTAAGTATGTTGAGCCTTACCGATAATGACTCGGGCGCCAGTCCTATACGTGTCACGAATCGTGTAGACATAAAGGAGTGCGATGCACCCAAATCAAATAAGACTGATGCTGGAAATGAGTTAACGAGAATGGTACCTGCCACCACCTCACCTGATGCCAATTCTTCTGCCACGGTCAGAGCCATAGCCTGACCTTGTCCTCTTGGTGCCGGTCCCCTCTGCTGGTGACCTCTCTGCCTGTTCTGAATCTGAACCTGGACATACTATTTAGCCTGAAATAGCAACGGCCTCGGAGGTTGGTACTGCTGTTGTACTGGACCTCTAACCGATGGACTGGTTAGGTTTGATGATGATGAATTGGCTCTATCCGGACAGGACCCTATCTTGTCATCTGGTGCCCCACAAGCGAAGCACAATCACTTTGCTCTACGACACTCTGATACTACATGTCCTGGCTTCCCATAATGAGTGCAGCCCATTACGAAAGACTTCTTCTGCTTCTGTTGCTGAGGATACGTCGGTGCCGAATGCAGAACCGACGAGACTGTGGTCGCCCTTTTAGGAGCCCCAATAGTCAAAGCCCTAGTTGTCGGGACTGGTACAGATGACTGGGACAATTTTACATGAGACCTCTTCCGTACTCCGCTTCTATCTACAATCCTCTGCGAAGTATATTCATGCCTCTTCGTTGCTCGCAAGACGGCATCAAACGTCTGGTCCTCAAACTGCTCCACTGATTTAATGATCTCTAGGTGGAGTCCCTACTGGAATTGCTGTGCTCGGTCCAATTCGGTTGCCACCAAGGTGGTAGCAAACCGACTAAGTCTAGAAAACTCGACCGTATATCCATCAACCGTCCTTCCCATCTGCTTGAGATTAGTGAATCTCTTCTGCAGATCATAGCGAGCTACTGCATCGAAGTACTTGGTCTGGAACTTGTTGTTGAATACCGCCCATAAAATAGGCGTTGCTAATCCAACTGCTAGCATCGTCCACCAGCTGCGGGCTAAGTCCAATAACTATAGGCGCACAACGGCCACCTTCTCTTCCTCAGGAATCTTAGCTGCCTCTAGGATAACTTCTATGTCTTGAAGCCAAGCATCGGCAGCAATAGCATCTTCACTTCCATCAAAGAAGGGAGGGTTCAGATGCTTGAAGCTGTTGGCTGCGTTGTTCCCTTGATAACCAACTCTGCCCATGGCATCTTGTACTGTCTAGTGTAGGACATCTTCCCGATGATCTTATGACACAAGCAATTCTCGGAAGAGCCCTACCTGGACTCCATTGCCAGGCTCTGCTGGCTGGACTGGCTGAACCAGGGGCTCTGGGTTCCCAGAATACATGACTCGGAAAGCTGCTCCATAGTACTGGGCTTGGTCCCCATGTTGCTGCTGGTTCACTGGAGGTGCTCCACCTTGCTGATCGGTAGGACCAGGAGCAATGCCACTGAAAAAATGACATGGAAAACAATAAGAAAGGACCGAGATAGATCGAGGATATAAGCATGTAATCAGGTCAAGATTTCATAAATATTAGACGACACGTGTAGAGATCAAGGGCGAGTGCTGATTGAGACATCTATTCAGTGAAACCCTCACACATCTTGATTTACAAGACCTGCATGGGCCACCACTTAAACCGTGTCATGCCCCATAATCAAAATACTGGAGAGCAGGGGACAGACACAGCCAGCTACGTACATTGAAGTGTAACCCACCTCGATATACGGTCACGGCTGTCTAGATGTATGAGGGTTTATCTACAAGCCAACAGTCTCTTATGGTCAAGAACAAGCCTAGTATCTTAATCTCAAGCAAGCAAGTAATTGTTACAAGATATTAGATCATCAGACATACAAGGTAAGGCATCCCAAACTTTATATATTCAGATGATCATGAAGCTGGTCATACAAAATACGAAAACTAGCAAGAATTTAAGTCATACATGATCAATCATAGGATTTATTAATCATGTTACAGCCCTTAGACAGACAGGAATGTAAATTTCAACACGAGCTAACACTTGTTCGACGGCTAAACGCCTCAAAAGAATAATTTATAATAGAGTGGGAGAGCAAAATAAAACCCACTCGTTGCCAGGATTGCGACTAGTGCTCACCATCTGGCTGGAAGGCTGGGAGATTCTCAGGAGCTACTCTGAAATCTGGCCATACAAACAAGCTAGGTCAGACCCCAGAAAGAGCAAGTGCCACAAGGGAGGCTTCACTTAAGAACTAAAACCAGCATATTAGCACATAGAGACATAAAGGATAACGAAAGACATGAGTTAGAGAATAAACAGTAACATGCTAAAGTAATCATAGACTGGCACTGTCTAGACAAGACTAGACTGGACTCCATCCATCAATCATGGCCAAGCAAAGAGTACGGCTTTATATTTAACTAAATAGGGTTATCACCAGCCTATTTACTAACAAGATGCATTAAGATGTTCCAACAGCCACAAGCCCTGCAGACTTAATCCAGTTTATCCAGTTACAAGTTGAGAGAGTTGTATTAGGTGACTTGGGGATACAACATATGATAGTGTGCTGAAAATGTGTCCTACTCGACGGCAGGCTACAAGGCCAATTAAAGCGCCCAGATAACGGGACGGCCTGTAGCTGGAAAATCTCTTCATGAACTACTTGATCAATCTAGTCATTATCCTAGTCAGATTCAGTATGAATCCCTGACCATAGAAAATCAGGTATTCATGTCCTAGACATGATGCAGGACGAGACATGGTGTCAAGATAAGATTTACTTAGCAAGCAGAGATAGCTGTCGCAATAGCATCAAGATTACATGTTAGGTTACTTATCAAGATTACTTGTCAAGAGTGCGCCTCAGCGGGCCACTATCAAGTTTATTCATGTCAAGTTGCTTGTCAAGAGTGTACCACGATGGGTCACTATCAAGATTATTGTGTAAGACATGTTGTCATGTCGAGTTCATGTTAAGTGCACTTGTATGCCAAGAATTTACTTGACCAAGAGTGTGCCACGACAGGCCACTATCAAGGAGTTATTAGAGAGTGTACGTGCCATACCAAGATCGTGTTTAAAGCTCAGAGTACATGTGAAACATAGAAAATAACATTATAGGACAAGTCAAGTAAAGAGTACAAGCAAAGTCGCAACTCATACTAAGGACCATGGGGATGAACATGGATAATTGCAAGAGATGGCATAAAGGGTCAATGGGGTGACATGGGGAGCATACGCCCAAGGCTATGCGCCCACATGCTTGCGTCCAAGGCTAAAAGCATCATGTAGAGCACATGCTATGGAAGGTATGCACCAAAGAGTGCATACGCCCATGGTCTATGCGCCCACATGAGTGAGGCAGGGTGCATTGGAAGATGAGTCTGGAGGCCATCTTCACTAGCTAAGTGGGCATATAACAATAGCTATGCGCCCACAGGGTGGAGACAGAGTGCACTTGGAAGAAAGTCAGGAGACTATCTTTCATGGTAAGTGGGCGCATAAGGAAAACTATGCGCCCAAGCAGGAAACACAGGGTGCACTTGGCAGCATATAAAGGCTATACGCCTAGGCTGGGGAGTCCTTGGGCGCATATATAGGGCTATACGCCCAAGCAGGGAGCATGGGGCCTTGGGCGCATACAAATGGCTATGCGCCCAAAGGAAAGCAGCTGTGGGCGCATACAAATGCTATGCGCCCAGCACTGTTCTTCTTCCCCAATCCGAGAACTTGTGTTCATGGAACCCATGAACTTTCCAAGTTCATAAATCACTCAAAACAAATCGAAATCCGGATTTTCAAAGGTCCATTTTGAGTAAAAATTAAATTCTCTACAACATAGAACAATCAAAACATGAAAATAATGAAGTTTGGTAGATCAAAATCCAAGAAAACCAAGATTTGAGAAAAACGTAGATCTAGAAGATTTAATCCACGAAAACCAAAAGTGCTAAGTACTAAAGAGTCATAAAACTAAGTAATGAAGACATTGGAACCATAAAACATGAGATCTCTCATGAAGCAAGATTACACTTGCCTAAGGGTTGGGAGAAATAAATGAAGAAGAAAGTGGATGAGGGAAATAAATAAAAATAAATGAGGAGAGAGAAAAGGGGGTTGGGTTATAAAGGGGGTTCAATCATGATGAACCATCTTCACCCAAACCAAACCAAAATAAACCAAGCCAATCTAAACCAAAACCAAACCATGCTAGACAAGTCAAAATACTGGTCGGATATCAGTACACGTATACTGAAAATACGTATAATGGAAAACGGGAGTGACAAAAGTAGTATACTAGCTTACCTTTCGAAAGCCTCCTGGATTTTAGGGTTCTTTTAAAAAAAATTAAATGAATTATTTTCGATAAACATTTTGTTATACTTAGTTTTGATCATTAAATGTACCTTTCAGTGACTTTGATTTTTGGAGTGCCAGGGATGTCAATCTCTCGAAACTTTTTTCAAAAGTTTTGACCTAGACAAGTTTATCTTCATTTTGATATATCATGTTCCACTCAAATTTGTTCCCTTGTATTCTATTTATATTGCACAACTTTATGGTCAATTTAGTCCATTTGACCATCTACCGAAAAACTTGACCAAACTTTCAATTTAATTTTAGGGCTCGACATTGATCCAACCTAATTGACCCAATATCTGGTTTTAACCTATTTTGAGCCTGCTATGCATATGCCACTTGCGTACCATCCAATCGAGCTTCCGCATGCTTTTATTTCATCAATGATCATAGTTGCTCTAAATTGTAGTCATGATCGCACGAAACCCAAACCTAACCCAATCAAACCCAAGTCACCCATCCCAAGTGCATGTGACTGCCTTTTTTATTGCTATTATTACAAATATTCATAAATATATTATTAATTAAGTTAGAATGAGTGAATCAGAGAATGTACATACTTTTATATATACATGTATTATTTAGAGTACATTTATGGATATATAAATCATAAGGGTATATATATATGTATATATATACAAATTTAGAGTATATATATATATATATATATATATATATATATATATATATATATATATATATATATTCTGGAAATATATATTCTGGAAATATATACGTATATATTTAGAAAGAAAATATAGAGTATTGCATACATGAATATATTTTTGTGTATGTATACATAAGTATACAATTTTCTTTCTTAAAATTATCCCTAAATCCTAAAGCCCAGACCTCTGGCCCAACAGCCCACCACCCAAATTTGACACACATATTTTTCCTTTAAACCGTCAACCCAGCCCCTATATTTCCCGGCCGAGTAAAGAAGCCCATACCCCCTTATGGCCAGCGCATCCGGGTCGGACAGGGTGACCAAAACTAAACCCAAACTCGACCCAACGTTTTAAATAGAACCATTACTATTTAGTCTATTTATCTTCCCCCTTCGAAATTTCTTTCTCGCGCGCGCGCATCTCTGCGCTCTGCTGGTGACGTGCTGGCTTGGCCGAGCACGCTCGTACGGAGACGACCCGGGGCAGCAGGCTACTCCGGTGGATGTCCACCTCAAACGACCAGTGAGCGGTCGTGCCTCTCTTCGTCTCGCCCCTACCGCAAGATGCTTTCTCGGCTACTGTCGAGTCCCCTTTCAACACACCTTGTCCGTCGAAGCGTCGGCTTCTCTGGTAATGCTCCTCCTCCTCCTCCTCCTCCTCCTCCTCCTCCTCCTATTCCTGACATTTCTTCCTTCCTACTGTCATGCCATATAAAGTACTCGAGCTTGGGCTCCTCTTTCCTCCTCTTAAATAACAAATAGGTACACATATATATATATATATATATATATATATATATATATATATATATATATATATATATATATATATATATATATATATATAGGGTAAAGTGCATTTAAACCCCTCTTAGAGTTGCCTCGTTAGCAAATTAAGACCTTTTAGAAAACTTACGCGTTTTGCACCTCCCGCAAACCCTGTTTTGAGCACAATACCCCTTTCCGTCAAATTAACGTCAAAAGTAGCCGTTATCAACCAAATTAAGGAGAGAGAAATTATTCAACTCCCCAAATTACACCTCCAATTGACCGTTGGGCACAGCAGCTCTTCTATTCCTTCTCTATATATAGCATAGTGGAAAGTTGTTTGAAACATTACACTTAAAACACACATTTTCTATTTTCTACCTATTAATCCGGTAGGCTGTAGGGAAAATAACGTTTAATTTTTTTTCTTTCTTCCCTTTTATTTTACTTATTTGCTATAATCTAATGTGTTGAAATTTTTTCTTACCTACAGATATCCAATCCAACTGCAAATTATGGCTAGTAGCTCTCAATCTTCGTTCTCAAGACGTCCAAATAGGAATTACGGAAGAACAATTTGTTGCTATTGTGGATTAATTAGTCCACTGAAGACTTCATGGACACCAACCAATCCTGGAAGAAGATTTTACGGGTGTGCAAATTATCCAACAAATTCTTGTAGTTTTCTACTATGGGAGGATGAGAAACTTTCAGAACACTATCAAATTCTTATGTGGAATTTAATGAAAGAAGTAAAGGAGCATCGAGGCCAAGGTTTACAGCCTATTCCAAGAGGATCGACAGAGACGGTGGCAGCAACTGAACCCAGACCATGCTTCAACATACATATGTTGCAATTTATTTTAGGATTTTTGACATGTTTAGTACTATTTAAGTTATTCGTTTAAGAAATACGGATGTGATGAAGATCATATTTGACATGTTTTGTATCAAGATTTACAATTAAAGTTTCCAATCAAAGCAACATTTGGAAATTGCCAATGTAGCTTAGGCCTACCTGGTTTGCCTTTTGGCACTCTCTCCCTCTCCTTGAAAGGATTTGGGCATGCTCTTGAGTTGTGTCCTAACTGCTTGCAGTTGCCACAGGTGACAGTGGCTCTAGTCATGACATTTCCACTCTCCTTCTTAACCATACATTTTTTTGCACCCTCTTTGGCTTCTTCAAGTTTTTTCATTACCTTAGGAACAAGGACCCCATCATGATCTCCCATTCTTTCTCTCTTCTCATGGAACCTTACCATGAGCAATCTTCTTATAGTTTCTAGAAGACAGATAATGGGCTTGTCCCTTGCTTTCAATATGTGCGTGTTCCATGACTCACACATATTATTGCTTGACAGCTCACACTTAGAATTTGTTGAGAACCCATGCTTTGACCACTGGCCTGCAGGAAGTTTATCTAACCATTCATAGGCCTCCTTGCTCACTTTCATGATCTTATTCATTGCTTTCTCAAAATCAATTAAAGTGTATGCCTCTGAAGCTTCCCACAGGAGATACTTCAACTTGGACCCTGGATGTTTCTTCTTGAAGTTGTCATATATGTGCCTAACACAAAATCTGTGCTCTGCATTAGGAAGAAGATTGTGAAAAACATCCAGTAGGCCTTTTTGTCTATCAGAAATCCAGGTGATTGCATTTCCATCCATGCCAAGTGCATCCAATAGTTGATCCATGAACCAGTTCCAAGTTGAGGAGGCCCAGATCCTAACTCCACATCTTCATCAGCTTGAGCAGGCCCAGTCAAGTCTATATTGGCCCAAAAATCATCACCCAACTGCACATCAATCTCATCAGCTGCTTCAGAAGGACCACAGACAAATCTGGTGGTTGTAAACTCAGTAATGTCAACATATTCACCATAGTCAATGAGTGACTCAACAAGCTTCCCCGGTACATAAAATTTGATAAGACAAGGGGTTGGAAACTTTTCAAAAAAGCTCAATATATCATTGTCACCAAATATCTGAGTCTTTCTTCCATCTACAGGATCAAAATAATAAATTTCACAAGGAGCCTGGACCCCAGCAGATGCACATAACCCATCAAGATCAAACCAGCACATCTCATCTCTGTCCACACATTCTTTCAGTTCTAATGCCATACCCCCCACATATTGGTTATCAACACTAAAATCTCCCCCCACAAACATATTA
The DNA here is from genome assembly GCA_029216955.1 of Iris pallida. NCBI lineage: Eukaryota > Viridiplantae > Streptophyta > Magnoliopsida > Asparagales > Iridaceae > Iris > Iris pallida. The sequence continues at coordinate 9,584,195 of JANAVB010006389.1, read as the reverse complement.
ACAACATACTTCGTATCCATTAATCCCTCTGCACACACACACAGGCAACAACATATATAAGATAACTAACAGACAAATAGACAAACATATAGACAAACATATAGGCAAACATATAGACAAACAAACAATATAAACAAATAGACAACATATAGACAACATAGAGACAAACATATAGACAAACAGACAAATAGACAAACAACTAATTAATGTAGAAACATAAATGTATAGACAAACAAAAAGTCAACTAATTTAATATAAATTTAACTATTTAAATATAAATTAAACAATGTATAGACAAAGAGAGGGACAACAAACAACTACTTTAATATAAATTCATCTAATTTAATCCTACCTACATACAAGGATCATATACTACAAACAACACCACATATCATGCATGAAAGCTGACATTTTTCTCAAAAAATTACTAAATTTAACAACTCATATACTACAGACAGACATGATTCATGCATTTTCCTCAAACAATTACGAAATTTAACAACTCATATAGTACAAACAGACATCATGCATGCAATTTCCTCATGCATGAATTTTTTTCAACAAATGCATACTACATACAGACACTACATACAGACATCATGCAGACATTTAGAAAAATTCATCATACAGACATCATGCAGACATTTTTTTCAACAAATTCATACTACAACAAATTCATACTACATACAGACACTACATACAGACAACATGCAGACATTCAGAGAAAGTGTAGTAAAATTCTGAGAACTAGGGTTTTAGAAAGTACCAGTACGAGAATACTCCACTCCGATCTCGAGTCCGACCTGCACTCCGACCTCCACTCCGATCTACCAACAGCAGCGAGAGAGACGTGAGAAGGAAACGTCGGTTACCAAATCGACTTCGGGTTTGCAAATCGATTTAGGGTTTGGGAAGAGATTTAGGGTTTGGGAAGAGATTTAGGGTTTGGAACGGGGAAGAAGAGTGGAGAACGGGAGAGAGAGAAAGAGAGATGAGAATGAAACGTCGGTCCACTCCATTGGTTATATGGCAGGGGTAGTTGGGTCATTTCACCCATAAGTTAACAGCGGTTAACAGAAATGTGGGATTAGGGGGTGTTTTAAGCATTTTTGACTCTATCTGGGGTTTCTAAATCAGAAGGTCTTTATTTGCCAATTTGTGACATCTAAGAGGGGTTTAAATGCACTTTACCCTATATATATATGATGAATGTGAGGTTGGCTACTAGAGAGAGGCTTGAGTGTCAACAAAATTTAGATTTTTAGCGGTGCAACTGTAAGTAAAGTATGGGAAATGTGGGTTCAGATCCTCTGTGAGTGTTCGACTTGATTATATGAGAGGTCAGGGTTAATAGATTGGTTACTGGAGAGTGGTGTGTATATGGGGCGGTACTCGAACTGTTTGAGAATATAGAGGATTGAGACAAGGAACAAAACTGAGAGGGAGAAGAAGGATAGGTCAAGAGAGGATTATATAGTAGAAGAAGCTATAAGTTTACAACCTTGAGCAATATCTCAGTTGGTTGGTTAGGGGATAGTGGGGGAAATGGTCACAGGTTCTCGAACCCTTTGTGTTTATATGGATAGGGGCTTTTATACTGCTTTCCTTTTTTTTCCCTTCCAACGGAGTCATAATGATGAGGTTGCCCATATACATGAAGATGAGAACATTAGCCCACTGGTTGAGTAGGTGGGTGTGTATAAGAGTCATCTTGGGTCCAAGTCTAGGCTTGGGTGTTTTGTGGAGATTTATGGGGTGTGGAACCTTGGTGGCATTTTTGCCATCATATATATTTGTGTCATCAACTTAAAATATTTTTGGGCCTATCAACCTTGATACTTAGCCAATCTCAAATGGCTAGGATCTACTATAACATGGTGGGGAGTAGTCATAGCAACTTCTAAATAAACTACGAGTATTGTTATAAGTAGCCTTGGTAGAAAGTAATTAATTACTTTCTAAATTATTCTATAGGCTCCTTGGATTACTTAGGCTCGATTCCGTGCCAGACTTTTCCTTGTGTGAGTTCCTTTTTTCCTTTCCAGCGGAGTCATAATGATGAGGCTGCCCATATATATGAAGATGAGAACATTAGCCCACTAGTTGAGTAGGTGGGTGTGTATAAGAGTGATCTTGGGTTCAAGTCTAGGCTTGGGTGTTTTGTGGAGATTTATGGGGTTTTTCCCTTGGTGGCATTTTTGCCATCATATATATTTGTGTCGTCAACTTAAAATATTTTTGGGTCTATCAACCTTGATACTTAGCCAATCCCAAATGACTAGGATCTACTACAACATGGTGGGGAGTAGTCATAGCAACTTTTAAATAAACTACGAGTATTGTTATAAGTAGCCCTGGTAGAAAATAATTAATTAATTCCTAAATTATTCTATAGGCTCCTTGGATTACTTAGGCTGGATTCCGTGCCAGACTTTCACACTCAGCTTCCGGTTACAGGCAAGTATACCTTGCCACTATGATTCATCCTTCAGTTATATTTTATATGTCTGCTGTTTTACTTGATATATCACATGTGCGCGTCCGAGTACGACTCTGGGTGCAACCAACGAGATATATTGGCTCTCTACTTTTCAAATCTAGGGTATATGAGACTATCCTTACATTGCTGAACGGATGCACCGATATCCCGCAGGACACTGACACTACTTTGGACACGAAAAGATGATGATGAGATATAGGACACGTATCCCCGTACTCGACTGATCATTTGTATGACGAAGTGTGTGTCGGCATAATTATGTTGGTCATTTCATTGTATTGCTACTGGAATTCTGAATAGGGATTGAACGTGATAAGGAGTCGACAGATTTTGGATTCATTGGGTGGGGAGGACAGTCACTAGACGTAGGGGCTACGAGTTTTGTTCTCTTGATGTTGCTGCATGACGGGTGCCCAAAGGGAGCGCCACTACACGAGTACCCCTGACATCATTGACAGCCCTATATGTTGAAAGTTGTCCTCATTTACATATACACATAGTTGATAGAGTACCCCTGATTCTTTATGCTCTTCATACCATAATGGCATGTATATTAAGTATCTTGTTGCATTCCGCTGAGGACCTAGTTTCCTTCCAAGTTGGCTGAGTAGATTGCTGAGTCCTTTGTTGGAGTATTGTTGAGCACCCATTTTATTGCAGGTATTTACTCTTATGTAGATATATATTTCATTTCTATATTTCATATCTGCTTGATTGTGCAGTATTTATAGACTCTTTACCTCTCGAGTCTACTCGGACGAGTATGATTATTAGGCTGCAGACTTGTATTCATATTTCCTTTTTTCTGCTTCTGTTATATGGATTGAGATATAGAGTTGATATAGTGATAGCACTACAAGAATAAGGGCTTTTCTTGACGGTAATTTTTCGTCAAGAAATGTGTATCTTGACGGTTGCAGATCAGTCAACTAGGCCGGAGTCAAGAAAAGACTCCCCTCTTTTCTTGATGGTCGCTGACAGGGCTTTTCTTGACGGTATTTGGCCGTCATATTAAGTAGTTTTCTTGACTGTTTTTAGCCGTCAAGATAGCAGTTTTTAGAAACCGTCAACGTAGGCAAAAACTTTTCTCGACTCCGGCCTATATGACGACCTTTAGCCGTCAAGAAAAGCATTTGTTTTGACGGACAAAACCCGTCATAAAAAAGCAGTAATTCACGGCTATTATATAGCATGATATGAATTAAAGTTGACGTTTGACAACCGTCAAGAGAAGCTATCCAAAGTACCGTCAAGAGAAGCATGCCAAAATTCCGTCAAGAATTATATAATATCAATCAACCACACATAATATCAATCCAGAAGCTACACACATCAAATTACTATAAAGTCCAAATTTTATATTAACAAACTGTATTGTTCATACAACAAAAACTTCCAACACACATCCCAGCACATGTATTCTTCACTTGTCCAACCATAACATAATCCAACCATAAAGTACACATCCCATATCTATTGTTTCCAAACCACTTAAATATCCAAACCACAAACATCCATCACTTGTCACCACAAAACAAAACCCACCAACACTACAAAAATAAAACAAAAAAAGTAGCAAACTATATCGGAGCATATCCCTAGCCATATCCACAGCATTCCCCTATTCACAGCATGCATGCACCTTCATTTTTCAGCAAGTTCCTGAGAGAACAAGAACACAAAGTATCAACTCAGTATTACAGAATCTGAAGGCTAGCTATATTGAAAAAGTGTAAAAGTTAGAAAGAAATAGCTCACAAAAACTTCTAAGATGCACTAAGATATCCTTATTTGACTGGTGGTTTCCATTCAGCAAGCACTTTGATTGCCCAAACAAGAAATGTTTTGAAGCATTTGAATATTTAGTTTGACTTAATAAAAAAAAATAATTTCTTCCTTACAAACTAACAACAATACTTGCATAATCCTACAGTTGTTGAGTTTGTGTGGTATCTGGGACCCTTATATCACCTACTTAACCCCAAAGGGCATGAAGTCATTTATTTGGAAAAAAATCCCTTTGAGCATTCATATTGGAGGCCAGTGACTAAAACTCAGATAAGTTATTTAACAAGTACGAGTGCTCACCTTACTTGCCTCCATGAGGATTGATACTCAACCCAAAAGACCCCCAAATCCCTTATACCACTATACCTATCACATACTCAACCCAAAAGACCAAAATTGATACATAAACCCAAGACCTAAAGCCTCTGAACTAGTTTAGGATATCAGATATCTACTCTAGCATTCAAATCAGAAATCATCCTAACTAACATATCAATATATATACCTTCATATGAAATTAACTATACAACTAATCTATTGATACCTCAAGCTAACACTCTAACATATAAAGCTAACCCCAAAATCTGGTACAAACTAACATCTAATAAATCTGATACTAACCTCACATCTATGATACGTACAATAGAACCCCAAAGCCAAACTCTGAAACTCAAACCCCTCTCTAGATATCCTAAGCCCAAAACCAATGGCCAACTGCCCTACATTGCTCCTACTGCTACTGCTACTGCAAGCTACTGCTGCTGCATTTGCTATTACAAATGCTCAAAGAGCCTGCTGCTGCTGCTGCATGCTACTGCTCTGCTAAATACAAAAACAGGTAATAGCCAAGGCAAGCGCTTAAAAGGAAAGAAATTTTGGCATGCTACTAATTAGAAAACTCTTACATCTAATTATAATGCTTGATGTTTGCTAGAGTTCCATATCATCTTAAAACCACCTAATTAATCATCTAATTTATGGAAAGAAAATAAAATTATGTTCACAATGAAGTATTTGACTGGTATGAACCCATCAAACAAAGAACCAATTTTATTATGGTTTGTTCAAAAAAATTCATGGAAGAAAACAAATAGACAATGAGAAAAAAATTCAAGAATAACTAATCGAAAGCCTAACCTACTCTACATAATAACCATAATTCCCCCAAATCATCCTCCCAAAGCCAAAACTCAATTTGATGTCATAAGTATTCAACTTCTATTTGAATAAAAAGAGAAAGTGTACCCAAATACAAAAAGAGAAACTAAATTGAAGTGCCTTGATATTAATTTGAGCCCAACAGTTACAAAAATGGATGTCAATTGAGGCCTTAATGGCTGTTCACACTTCACAACCATTAAAACTATATGTGACTTTAAAACTATATGTGATTGTTGAACAAAGATATAAAGATTTATGTGGACTAATGTGTCGGTTTCGACGTGAATGAAACGAGCAGAGGATGATACCTGTTATAGCTGTGTTATGCGGATACGTGGACTTATGTGTCCGATGGAACACTCGAACACGAGTAGTTCTCGATCGTCGATCCCTCGAGCCTCTGCATGAACCTTCCATGCCTTGCTTTGTCTGATCTGAGTTGATGAATCTTCTTTGAGGCATCATGTTGAACAAGTGATGAGCAATAACTTAAAATCAAACCATCCATTTGGTGGCAATCTTGGACAGGCTTCGGTGTCAGTAGTAAAGCAAACTGAGAAGCTCTATTGCCCAGATGATGCCAGCTTCCAAGGTTGAGAAAGATCAATAAAAGACTCATAACATCCTAGTCATGAGAACTTACAAGTGGATACTATACCTAGATAAACATGCCTTCTCATACACCCTTGTTTCAAGATGTATGTCTTTCAAACATGCCTTTGATTCTAAATTAGAATGCAAAATTTAGGAATCTATATTGTGTAACACTTGTTTAACTAATACTACAATCATATTCATTTAACGTACATTATGTAATCTGTGTATGTATACAGCTTGTACAAATCAGCTGAGGAAGATATATGGTGGGAAGGTGATCAACTGTTCTAACTCAGCTTTTATAGCACAATTAGCTTAGCAAGTCAAGATTGTTTTTTCAATGCATAAGAGGGTGAAAATGGAGCCAGATAGTCATTGGCCTCTTTTGGGAACCAGAACAATAAGAGACATTTTTATTATCGGAACAAAAGCATTAGTTAGCAACCAACTTATAAATGGCAAAGTTTTACTACTCCAGCTCCTACAATATAGGTTGGTCTTAGTTGTAACACTCGGCCTGGACAAAAATAAAAATAAAAGTGGTACCGAGTCTTGGTATTATTGTTGCTGAGACTTGACTGATCATTTATGACTAACTTATGTTAAAAAATCCTGCTTGCAGTTCCAGCTAAGCTTGTAGTGTAAGCTGAACTCAATTTTAGAAATGTATATGTTGGATTCTCAAATAAGTAGATGCCTCTTTTTTTTGAATTTTTGAGGATCTGGATCTCCAAGAGGAGAATCCTTTTTCCCCCTCAACATGTTCCCGAATTTCCATCCATTTAGATAAGACTATAGTGCTACTAACACAGGACTCAACTGATATTCATATGTGCAGATTGTATAATAATGTAGGATATGTATCATTCGATGAATATCATTATATACTTTCTATCAAATATCATTGAGCAAGTTGAACTACAACATGAAAGACAAATTATTAGGTAAATATGTGACATTAGAATAGAGACTGAAAGACGCATAACTAACTAGTTTATGTCAATGAATAAGGTTGCACTTTTTCAAGACTAAGAGACCTTAGCAAAACCATAAAAATGATAAGTGGGAAATGAGAAATGAGTTGTACCTTAATTATACTATTTGGACCAGTAATATCCTCAAATCGAAGCATAACCAACTTTATCACCCAATTCTGTCTCCATCTCCTCACTAACTCTTTTTGCAACACTCATGGCTGCCACACGTATGGGTTGGGTACAACCAATAATACCATTCATGGTATATCCATCTTCATGCAGATACTGTCAGATTAATCAATTAGATTAGGTAAATTACATATAACTTGAATTCAATAAACAAAATGTACAACCCAAATCAGGACAGACCTGTGTCAATTGTGTTGTTTTTCCTGAATCAGTTTCTCTAACTACAACACACTATAGTTTCGCTATGGCACTCCAAAATTAGTGTAGTTCATGTGTCATCATGTATATCATATACTGACAAATTTGCTTCCCTGCAACAAAGGTTACAAGCAATTATAATAGACCATATTTGCAGCAAGTCAAATTCATGCCTCAAAGTGAGACAATAATTTATACCCCCAAACATGGAATTATCAAATCCCTCTTCTTCTACGTCGTTTGCGGCACTCTATTCAAGTATAAATAGATAAAAATTAGTAAGATTACAAAAAAATATTGGAAACTATTATTGAATACATAAGAATTCGATAAGCTTTGCTTCTTCAAAAACCTCCATGTTGTTCTGGTACTTAACACAGAACTTTCTTATTAGTATATGGCCTGACAGTGATTTGAATATGGTCTCACAGGAATACTAAAATTTCACACATACTTGATTTGCAGCATTGGTTGATCGTTGTGGTGGCTGTCAGTAAATTGTGTCATGTTTATGTGACGGTACCATTTTCGTGTCTGCGACATGAACAAAGAAGCATCGACTTGGTGAAGTTAGGGTTAGGATTTTACCGAGAACTTCCTGGGTCCTCGTGGCACGGTTGATGATCTTTGTCCTCATTGGAGTCACCCTGACCTCCACGCCAGAGTATCCGTCCTCGACGAGCTCGTGCGTGAGCACCTCGTTGAGATCCACGAAGAAGATGCCATTGTTAACGAACTGAGAAGCAAAAAAAAATGTCAAAAAAATTCAATTATGGAGAGAGCAAAAAAAAATTAGGGCTAGGATTTCAAATTACCTTTCTCTTCTTTTTCACTTGAGTTTCCATGGCTAGATCGAGAAAAGTGAGGACATTTTCAGAGCTTTTTTAAACAAAGAAAACCCCAAACCTAGATTTTTTTAGGAGTGTGGGGATAAATGAAGGCGGAGAAAACCCCGACCATACCCGACCTTAGCTTTACACAGCTTAATATGGAGGATCTCGTTGACGTGTGGAGGAAGCGGCCGTCCTGGTCACGGTCGGTGTCGTCGGAGAGCATGCTGTCGTAGGAGGAGGAGCTGGCAGGGGAGACGGTGGGGTTCCACTGGAGAATCAACTTCTCCACCACCGCGATGTCGCCTCCGTCGTCGGCAGGTCACCGGAGTCGTCCATGGGGAAAAAGTAGGGTTAGGGTTTCGTTAAGGGAATTTTTATTAGGAGTTTTGGGATTGTAAAGACTATTTATAGGAGATGGGAGGGGTCTCTCTCTCTCTTAAAGAGGGCTTCTTAGGAAGGAGAATGGGAGAAGAGGAGGAAAGGATTTTCTAAGAGGGGATTTCTGAAAGATCGAGAGAAATTTTTCTGTTTTCCCTAATAAAAACAAACACCTACCGTCAACAAATATGAAATGTTTAAAAAAATTACTATATTGACATCGAAATAAATTGCGGCAATTTTTCCGCACATATATTAGTTGGCGGTTATCACCAAACTTTCAATAAATAAAATAGTATTTCTTAACGGATCCTCTAAAACCGTCAACTATTGTACTATAAAATTGCTAAATTAACATAAAACATGTCCATTCTTGACATAAGGCTAAAACCGTCAAGATAATCCCTTTTCTTAACGGTTTTTTACGACCGTCAAGGAATAAACCGTCAAGAAACGTCATTTTTCTTATAGTGTAGTTACACCATTTTAAACAGCTTACACGTATTCGAGTCGACTAGAGTCTAGTTGAATACGTAGCTGGCCTATGTCACGTAGCTCGGTCCCACAAATTTTGGGACTGGGCATGACATGGTTATTGTGGTGGCCTATGCATGTCGAGATAAATCGTTTTGGATAAGTCATTGTACCGAACGAGCCTGCACTAGGATAGTATATTAGGATCTCAATCCACAGCTACTATTGTAAATTCTTTTGACTTCTACTATCGTCTTAGAATTCTGTATTTGTGTTCAATCATAGCTTCCTTGAATTTTCTTTTATGAACTCTCGTTCTTCCCTATCTCGAAAGGGCAAACTTTTGTGATTTATCAACCATTTTGATTATATTTCATTATAGAATGTGATTAGAGTAGATATAATATTATGTAGGAGATTATTTAAGGCACATAGGGGTTGGATAGACGTCTCTACTAGATGGATCGATAGGATATGAATAGCATCTCTATTGAGGTTTAGTTTCTATAAGAAAGTCCCTCGATTGAAGGAGCCCCTTGACTAGAACATATGGAATTAAATTAGAGGCTTACATATTTGTAGATCTGTTGGAAGAATTTTCAGTAATGATTGCAATGACTATGAATACGAATAAAAGATTGCATAGACCGACTTGGGACTAGACAAAGATAAGAATAGAGGTGCCCCTACAATAGAATTTTCAAACAATATGACCCGAGGAAAGGATGATCTAATGAGTCACAAATTGGTGATTCGACATCATCATGTAAATGATTGCATCGAGCTAGGAAGTTCTACTTGAAGGATATAGGAACCCACGCTTGGAAGGACTAAGTGATTAGCCAAGGTGGGTAGACTTTTATAGACACTCCACCAAGATAGGATGTAGAATAGATAGTAGTACAAGACTTAGTCCTGTCAGGAGGCATGAGGATCATTAGACTAAACCATGATATCACTGTCTAAGCTAGACCGAATTTGAAAAATATAAATATTTCTTGATCAAAGGGGGTGAGATGAGAGAATACTATTTGAAGGAAGACACATTGGGTTTTAGAGTGCCAACAAGAACGACAATAGCAAATAGCGCCCAAGGACCCCGTCAGGATACAAAATTATAAAGCGTGATGATCATGACTAGATACAAACCCTTGGAGTTATATTGAACTTAAATTTGAGGAATTCTTACGTAGAGGATATAGGAAACAGGAACCTGATATAATGGGGAAAGAAATTTCTTGGTCATAAAAGAAACTACCCTGGAGAGATTATTATTGACTAGTCAACCTTCACTATATTGGTTGAGTAAAAATGTGAGCGACCTATTAGAAATTGGGACTAGAAGATTGACCAATATGGTTATACTATGATAGAGGTATCAAAAATAACTATTTATTTGACCCAGCCTAAAACCTTTTCTAACAAATTGGAGTAAAATAGTTAGGCGTTTTTGTAAGTAATGAATAGTTTACTTATGGTTAGAAGGGGTAGAATCATTGATTATTTTGCTAAGGAATTTGACCTATGACTTGTAAGAGTGTGGGATTTGAGGGACTGACTGAGTTAAGTGTTCATTATGACCTTTCTATCTTTGATGGTTAGTCATAGCCGAGGATCTGGCAATAGAGTTAGAAAAGTCATAGCTCAAGAGGCAGATCAGTAAACCCTTCGTCAAATGCAAAATAGTTGGAAATCTTGGAGGAATTATAACGAGAACATTTGTGTTTGGAATTATACAGAGTAGTACTAGGATTATGAAGAAGTCAATGTGGGAATTGCAGGAAAAGACGAGGGGACCATGATAAACTATGATGACTTTCGAGGACTATAGGGAGAACTATAACTTAAGCAAGACCCTTGAAGTTGAGATTCGAATAAAAGAAGAGGAGATTATTTCGAAGAAATAAATGATACAAATTTTATGACAGATATAAATGAGGTTAAAGAATGATTATGACGTACAAATATGTCAGGAAACCAATACTACAGGTTGTAGGGAGGCTGGGAGGCATAACATCAAGGATAAGACAAGACATTCAGAAAACAATGAGAAGAAAATGAAATGGCATGAGCTGAGAAGAAAACAGGAATTTCAAGATAGAAAATACAATATCCTAAAATAGATTGATGAATAAAATCTAGAGTTAGTAGTACATAGTGGATGATAAATTTCCGAAATAAAGATGTTCCATAGACGGAGGAAAACTTAAGAATTTAATGCTTTATTGAATTTCAAAAATCTGGGACATTTGAAGACCTTGGCAGATTACATTATGAGCAACTTGGTATTGTGTTATTGGAAGTTGCCCTAATGAAGCTAGGTCATAAATTGGAGTGTACCAGTAAAAAAGAGATAAGGCAGAAGACCTTCAAGTACTATTAGTTAGATTCCGGATTAAGATTAGGCTAGCCCTGTTTAAGGAATCATGAGTTATCTGATAGACAGGATAAACCATAGTATGAACTAGTATGCAAATTTATTCAGCTTGTTTGACTATTATATTATTCTAAGTGACATGAAGTTGTAGCTTCAGACCGTATCACTATACCTTCATCCCTTAACCTCCTATCCTATGATTGGCGAATCATAACTTCATAATCATTCCAACTATGAGGTCAGGAATGATCTTATCCCTTCCCTAATCGTATCATAATCTCAAAACCAATCCTTGATTTTTATACCTCTTTGTGCCTAATATTCGTATTTATCATAGGCGTCGTTTCTTCCAATTTTTTGACTAAATGCCTTCCTAGTCGTACCTTATTCTCGTGAGAATTACTCTATGAACTTATCAAAATTTCTCTTACTGCAACTTCTCTATTCGCTTCTCGAACTTGTCTTCTTATTATGCAATTATAAACCCTCTAAGCCACCTCGCTCTAGTATGTCCGATCGAGCCATTTTCTTCTAACATGCGGATACCTTGACCTATATAGGAGTAGCACTGAATTGATAATAATTCTCTTACAAGGTTATTGACCAATAGTACTGTGATAGTACCAAGTTCCTTAGATTATTGCAGGCTGTAATACCTAAATTCTCGTACTCCTTTTAGAAAGTATGATATTCCGGAACTCTAGCACTTGGTGGGATATACACCCTAGATACTAGTAGCATGAGCATCCCATATGGACCATATGCGACTAGTCATACTTGACTCCTTAGATATTAACCTTATATCCTTTTATACTATCCCTTGGTATAATTTCGAGTACGAAGTTTTTCTAAGGTGGGTAGGATATAAGCCTCCTAAATTTTAGGGTTCTTCTAAAAATAAATTAAATGAATTATTTTTTATAAACATTTTGTTATAATTAGTTTTGATCATTAAATAAACCTTTCCGTGACTTTGATTTTTGGAGCGCTAGGGATGTCAATATCTCGAAACTTTCTTCAAGAGTTTTGACCTAGGCAAGTTTATCTACCATTAAACTTGTTTTCTTGTATTCTATTTACATCGTATAACTTTTTGGTCAATTTAGACCATTTGGCCATCTACCGAAAAACTTGACCAAACTTTCAATTTAATTTCGGGACTCGACATCGATCCAACCTAATTGACCCAATATATAATTTTGACCTATTTTGAGCGTGCTACACACATGCCACTTGTGTGCCATCCAATCGAGCTCCCATATGCCATTATTTCATCAATGATCATAGTTGATCTAAATTGTAGTCATGATCGCACGAAACCCAAACCGAACTCAATCAAACCTAAGTCACCCAACCCAAGTGCATGTGACCCCCTTCTTTTATTGCTATTATTACTAATATTCATAAATATATTATTAATTAAGTTAGAATGAGTGAATCGGAGAATGTACATACTTTTATATATACATGTATTATTTAGAGTACATTTATAGATATATAAATCATATAGGGTATATATATGTATATACATATACAAATTTAGAGTAAGTATATTATTTTTAGAAGTATATATTATATAGAGTGTATATATTATATAGAGTGTATATATTATTTTAGGGTACACACACACATACACACACACACACACAAAAACACACAAAAGTCAACAACTTGCACCTATGCGACATGGCGAGAATTTGGATCAGGTGGGACAAAGAAGTTTGGGTTGGAGTTGTTATTGACATGGCTGAGCAATCAATTGCTATTCATTTCACCAATTCGGGGGGTCTTCAGTTTGTCCTATCTGCAGTATATGGGCACAACGACCGACTGTGCAGGTGCGCTCTTTGGCAAGATATCTCCCATCTGAGCAATCTGGTGGACTCAAATATTCAATTCCCTCTACTCGTAATAGGAGATTTCAATGCGGTCCTATTTGGTCATAAAAAATAAGAGGCCGACGTGTTCCTGACCAAATTATGGCTGATTTTCAGAGATGTATTCTTCTATCTGGGCTACGAAGTTTAGAACGAACAGGGCATATTTAGACATGGAAAAACAAGTCCGCGATAAAAAAGAGTGGCATGTCAACTGGATCGCATCTTGGGGAATAGCAGATGGTTCGATCTGTTCCCCCACACAGTCACGGAGGGTCTACCTGTCGGTACCAGCGACCATTCCCCATTAACGGTGTACTTTTCGACCAAAGCTGAGCAGAAGTCCAGGCCGTTTAGATATAAAAATGTATGGCATCAGAAGGAAGGCTATACTGACACGGTTCGAAAAGTGCTGGCCTGTAATGTTACAGGAAATCTGCAGTTCTGTCTCGTTCGTCGTCTGAAATGAGTGAAGGCGGCCCTCCGCGATTGGTGCCGGCATCTACCAGTCGATGACTTGGCATCCAAGGAAGCGAGCCTCCATGGACTCCAAGCCCAGTTACAAATGGATATGCTTAATACGGAGTTGGCAGCACGAGAGAGGGAGCTTGCTCGCGAGGTTGGGAAGATACGAACCATTGACGAAATCGAGATGGCTCAAAGGGCCAAATGCAGCTGGCTTCAGGACAGAGACAGATGTACGAAATTCTTTTAAGACATCGTTCGGACTCGCCAGAATCAAAACAACATCCACAAGCTCATCAGGGCATACGGGGTTGCTCTAACAGCCCAACACGACATTTGTAAGTAGGCGGTGAGGTATTACTCTGATTTATATAACCAGAATATTTACCCAACTATTTTTCCAGATATTATCTGCAAAAAGCTCATGACGCCTGCTAGAAATCGAGAGCTACTTAGGCCGATGACAGTCGAGGAGGTGACGGAGATCATAAAGTGGGCACACCCGGATAAGGCGCCTGGTCCAGATGGGTTGGGAGCAAATTCTACAAGCTTCATTGGATGGAGCTCAAGGACTCGGTGGTAGACATGGTTGGTGATTTTCTTACTCATGGCAGGCTGTTGCGGAAAGTCAACCACGCATTCCTTACACTTATTCCGAAGAAGGAAGGAGCTTCGGATATAATGGACTTCCGGCCCATATCTTGCTGCATCTACTTGTATAAGATCATCACATATCTCATGTGTCGGCGTATGGAGGGTGTAATACAAGATATTATTTCCAAAAATTAGGCGACTTTCATTAAAGGGTAAAAGATTGTCGAACATAGTCTGATGGGACACGAGATGGTACATGAATTCAACAAACCAGAAGCGAATAAAGCATGTATCAAACTAGATTTGAGAAAGGCTTATGACATGGTCAACAGATATTTCCTTTGCCATATCATGTTGTCTATGGGCTTCGATCCAGCTTGGGTTGCTTGTGTCAAGGAATGCATCTCGACGACCACCTTTTATGTTCTGATCAAAGGCCAACCTCAGGGGCACTTCGGCAGCAATCGGAGAATTCGGCAAGGATGTCCGCTCTCACCCATATTGTTTACTATAGTTATGGAGTACTTCTTGTGTTTGATGGATATCGCAGTATATGGACGTCGTATCACCCCTTTATTTCAGCATATCCACCCACAAGTCACCCACCTCATTTATGCAGATGATCTGCTTATTTTTATGGTACCAACACGGTCGGGTCTGGATGCCCTCTCAGAGTTGTTGGTGGAATTCAGTGAGAAGACTGGATTTCAATTGAATAAAGATAAAAGTATAATATACTTCAACAAACTATGTCCGTAAAAGAAGGAATTGGCAGAAGCACTGGGCGTCAACAAAGGAGAACTGCTAGTTAAATATTTGGGGATCCCCCTTTCGGTAAATTATACAAAAGACGTGGACTGTTCGAGCATAGTCGAGTTTGCGCAACACCGTATGAAGGGATGGCAGGCCAAAAATTTATCTTTCGACGGTAGGATCGAGCTGGTAAGATCTGTTATCCAATCTATAGCAAGCTTCTGGTTGCAATCTACTATTATTTCGCTTGCTACTATTGATAGACTTGAGAAGTTATGCACGAAGTTCATATGGAAGGGTGGGGTAGATGCAATAGCTTGGTCAGATATGTGTCGACCAAGAGAGAAAGGGGGGTTAGACTCCGTTTACTCCTTACTATGCGTACTATGGCAGGGTGGATACTGGTACGAAAATTCGTACAAGGTGGAACTATGTGGGCCAGTTGGCTGAGGGCCAGGTATCTAAAAGGCGCTAACTTCTGGACATACTCTTCTACCAACAATGAATCGGTATCTTTCAAACAGATACTGAAACACAGGGGGCGGTCACTCAGAGGCTTGTCATGACCCGCACCCGGAGTGAGGGCACGACTGCGTGACAGCGTCCCAGCCTACGTCGCAGAAACGGCGTAGAACGTTGTCTAGGTCTATTATCTAACAATATTTATAATATCAAAACCTGTCGAAAAATAGTCAACTCCGAACGGAGGACAAGCAATGACAATATAATATACTCAATCACAAACTCTAAGAAGGATAGATGATGCTGAAAGATAAAGACAACAAGATAGGAAAATATCATCCTAAAAATCCAACACAGAATAATACAAGTCCAAAGTCTCAGAGTCAACAATCTCAAATACAAATACTAAAATAATAACAAGCCAAATGTAATCTGGAGACAAAGTCCAGTACTAAACTAAACTAGCTAAGCTACCACTAATGCCTCATCGGCTGGAACTAACCCCTGCTGGACAAGGGTCTCCCGGTCTATGCCCACTACGTCATGAGGACCATAGTAGGTAGGATACTCGTTCTCACCATAATCTGTAAAATTTTGTCAACATATCCCGTTAGGATGGAACGAGCACAAATCTTCAGTGACTGTTCTAGTTAGACGATATTAAAAATATAGCAGTAAATAGAGAGAATGTACAAGGTAAAATGGTACATACATGGATTATGGTAAGGCATATCAAGACTGTAAATGAATGTAAGAGCAAGATAACAATATATATCATGTACGAAAATCAGAAACAACTATCTATGTGAGTTTAGCACTAGTTTCAACATGTGATCGGCTTAGGAACTTGCACAAGAATTTGGCCTGGCTAATCATACGTGGAGTGTATGATTAACACTCACGGGAATAACAATATCTTGTACGGGAATGATTTGATCACATATCTACGCTAATACCCCCGCCCCTGACTAGTATAATGGATCCAACCACGACACGTCATGACACGGGATTCTCTGAGAAGGTAGCTAGCCTTCGCAGGAATCGTATCTATACATTGCACAAGGAACAAGGAAAGACTTGCACAAGATATACCAAGAAATACAAGGAATAACATCTCATGACGGGATCCAGACAAATACCAATTCGTGTGAACAATGTGTCAAGAGAATAAAGATAGCTACACTAAATACAAGAAATATAGACGATATCATAAAACAGAAATACTGTCAGAGAACATACTCGCCTGAGATCTGGTAGAAAATGTTAACAGTGTATCGAGGCTCAGAGTGAAGTCATAGACCTAAAGATGAGATATACATGAGTAAAATAGGGTTTAACAGTATTAGGCATGATTTCTATGGTACGCTATGCAAATCTAGGTCAAACTCAGTCAAACTAAGTTACACCAAGTTAAACTAAGTTACACTAGGTCATACAAAGCCAAAATAGATCAAACTAGGTCAAGCTAAGTCAAACTAGGTCAAACTAAGTCAAACAAGGTCAAACTGGGCCAATAGTTGACTTATAGTTGACTTTTGGTCAACTAGTCAACTCTGATCAACTCCTAGTCTATTCTAGGTAAACTAGGTCAATGGTTGACTCACAGTTGACTTTTGGTCAACTGATCAACTCTAGTCAACTTCTAGTCCATTCTAGGTCGAACTAGGTCAATGGTTGACTCACAGTTGACTTTTGGTCAACTGGTCCACTCTGGTCAACTTCTAGTCCATTCTAGGTCGGATGTTGACTCTACGTTGAGTTTCAGTCAAAGTAGTCAACCTTGGTCAAACTAGACCAAGTAGCCTATTTCTAACCATTACCTACCAAGTTATCCTAGTTCTAACCATTACCTACCAATATAACACAACACCCTAGATACTAGGTAATACCCTTACCCTAGTAATATTTACCTTAGGCTAGTAGATAACCTACTAACCTAGGCTAATAGATCCTACTAATACCTTAGACTAGCATCTAACAATCTATCCTAGTATCCTACCAATACCTTGCTATTACCTTACCCTTGCCTATATGTGAACCCCATTACCTTGTCAAGGTATCCCAATACCTTACCAATATCTTAGACTTCTCATTTACCTTCTAAGATACTCCATTGTATCTTAGGATACTCACTCACCTATATCTAGACTAATATTAACACCACTAGGATACTAACTTGCATCTAACTCAAACATCTAATATCCCAACTCCAAGATACCAACTATTACCTTAGTCTAGGTACAAATACCCTAGTCTCCTATACCAATACCTTGGCTATCTAGCATCTATCTATATACCACAAGCTACTAGCTAACCAATATCTTAGATATCTAATATCTTGGAATCTAGGTAAACTCCTTCACCTTGTGATAAGGTAAATACATTACCTTACCTTGAAGGTAACTCCATACCTTACCTTGTGATAAGGTAAACCCCTTTATCTTAAAGTAAGGTAAATCTAAGACATCCCAAGATATCTCAAGATACCCCTTGGTATCTCAAGATACCACTCTAACCATCTAAACCCTGACTCTAAAGTATATCTAGACACAAACTAACCACTAACATCTAATCTCTAACTCTAATATCTACAAGACACAAACTTCTAAGATATAACCATCTAACCTCTAACACTATATATCATAGATACTAAGATACATATAACATATAACATATCTAACTTATATCTCTAAGCTAACTAACCTCTAACTCCAACATAGACTAAGATGTTACATATCCTAACTTTCTAACATTGACTAGCTAACCAATAACTTAGATATCCAACCTTAGTATCCAGGCAAACCCAATATCTTGCCTTAAAATAGGGTAAACCCATTACCTTGGTAATGGTAAAACCAAAATTCTAAGATACTACTTGGTATCTCAAGATACAAAGTATCTTGACTCTAACATAGACTATCTAACTCTAACACACTCTAATATCTAAGGTACTAAGATACCCCTCTTAGTATCCTAAGATACTAACTATCTATAGATATCCTAACATCCAAGATATCTAACTTATACTCTAACATGAACTAACTTCTATCAAGACACTAACTTTCTAACTTAGGATACTAAACATATCCTCACATATATACAAATCTAACTCTAATTCTTAAAACTAAGATACTTTATCTAACTTAGGACTAACATAGATACTAACATTCATCCTAACCAATACTCTAACTGTCACGCCCCAGAAACAGAATACTGGAGAGCGGGGGTGTACATAGCCAGCTACGTATATTGAAATGGAATCTACCTCGCTATACGGTCACGGCTGTCTAGATATGAGAGTTTACTACAAGCCAACGGTCTCTTATGGTCAAGCCTATTATCTCAATCTCAAGCAAGTAATATAGTTACAAGATGTTAGACCATCAAATATACAATAAAAGGCGTCCCAAATATTACATATTCAGTTGATCATGAAGCTAGTCATACAAAATACGAAGACTAGCAAGAGTTCAGTCATACATGATCAACCCTAGAATTTGTTAATCATGTTACAGTCCGTAGGCAGACAGTAAGTAAATATGCATCGAGCTAACAGGTGCTCGTCGGCTAAACGCCTCAAAAGAATAATTTTACAATATAGTGAGCGAATCAAAAAGGAAACCCACTCGTAGCCCGGGTTCTGTCTAGTCGCCACCATTGGACTGGAGGTTCGGTAGATCCTCGGGTGCTGCTCCAAAATCTGGCCACACAAAACCAGCTGGGTCAAATCCCAGAAAGTGCAAGTGCCACAAAGGAGGCCACAAAATAAGAACAAAATATAACGCCCCAGAACCAGAATACTGGAGAGCGGGGGCATCCATAGCCAGCTACACATAATAAAACGGAATCCATCTCACTATACGGTCACGGCTGTCTAGATATATGAGGGTTTATCTACAATCCATCAGTCTCCTATGGTCATGAACAAGCCTAGTGTCTCAATCTCAAACAAGCAATAATAGTTACAAGATGTCAGAGCACCAAATATATAATAGCAAGACGTCCCATACATTACATATTGGATGATCATGAAGCTAGTCGTACAAAATGTTAAGACTAGCAAGAGTTTAGTCATACATGATCAACCCTAGGATTTGTCAATCATGTTATAGCCCGTAGGCAGACAGTAAATAAGGTGCAACCGAGCTAACACGTGCTCGTCGGCTAAACGCCTCAAAAGAATAATTTTACAATAAAGTGGGAGAACAAAATAAACCCACTCGTTGCCAGGGTTATGCCTGGTGGCCACCATCTGGCTGGAAGGTAGGTAGAACCTCTAGTGCTGCTCCGATATCTGGCCACACAAAACCAGCTGGGTCAGACCCCAGAAAGAGCAAGTACCACAAAGGAAGTTTCACTTAGGAACTAAAACCAGCACATCACAATAGAGTATTAAGATAAATAATAAATAAAGAACTGATAATAATAGAGATAACAACAGTAAACTGAGTACGAAGAAACTATTCAAGTAGCCAGGTCACAACCCTTAAACCAAACAAGGACCGGGGTTGCAGCCCTTCACCTGAATAGAAACCCGTCTCAAATACTATTGGTAAGTAAAACATGATTAGTCTTGGCGTAGGGTAAAAATAAAACAACAAACGAAGAGAGGATAAGGAACCGCTCCGGAAGCCAGATTACAACTCTTAAACCAAATAAGGACCGGAGTTGTAACCCATCGCCTGAACAGAACCTTGCCCCTGATCTTTATTGTTAAGCAATCATAGGTAACCATGTCATGTCATATTCTTGAAAAATAGGACGAGCATGGCACGGGAGGTAAATAGGACAATAACGAGGAGAAGACACAGAACTGCTCTGGGAGCCAGGTTACAACTCTTAAACCAAACAAGGACCGGAGTTGTAACCCTTCGCCTGAACAGAACTGGCCCCTGATCATTATTGTCAAAGTAAGCATAATTAGTCATGGTATTAAGTTGAGGTAAAAACATGACGAACGTGGCATGGGGTTGTGATAAGACAATAAACGAAGAGAGGATACAGAACTGCTCCGGAAGCCAGGTTACAACCCTTAAACCAAACAAGGACCGGGGTTGTAATCCTTCGCCTGAACAGAACTGGACCCCCGATCGTTATTGTTAAGGCAAGCATAAATAATCCCGTCATGTCACAATCTAGCACAGGATCAGGATAAGACTATGCTGGAATAAACTCCATTCAATCAATCACGGCCAAGCAATGAGTACGGCTTGATACTTTTAACTAACTAGGGTTATCACATGTCTAGTTACTAGCAAGATGCAATGAGATTATTTTTTCAGCCACAAGCCCTGCAGACCATCCGGTTATCCAGGTCGAATGTCCGTTTATTAATGGTGCACCACATGACTGTGTGCTGGAAATGTGCCCTACTCGTCGGTAGACTACAAGTCCACTTAATGCGTTTAGATAACGGAATTGCCTGTAGCTGAAAATCTCTTCATGTCTACTGAATTATTCTAGTTAATTAGCCTTAGTTAATTTCAGTAGGTATCCCTGACCGTGGTACTCAGGGATCCCTATCCTAGACATGATGCAAGATAGTAATTATTTATATGTACAAACACAATCGTCCACGGTGTCCAGGTCAATTTCTTGTCAGGTCGTGTCATGTTATGTTAGTCGTCGTAACAGCAATTCGAGATGATCATGTCAGGTATACTTGTCATACTATGCCATGTTCAATTATTATTTCCAAATATATTAATTAAATTCGTGATTTTCAAGTTCATGACAAAAGGCGTAAGGATATAAAATGGGCGTAAAATATATATAAAAGGTAAAGGTGTATGCCATAGGAACTCAAGTTTCTACGCGCGTACCACTGATTACGCTAGTGAAACTTTACGCGTGAGCTTTACGCTAGCAAGATTGTACGCGAGCAAGGGAGCATACGGCTGGGATTTACGCTAGCCAGGCTTTACGCTATCAAGATTGTACGCGAGCAAAATTTTACGCGCGCAATCCCTCGAGCAGATTTTACGCGGGTAAAACTTTACGCGAGAAAAACTTGGGCAACTTTACGCTCGTGAAGGTCTGCTCGAGCTAGGGATTTTACGCGAGCTTGATTTTATGCGAGCGGGAGAGTCCCGAGCGTAAAATTGAACAGCTCAGCGTAAAACGAAGTACGCTGGCACGCGATGCGTGTGCGTAAAAGGGAACTACGCTAACACGTTAAGACGTGGGCGTAAAAGCTGAATACTACGCTGGCATGCAATGCGTGGGCGTAAAACTATATCTTCTCCACATGGTCAATACAACCATGCGTAAAAAGGCTCAGGAACTCCATCTCGGCCAGGACTTGGTAAAATCCGGCCATCCCAAAACCAAACTTGTGTAAAATTATGAGGCCTACTACATGGAACTCTTAGTTTTCGAAAACAAGCTATTTTAGTAGATCAAAACCAAGAAGATCGAAAATACTAGAAACTTAGATCTACGTAGAATGAGCCATGGAATTTGAAAACACTAAGTACTAAAGAGGCTTAAGATCTTGAGGAGAAGAAAATGGAACAACAAAATGGGAGTTCCTTCGTGAAGCAAATTATACTTGCCTAGCTCTCTTCCTGGTAGGTGAAGAAGAGTAATGGTGGGGGAAGGAGAAGTAATGAGGAGAGAGAAAAAAGTGAGCGGCTAATAAAGGAAGGGAAAATGGTAGGTAGGAGTTTGTACTCCAACCCAAACCGAACCAAATCAAGTCGAACCTAACCGAACCCAACAAGAGACATGAAATACGAGTCAAGATACGTACACATATACCAGAATACGTAATACAAACCACAGGTATTACACAAAAGCCAGCATATCAGAACATGAGAAATAGAAGAAAGTACAAGTAATAAAGAGTACAACAGGACAATAAACGACTAGGGACGTAGAACCATTCCGGGAGCCAGATTACAACCCTTAAACCAAACAAGGATCGGGATTGTAACCCTTCGCCTGAATAGCACTTTGTCTCTACCCATTTATTGTTAAAGATAAGTAAAACAATCATGTTCAGGAGTGCCATGTACTGGGACTAGACGAGACTTAGACAAGGCTGGACACCATCCATTCACAAGCGGCCAAGCAAAACTATGGCTTACTACTTAACTAACTAGGGTTATCACAAGCCTAATTACTAACAAGATGCAAATGAGAATTTCTCGGTCCCAAGCCCTGCAGACTATCCAGTTATCCTTTTATGGGTTGAGAGTATGGTTGGGTACATCGCCCAGGAGACGATATACCCTTAGGTGACTTAGAGGGTGCAACACGTGACAGTGTGCTGGAAATGTGCCCTACTCGTCGGCAGGCTACAAGTCCGTTTAAAGCGCCCAGATAACGAGATCGCTTGTGACTGGAAATTCTCCATGAACTATAGTTTGATCTAATCATTAGCCTAATCCGTATTCAGTGCGAATCCTTGACCGTGGTAACCAGGGAGTCACGTCCTAAACATGATGCAAGACAAGACAAGACAAGTGGATTGCACAAAGCAACAAGAATGAACACCCACGGAGTCAGAGTTGATTATATGAGTCAAGTTAGCCATCGCAACAGCATCAAGTCAAGTCAAGTTACAAGTCAGGAGTGCGCCGCCATGGGCCACTATCAAGTTATCCATTACAAGGATTAATTATGAATCACAGGTTACAAGTTAAGAGCGCACCCCTTCGGGTTACTACTAAGAAGATCAGAAAGTATTAGGATCATAAATCATAAAAATCACAAAAAAACCGTACTAGTCCTGAGCAAAACACAAAAAACCATGTCAGGTCGTGTTGGGTTAAGATAGTCGTGTTGTGTGAAACAAGATCTCAGAACTCCAATCCACAAAAGCGAAGCCATGCCCAAGGAAATAAAACCAAACCATCATGGGCAAAATAGGTTGCGCTGGGGAACAGATTGTGCTAGGGGAATGGACTGCGCTGGGGGAATGAACTGCGCTGAGGTTGGGTTGCGCTAGGGTCGGGTTGCGCTGGGAGCGAACTGCACATGATTGGGTTGCGCTGGGAGCGAGCTGCGCAGGATTGGGTTGCGCTGGGAGCGAACTGCGCAGGATATGAGTTCCGCTTGGAGCGAACTGCAAAGGATATGAGTTGCGCTGGAAGCGAACTGCGCTAGGGGAATCGGGTTGCGCTGAGGTCAAGCGCGCTGGGGATCGAGCTGCGCATCGGTCAAGTGCGCCAATGGAAGGAAGGCGCTGGAGCTAAAGAGCGCCAGCACGGGTCAGTCCAGCGCTAAAAAGCGCTGGCCGAGGAGTTAGCACGGTTCAGCCCAGTGCTAAAAAGCGCTGGCCGAGGATCATCTTCTCCAACAGGCTGAGAGGAAACCCCAAGAACTCCAAATTTTCAATCTTCATAACTTAGCCAAAACAAAACCAAATTTGGATTTTCAAAGTTCTATCTTGTGTAAAATTGAATTCTCTTCCACATGGAAGCCTCAAAACAAGCCAAAATTTAAGTTTAATAGATCAAAACCAAAAAAATCCGAAAATGGTTAAAACTTAGATCTAGAAAAATGGAGACTCCAAATCACAAAATGCCAAGTTCTAATATTGTTCACCATAGCCTAATCTAACTAATGGACAAATAAAATAGGGTTCCTATTTGGTGGCAAGGTGCACTTGCCTATGGTGTTGGTGGAGACAGGAAGAAGAAGATAAAGAAAATTAATGGAAGTTATGAAGAGAGAGAAAGTTAGGTGGGGTTTTAATGAGGGATGGTGTGTTGTGTTTGAGGGTGGAGGTTAACTAAGGTAGTCCAATGCAAACCAAACCAAACCAAACCAAACCAAACCAAATCCTTCTCCACAAAGGTTAAAACCATGCCAGGTCCAAAAACCCAATTTACGAGAAACCAAAATCCGCAAGTCGAGCCAAATACAATTACAGGCCAAAATTCGAGAAAATAAAATACAGGTCCGAAATACATATAAGCCTAAAAAAATACGTATTCCGAAATACGGGCGTTACAACTCTACCCACCTTAAAAGAATTCCGTCCTCGGAATTTAAATCAAGATGTTTAGAGATGTAAGAGCCAGTTATGCTATCCACAAATAAGCTAGACTAAACAAACAATCAAACAATCATACATGCAAGCAAGGGATGGAAAGCATAAGGCATAAGGAAGACATTATACCTTACGAGTCAAACAAGTCGGGATATCGCGATCGGATGTCGTCCTCACGCTCCCACATTGACTCACCTAGAGAGTGATGACCCCAAGCAACACGGACTAAGCTAATAGTCTTATTCTTGAGTATCTTTTCTCTCCGGTCCAATATAGACACGGGCCTCTCCTCATACGAAAGATTGGTACCAATAACTAGTTCCGAATGGTTCAGGATATGGCTCGGGTCCGGAATGTATCATCGTAATTGGGACACATAGAATACATCATGTACCTCACTTAGCGACGGCGGAAGAGCGAGACGATAGGATACATCTCCTACTCGCTCCAAGATATCGAACGGCCCTATATACCTAGGACTAAGCTTTTCCCGTGCGCCAAAGCGAATGACGCCGCGGTTAGGTGAGATCCTAAGGAATATATGGTCGCCGATAGCAAACTCTAAGGGACGCCGATGAGCATCGGCCCAATGCTGCTGGCGATCTTAGGCCACTCGAAGACGATCTCTGATTCTTCTGACCACTTCAACTGTCTGGGCAATCATATCGGGACCAAGCATCTACCTCTCTCCAATATCATCCTAGGCTAACGGGGATCTGCACTTCTGACCATACAGTGCTTCGAACGGAGCCATCTGAATACTGGCCTGGAAACTATTGTTGTACGAGAATTCCACCAGGTATAGGTGATCCTTCCAGGAACCACCGAAGTCAAGGTTACAAGATCTCAATATATCTTCAAGAGTCTGGATTGTGCGTTCTGACTGGCCATCTGTCTGCGGGTGATAAGCTAAGCTGAACTGAAGGTGAGTTCCCAAACACTCTTACAGGCTACGCCAAAAGTGTGATGTGAATCTTGAATCCCTGTTCGAGGTGATACTGACGGGCACACCGTGAAGCCTGACAATCTGCCTGAGGTACATCTCTGCTAGCTGAGCCGTAGACTGTCCAACTCTGAATGGGAGGAAGTGAGCTACCTTCGTGAGCCTGTCAACTATAACCCAAATAGCATCTCGACCAGCTGGGGATCTAGGCAATCCAGTCACAAAATCCATTATCACATGCTCCCACTTCCATTCTGGAATCGGCAAGGGTTAAAGAAGTCCAGCGGGCCTCTGATATTCAGCTTTAACCTGCTGGCAAACCAAATACCAAGAGACAAACCGGGCTATCTCCCTCTTCATGCCATTCTACCAAAAATGCTGACAAATGTCTCTATACATCTTCGTGCCACCGGGATGAATAGAATACTGTGAACTGTGAGCTTCTGCCATGACCTCCTGTCTGATATCTCCACTAGGTACACAAAGACGAGTGCCGTGTCGAAGTGTACCATCTCTATGAATGCACAACTCTGGCCTTCTTTCTGCCTCACACTCTGTACTGAGTCGCTGGAGCTTGGAATCTGCTAACTGCGCCCTCCAGATCCTCTCAACTATGCTGGACTGAACCTGTAGACTGGCCATCAATGCACGGTGGAAGGAAGAACCACTTCAATTCCCAACTTCTGAAGATCTGCCAAGAACTCTGGTTGCGCCGTCAGGAAATAAATTCTGGCTCTCCTGCTCAACGCATCTGCTATAACGTTGGCCTTCCCTGGGTGATACTGCAAATCCATATTATAGTCCACCAGTAGCTCGAGCCATCTTCTCTACCGCATGTTACGGTCCTTCTGGGTGAAAACATACTTCAGGCTCTTGTGATCAGTAAATATCTCCACTCTGTCTCCGTACAAGTAGTGCCGCCAAAGCTTAAGCGCAAACACTACCGCCGCCAGTTCCAAGTCGTGGGTCGGGTAATTTCTCTCTTGATCACGAAGTTGTCGTGATGCATAAGCTATTACCTTCCCATGCTGCATCAAGACACACCCCAATCCTCTGCCTGAAGCGTCGCAATAAACTGTGAATCCTCCGGTCCCATCTGGAAGTGTGAGAATAGGAGCCGTTACCAAACCTCGCTTTAACTTCTCAAATGATTCCTGGCACTCTGTTGTCCATACGAACGGCACATCCTTGCGGGTCAACTGGGTCATCGGTGCTGAAATCCTTGCGAAACCAGAAACGAATCGTCGGTAGTAGCCGGCTAATCCAAGGAAGCTGCAAACCTCTACCACTGAGCTAGGTACTGGCCATGACTCGATAGCCACAATCTTCTGGGGATCCACTTCCACTCCTCCTCGGGTAATGATGTGACCCAAGTACGAAATACGATCGAGCCGGAACTCGTATTTACTAAACTTGGCGTACAACTGATGCTCTCTAAGCGTCTAAAGGATGATTCTGAGATGCTGCTCGTGCTCTTCTTCGCTCTTACTGTAGACCAGGATGTCATCTAGGAACACGATCATGAACTGATCCAAGTAAGGCATGAAAATGCGATTCATAAGGTCCATAAATATGGTTGGCGCATTGGTCGCTCCGAATAGCATAACAAGAAACTCCCAATGCCCATATCTTGATCTGAACGCTGTCTTCGGGATGTCCTGCTCTTTGACTCTGATCTGGTGGTATCCTGACCGCAAGTCTATCTTCGAGAACACTGAAGCCCCTTTGAGTTGATCAAATAAGTCATCTATCCTCGGGAGAGGGTATCTGTTCTTGATTGTCACTGAGTTTAAGGTACGATAATCTACACATAATCTGGACGTACCATCCTTCTTTTTTACAAGAAGCATCGGGGCTCCCCAAGGCGATCCACTTGTACGAATGAATTCCTTGGTCCTCAGTTCTTCAATCATCTTGTACAAAATCTCCAACTCTGAAGGCGCCATCCTGTAGACTCGCTCTGATACTGGTGCCGTCCCGGGATCAAGTCTATAGTGAACTCGATCTTCCTTTCTGGCGGCATCCCTGGAAGCTCTTCTGGAAAGATATTTGGGAACTCTTCAACTATCCGGGGCAACTGTACTGCTGCTACCGTCATCCACAATACTGGAGAAGATGGCTCCATTGCGCCTCTGGAAAATGAAAACTCTGGCTCTCCTGGAATGCTGAAAACAACCTTGCCAATGTGGCAGTCTATCCTAGCATACAGGTTCCTCAACCAATCCATGCCTAAGACTACATCATAGTCTGCCTTGGGAAACTCTATAAACCTAGCGGAGAACACTCTACCACTAACTACGACCCGACACGAGGAAAACACTCGATCTACTCCCACAAGACCATTACCAGTAAGTATATTGAGCCTTACTGATAATGACTCGGGCTCCAATCCTATTCGTGTCGTAAATCGTGCAAACATGAATGAATGGGATGCACCAGAATCAAATAATACCAATGCTGGAGAGGAGTTGACGAGAATAGCACCTGCCACTACACCACCTGGTGCAACTTCTTCTTCCATAGTCATCATCATTGCCTGACCTTGTCCTCTGGCTGCGGGTCCCCTCTGCTGGAAACCTCTCTGCCTATTCTGCACTTGGGCTTGGGTGTACTGCTGCTGGTTCTGCTAATGAAATGCCTGGGCCTGAGGCAACAATGGCCTCGGGTACTGCTGCTGCTGCATAGGTGTTGGTCCCCTAACCTACAGACTGGTTAGGTTGGAAGAGGACGAACTACCCCTATTCGGGCAGGCTTCTATCTTGTGATCTGCCGCTCCACAAGCCAGACACAATTCCTGCGCCCTGCGACAATCTGCCACCACGTACCCTGGCTTCCCGCAATGAGAACATCCCATCGCGGAAGTCTGCTTCTGCTTCTGCTGCTGCGGGTACGTCGGGATTGAATGCTGAACCGACGTTACTAAGGCCGCCCGCCTCGGAGTTCCAATAGTCAAACCCCTAGCTGCCAGGGCTGGAGCTGATGATTGGTGCATCTGATTGTGGGACCGCTTCCTACCTCCGGTCCTATCCACGATCCTCTGGAAGGTGTACTCGTGCCTCCTAGCTGCCCTCAATACTGCATCGAACGTCTGGTGCTCGAACTGCTCAACTGCCAACAAGATCTCCAAATGCAGCCCCTGTTGGAATCGCTGGGCCCTATCAAACTCGGTTGCCACCAAGGTGGGGGCAAACCTACTGAGTCTAAAAAACTCAGATGCATAACGGTCGACCGTTCTGCTCCCTTGCTTCAAGTTGGTAAATCTCGTCTGTAGGTCGTACCGAGCTACAGCATCAAAATACTTCGTCTGGAATCTTTCTCTAAACACCGCCCAAGTAACCGGTGCCGCTAATCCCACGGCCTGCGCCACCCACCAACTGCGAGCTAAGTCTAGCAACTGTAGACGTACCACCGCCACCTTCTCATTCTCAGGTGTCCTAGCTGCTTCCAGAACCACCTCGGTATCCTGAAGCCAAGCGTCCGCAGCAATCGCATCTTCGCTGACGTCGAAGAATGGAGGATTCAGGCACTTGAAACTGTTGGCCGCGCTGTTACCTGGATGACCGCCTCTGGTCAAAGCATCTGCTACTGCCTGGTGCAGGGCGTCGCCCCGACGATCCTGGAAAGCTATCACGGTCCTGATGAGACCTACCAAGGTGCCATCATCAGGCTCGGTAGGCTGGACGGGCTGAACTGGTAGCTCCCCTCCAGTAGGCACAACTCTGGAGGCTACTCCGGAATGCTGGGCTTGATCTCCGGGTTGCTGGTCCACGGGAGGTGCTCCGCCTGGCTGATCGGCAGGTCCAGGAACAATGCCGCTGAAGAAGACGACATAGAAAATAATAAGGAAGGACCAGGACAGATCAACGATACAAGCATGTGATCAGGTCAAGATTCTCAGGGATTTGAAGATACGAGTAGAGATCAAGGGCGAGTACTGATTGAGACATCTATTTGGTAAACCCTCACATTCTTGAATGCGAAGACCTGCATGGGCCACCACTTAAACCATGTCACACCCCAGAACCAGAATACTGGAGAGCGGGGGCGTACATAGCCAGCTACGTATATTAAAATGGAATCCACCTCGCTATACGGTCACGGCTGTCTAGATATGAGGGTTTACTACAAGCCAACGGTCTCTTATGGTCAAGCCTATTGTCTCAATCTCAAGCAAGTAATATAGTTACAAGATGTTAGACCATCAAATATACAATAAAAGGCATCCCAAATATTACATATTCAGCTGATCATGAAGTTAGTCATACAAAATACGAAGACTAGCAAGAGTTCAGTCATACATGATCAACCCTAGGATTTGTTAATCATGTTACAGCCCGTAGGCAGACAGTAAGTAAATATGCATCGAGCTAACAAGTGCTCGTCGGCTAAACGTCTCAAAAGAATAATTTTATAATGTAGTGAGCGAATCAAAAAGGAAACCCACTCGTAGCCCGGGTTCCGTCTAGTCGCCACCATTGGGCTGGAGGTTCGGTAGATCCTCGGGTGCTGCTCCAAAATCTGGCCACACAAAACCAGCTGGGTCAAACCCCAGAAAGGACAAGTGCCACAAAGGAGGCCACGAAATAAGAACAAAAGCCAGCATATCAGAACATAAGGAATAGAACAAAGTACAAGTAATAAAGAGTACAACAGGACAGTAATGACTAGGGACGTGGAACCATTCCGGGAGCCAGATTATAACCCTTAAACAAAACAAGGACCGGGGTTGTAACCCTTCGCCTGAATAGCACTTTGTCTCTACCCATTTATTGTTAAAGATAAGTAAAACAATCATGTTCAGGAGTGCCAGGTACTGGGACTAGACGAGACTTAGACAAGGCTGGACACCATCCATTCACAAGCGGCCAAGCAAAACTACGGCTTACTACTTAACTAACTAGGGTTATCACAAGCCTAATTACTAACAAGATGCAAATAAGAATTTCTCGGTCCCAAGCCCTGTAGACTATCCAGTTATCCTTCCGCGGATTGAGAGTATGGTTGGGTACATCGCCCAGGAGACGATATACCCTTAGGTGACTTAGAGGGTGCAACACGTCTGGAAATGTGCCCTACTCGTCGGCAGGCTACTAGGCCATTTAAAGCACCCAGATAACGAGATTGCCTGTGACTGGAAATTCTTCATGAACTATAGTTTGATCTAATCATTAGCCTAATCCGTATTCAGTACGAATCCCTGACCATGGTAACCAGGGAGTCACATCCTAGACATGAGGCAAGACAAGATAAGACAAGTGAATTGCACAAAGCAACAAGAATGAACACCCACCGAGTCAGAGTTGATTATATGAGTCAAGTTAGCCATCGCAACAGCATCAAGTCAAGTCAAGTTACAAGTCAGGAGTGCGCCGCCACGGGCCACTATCAAGTTATCCATTACAAGGATTAATTATGAATCACATGTTACAAGTTAAGAGCGTACCCCTTCGGGTTACTACTAAGAAGATCAGAAAGTATTAGGATCATAAATCACAGAAATCACAAAAAAACCGTACTAGTCATGAGCAAAATACCGAAAACCGTGCCAGGTCGTGTTGGGTCAAGACAGCCGTGTTGTGTGAAACAAGATCTCAGAACTCCAATCCACAAAAGCGAAGCCAAGCCCAAGGAAATAAAACCAAACCATCATGGGCAAAATAGGTTGTGCTGGGGATCAGATTGCGCTAGGGGAATGGACTGCGCTGGGGGAATGAACTGCGCTGAGGTTGGGTTGCGCTAGGGTCGGGTTGCGCTGGGAGCGAACTGCGCAGGATTGGGTTGTGCTGGGAGCAAACTGCGCAGGATATGAGTTGCGCTGGGAGCGAACTGCACAGGATATGAGTTGTGCTGGGAGCGAACTGCGCTAGGGGAATCGGGTTGCACTGAGGTCAAGCGCACTGGGGATCGAGCTGCGCAGCGGTCAAGTACGCCAATGGAAGGAAGGCGCTAGAGCTAAAGAGCGCCAGCGCGGGTCAGCCCAGCGCTAAAAAGCGCTGGCCGAGGAGTTAGCGCGGTTCAGCCCAGTGCTAAAAAGCGCTGGCCGAGGATCATCTTCTCCAACAGGCTGAGAGGAAACCCCAAGAACTCCAAATTTTCAATCTTCATAACTTAGCCAAAACAAAACCAAATTTGGATTTTCAAAGTTCTATCTTGTGTAAAATTGAATTCTCTTCCACATGGAAGCCTCAAAACAAGCCAAAATTTAAGTTTAATAGATCAAAACCAAAAAAATCCGAAAATGGTTAAAACTTAGATCTAGAAAAATGGAGACTCCAAATCATAAAATGCCAAGTTCTAATGTTGTTCACCATGGCCTAATCTAACTAATGGACAAATAAAATAGGGTTCCTATTTGGTGGCAAGGTGCACTTGCCTATGGTGTTGGTGGAGGAAGGAAGAAGAAGATAAAGAAAATTAATGGAAGTTATGAAGAGAGAAAAAGTTAGGTGGGGTTTTAATGAGGGATGGTGTGTTGTGTTTGAGGGTGGAGGTTAACTAAGATAGTCCAATACAAACCAAACCAAAACAAACCAAATCCTTCTCCACAAAGGTTAAAACCATGCCAGGTCCAAAAACCTAATTTACGAGAAAACCAAAATTCGTAAGTCGAGCCAAATACAATTACAGGCCAAAATTCGAAAAAAATAAAATACAGGTCTGAAATACATATAAGCCTAAAAAAATGCGTATTCCGAAATACGGGCGTTATACTAACAAACTAACATATCAACTTCTAACTATCTAACATAAACCTCTAGTATCCTAAATTCCTAGATACCAACTAGTAGTATACTACTCAAGATAATATATATAACATACAAACTTATGACACCAAAATACTAACTCACTAACTTAACATCACTACTAAACAACCTCACACACACACACACACAAAAGAACACAAGGGGGCTGCTACTTACTGCTTCTGCAAGCTGCTGCTTCTACAAGCTGCTGCTTCTGCAAGCTGCTGCTACTGCTGCTTATTGGCAGCACAAGCCCCCCCCCCTCCGCTGCTACTCCTAACACACAACACACAACTCACAAACACATACACCACTATACCAACACACACACAAGACACTATACTCACACTCCCCTCTCTCCCACAAAATAAGACAATCAAACTCACACACTCTTAACTAACCACTCTCACTAACACAACAGACAAACACTCACTATCACATATCATCTTCTCATCCCCTCCTCACACACTCTACACTAGACACACACACAAACACTATACATCTCACTCTCTACAACTCATAAACACAACTAATTCCCTCCTCTACACCAACACACAAGAACATATACATACTCACATCTACTCTCACCACACACATACTCAACACACATATCAAATCTCCAAATCCTCATACTCACAACACAACAACACACACACACACACACACACACACACACACATATATATATTTTACACACACACACACACACATATATATATATATATATATATATATATATATATATATATATATATATATATATATATTTTATATTATATATATATACAAAACAGTCCACTATATAAATATAAACCAAATTGACATGTATACATATAAAACATGACTTGTAGGCCAAAATACTAAGATACATATATAGGCATCTATATGAAAACTTAATGGGACATTCTATCCATGGTTAATCTACTCTCTAACACATCCAAACTAAAATTAGAGGACAAATATGCCTATGGGGCATTCCTACAAATACTTGGTGGGCCACCCTTGGAATTTCTCCTCGGGTGACACAAAATCCATCCTAACTTCCTAATGAGGACTCCAAAGAGCCTCAAAATTATTCCTAAGGGTTGTACATGCATTGAGGTGGTTCCTATGGGTTCAAAACTAACAAATAAGCAAGGAAAAGATGAAATAGAGAAGGTTTAGAGAGAGATATACCTATTGAGAGTTGATTCCCAATGAACAATCCAAAGGACACGAATCTGACACGGACTCTTCTAGCAAATGGACACCCTTCCTTGATCTTGGCTCCACAATCCTTGTAGCTCCCTCTCCTTGCAAGAATGAGAGAATTTGGTAGAAAAAAAGAGAAGATTTGAGAGATGAATCAATGGAATTTGCTATCAAGATTGGAAATAACACTAAAATAGGAATGGAGGCTACTTTGCAAATGAAAAGGAGATGGAACCCTCTCTTGGCTGCCATAAGTGTTAGGTTTGGGCCAATGGGAAATGTCTAATATGCCCCTAATAGGTCCCCTTGGGTTAATCTAAGTCATGCAAAGGTTTGGGGTCAAAAGGGTTAAGTTTCTAATATCTAAATGACTAAACCTGTCATGTGGGTTTAGTCTAAATATACTAGCCTAATGAGATGAGTTTGTGGGCCATGCCTAACTAATCTTTGGGTCCTGACTAAAGTCTAAACTACCCGGGTTACTAACACAAGTCAAAACTAGATGAAACTCAAACCCGACTAAACAAATTCCCAAAATACAATATAAACAAATAAATATTAACAAAAATATCAGAATATAAAAATGACAAATTTACTCTTATTTTTGAAAACAGGCAGTTACAATGCTACCCCCTTAGAAAAATTTTATCCTCAAAATTCGAAATGGTTGTACTCTTCTCTAGGTCAAGCCCCCAACAATCAAAGTCTACAAAATTCTATCCAAAGTTATACAACATATAATTCTAGGAAATAGGAACAAACATGCATGGTTTTAGTCTCTATAGTATCATATTATTGCAGTCTCCACTGGGGTTTTCTATTAATCTAGCATGATCATCACATATGCAAGCTAAGGGTACTAAGAAAGCAATCAAACAATCAATGGGTGGAAAGAAACAGGAAAGAGGAAAGAACAAGACCTAACCTCCTAGTCCCTCACCTGCAGTGTGGGTCTCCTCGACCGCCATTGCAAAAGTCCTGCCCTGTCGGGGTATATCCTGCTGCTGGTACGGAGCGTGATGCGATGCTACAGGTAGCCTAACTCCCACTCTCTTCTCCAAAATACCCAAGTAACATCTCTACTGATACCTACTCCGTTATACTAGGGTACCCTCTATAGGGTATCTATTCAGCAATCTGATAACCATACCCGTCTAACCAGAATTAAGTTATCGGAATCCTCGTCACGCCAGTAAGTAAGGCTGCAATAAATCATAGGGTCCGCAACAAAGGTACATACCTCTAAGATCGTGGTATCTAACATTTTCGCATTGCTGCATGCTTGCCTACAAAATCCTTAAATTCCCACAATCCGAGAAATATATCTAAAATCATACCCTATGTCTTTACCATGCTTGCTAATATGGCTGTGGAAGACTCTAGATTCCATAACTGAAGCAACTTAGTCAAGAAGTTTATCCTGGTAGAAAATTAATGAACACCAAGATTCAAATTCAAACACGGACAAGGAAGAATAGACAGAAACAATTGGAATCAAATTTCAAGATAGTTTATCATGAGATTCTCAAGGGTCGTCCCTGGAATCTTCTCAAGAAGTCATAACTGTGATTGAATATCCTTAGCCTATAGCCTATATCTTCTAAACCTATAGCAGGCTCGTAGCAGCACTCTAAGTCGAGCACTACTATGACATCGCACTAAATATGACTTCTGACCTGCATGGACCACTGCTAAAAATGTGTCACGACCCGCACCCAGAGTGAGGGCATGAATGCATGACAGCGTCCCAGCCTACGCCACAGAAATGGCGTAGAACGTTGTCTAGGTCTACTATCTAACAACATTTATAATATCAAAACCTGCCGAGAAATAGTCAACTCCGAACGGAGGACAAGCAATGACAATATAATTTACTCAATCACAAACTCTAAGAAGGATAGATGATACTGAAAGATAAAGACAACAAGATATGAAAATATCATCCTAAAAATCCAACATAGAATAATACAAGTCCAAAGTCTCAGAGTTAACAATCTCAAATACAAATACTAAAATAATAACAAGCCAAATGTAATCTGGAGACAAAGTCCAGTTCTAAACTAAACTAGCTAAGCTACCACTAATGCCTCATCGGTTGGAACTAACCCCTGCTGGACAAGGGTCTCTCGGTCTACGCCCACTACGTCATGAGGACCATAGTAGGTAGAACACTCG
This sequence comes from Iris pallida, assembly GCA_029216955.1. NCBI lineage: Eukaryota > Viridiplantae > Streptophyta > Magnoliopsida > Asparagales > Iridaceae > Iris > Iris pallida. The sequence continues at coordinate 9,548,522 of JANAVB010006389.1, read as the reverse complement.
TCCTTGCCATAATCTGTAAAATTTTGTCAACATATCCAGTCAGGATGGAACGAGCACAAATCTCCAGTAACAGTTCAAGTTAGACGATATTAAAAATGTAGTAGTAAATAGAGAGAATGTACAAGATAAAGTGGTACATACATGGATCATGGTAAGGCATATCACGACTGTAAATAAATGTAAGAGCAAGAGAACAGTATATATCATGTACGGGAATAAAAAACAACTATCTATGTGAGTTTAGCACTAGTTTCAACATGTGATCGGCTTAGGAACTTGCACAAAAATTTGGCCTGGCTAATCATACGTGCGGTGTATGATTAATACTCACGGGAATAACAATATCTTGCACGGAAATGATTTGGTCACATATCTACACTAATACCTCCGCCCCTGACTAGTATAGTGGATCCAACCATGACACGTCATGACACAGGATTCTCTGAGAAGGTAGCTAGCCTTCGCAGAAATCGTATCTATACATTGCACAAGGAACAAGGAAAGACATACACAAGATATACTAAAGAACACAAGGAATAACATCTCATGACGGGATCCAGATAAATACCAATCCGTGTGAACAATGTGTCAAGAGAACAAGGATAGCTACACTAAATACAAGAAATATAGACGATATCATAAAACAGAAATACTATCAGAGAACGTACTCGCCTGAGATCTGGTAGAAAATATCAACAGTGTATTGAGGCTTAGAGTGAAGTCACAGACTTAAAGATGAGATATACATGAGTTAAATAGGGTTTAACAGTGTTAGACATGATTTCTAGGGTATGCTATGCAAATCTAGGTCAAACTCAGTCAAACTAAGTCACACCAAGTCAAACTAAGTCACACTAGGTCATACAAAGCCAAAATAGATCAAACTAGGTCATTTTATATCAAACAAAGTTAAACTAGGTCAACCTAAGTCAAACAAGGTCAAACTGGGCCAATAGTTGACTCATAGTTGACTTTTAGTCAACTGGTCAACTCTGGTCAACTCCTAGTCTATTCCAGGTAAACTAGGTCAATGGTTGACTCATAGTTGACTTTTGGTCAACTGATCAACTCTGGTCAACTCCTAGTCCATTCTAGGTCGAACTGGATCAATTGTTGACTCACAGTTGACTTTTGGTCAACTGGTCCACTCTGGTCAACTTCTAGTCCATTCTAGGTGTTGACTCTACGTTGAGTTTTAGTCAAAGTAGTCAATCCTAGTCAAACTAGACCAAGTAGCATATTTCTAACCATTACCTACTAAGTTATCCTAGTTCTAACCATTACCTACCAATATAACACAATACCCTAGATACTAGGTAATACCCTTACCCTAGCAATATTTACCTTAGGCTAGTAGATAACCCACTAACCTAGGCTAATAGATCCTACTAATACCTTAGACTTGCATCTAACAATCTATCCTAGTATCCTACCAATACCTTGCTATTACCTTACCCTTGCCTATATGTAAACCCCATTACCTTGTCAAGGTATCCCAATACCTTACCAATACCTTAGACTTCTCATTTACCTTCTAAGATAATTGTATCGTAGGATACTCACTCACCTATATCTAGACTAATACTAACACCACTAGGATACTAACTTGCATCTAACTCTAACATCTAATATCCCAACTCCAAGATACCAACTATTACCTTAGTCTAGGTACAAATACCTTAGTCTTCTATACCAATACCTTGGCTATCTAGCATCTATCTATATACCCTAAGCTACTAGCTAACCAATATCTTAGATATCTAATATCTTGGAATCTAGGTAAACCCCTTTACCCTGTGATAAGGTAAATATATTACCTTACCTTGAAGGTAACTCCATACCTTACCTTGTGATAAGGTAAACCCCTTTACCTTAAAGTGAGGTAAATCTAAGACATCCCAAGATATCTTAAGATACACCTTGGTATCTCAAGATACTACTCTAATCATCTAAACTCTGACTCTAAAGTATATCTAGACACTAACTAACCACAACCATATAATCTCTAACTCTAATATCTAGTAGACACTAACTTCTAAGATATAACCATCTAACCTCTAACACTATATATCATAGATACTAAGATACCTATAACATATAACATATCTAACTTATATCTCTAAGCTAACTAACCTCTAACTCCAACATAGACTAAGATATCACATATCCTAACTTTCTAACATTGACTAGCTAACCAATAACTTAGATATCTAACTTTAGTATCCTAAGTAAACCCAATACCTTGCTTTAAAATAGGATAAACCCATTACCTTGGTAAAGGTAAAACCAAAATTCTAAGATACTACTTGGTATCTCAAGATACCAAGTAATTTGACTCTAACATAGTCTATCTAACTCTAACACACTCTAATATCTAAGGTACTAGGATACCCCTCTTAGTATCCTAGGATACTAACTATCTATAGATATCCTAACATCCAAGATATCTAACTTATACTCTAACATGAACTAACTTCTATCAAGACACAAACTTTCTAACTTAGGATACTAAACATATCCTCACATATATACAAATCTAACTCTAATTCTAAAACTAAGATACCTTATCTAACTTAGGACTAACATAGATACTAACTATTCATCATAACCAATACTCTAACATACTAACATATCAACTTCTAACTATCTAACATAAACCTCTAGTATCCTAAATTCCTAGATACCAACTAGTAGTATACTACTCAAAATAATATATATAACATACAATCTTATGACACCAAGATACTAACTCACTAACTTAACATCAGTACTAAACAACCTCACACACACACACACACACACACACACACACTAGAACACAAGGACGGCTGCTGCTTTCTGCTTCTGCAAGCTGCTGCTGCTGCTTCTGCAAGCTGCTGCTGCTTCTGCAAGCTGCTGTTGCTGCTTCTGCAAGCTGCTGCTGCTGCTTATTGGCAGCACAAGCCCCCCTCCTTTACTACTCCTAACACACAACACACAACTCATAAACACATACACCACTATACCAACACACACACACATAAGACACTATACTCACACTCCCCCTCTCTCTCACAAAACAAGACACAATCAAACTCACACACTCTTAACTAACCACTCTCACTAACACACAAGACACACACTTACTATCACATGTAATCTTCTCATCCCCTCCTCACACACTCTACACAAGACACACACACACAAACACTATACATCTCACTCTCTACAACTCACAAACACAACTAATTCCCTCCTCTACACCAACACACAAGAACATATATACATCCACTCTCACCACACACACACACTCAAGACACATATCAAATCTCCAAATCCCTACACCCACAACACAACAACAACAACACACACACACACACACACACACACACACACACACACACACACACATATATACAAAACAGTCCACTATATAAATATAGACCAAATTGACATGTATACATATAAAACATGACTTGTAGGCCAAAATACTAAGATACATACATAGGTATCTATATGGAAACTTAATGGGACATTCTAACCATGGTTAATCTACTCTCTAACACATCCAAAACTAAAATTAGTGGACAAAAATGCCTATGGAACATTCCTACAAATACTTGGTGGGTCACCCTTGAAATTTCTCCTCGGATGACACAAAACCCATCCTAACTTCCTAATGCGGACTCCAAAGAGCCTCAAAATCTTTCCTAAGGGTTGTACATGTATTAGGGTGGTTGCTATGGGTTTAAAACTAACAAATATTCAAGAAAAAGATGAAATAGAGAAGGTTTAGAGAGAGAAAGAGATACCTATTGGGAGTTGATTCCCAATGAACAACCCAAAGGACACGAATTCGACACAGACTCTTCTAGAAAATGGACACCCCTCCTTGCTCTTGGCTCCGCAATCCTTGTAGCTCCCTCTCCTTGCAAGAATGAGAGAATTTGATGGAGAAAAGGGAAGATTTGAGAGATGAACAATGGGATTTGCTCTCAAGATTGGGAAGAACACTAAAATGGGAATGGAGGCTACTTTGCAAATGAAAAGGAGATGGAACCCTCTCTTGGCTGCCATAAGGGTTAGGTTTGGGCCAATGGAAAATGTCTAATATGCCCCTATTAAGTCCCCTTGGGTTAATCTAAGTCATGCAAAGGTTTGGTGTCAAAAGGGTTAAGTTTCTAATATCTAAATGACTAAAGTTGTCATGTGGACTTAGTTTAAATGCACTAACCTAATGAGATGAGTTTGTGGGCCATGCCTAACTAATCTTTGGGTCCCGACTAGAGTCTAAACTATCCGGGTCACTAACATAAGTCAAAACTAGACGAAATTCAAACTCGACTAAACAAATTCCCAAAATATAATATTAACAAATAAATACTCACAAAAATATCAGAATATGGAAATGACAAATTTACCCTCAGTTTTGAAAATAGGCAGTTACAAGGCTGGAGCGCATTATTAAGAATGAGGAAGATATAGATCTCTGGTTAGATCCATGGACACAACATATGGGACTTCTTAGCAGGGTTGGAAATCATGCGTCTTCAGAAGCATATGTAGGTGTTAAGGTGGCCTCTATTATCCAAGATGGTAAATGGTGGGCGAAAGTGAATAGACACACCCAGCCAATTGCATCATTAATCTGGCAAGTTCAAATTGACCCTGGTCTAACTATGGATGCCTGGATTTGGGCGAGCATGCCAGGGGGCAAGTTTGTGCCTCAATTCATATACAACCAAACAAGGGTTGTATACAACACTTGGGAATACGCAAAAGTAGTTTGGTGTAAGGGAGCCCCTAGAAAAATATAATTGTGTTTATACAAGCTCTTCATGAGGCGGTTACTTACACAGGATCATCTAGGATATTTTGGCATTCATACGAACTCGAATACTTATGTCCTATGTGGGCGGGAAGGAAAAATGCTGAGCCACGTCTTCTTCCAATGTGAGATAACTAGTCGCATCTGGCAAATATAAGAGAGCAAACTAGATCTTTTAGCAAGCAATGTCTACGATGTGGAGGTGTATCAGAACACACCCCCTTATGGCTAGCGAATCCGGGTAGGGCAGGGTGACCAAAACAAAACCCAAACTCCACCTCGAGCGACCAGTGAGCGGTCACGCCTCTCTTCGTCTCGTCCCTTCCCCGAGATGCTTCCTCGACGTCATGTTTCGGCTACTATCAAGTCCCCTCTCGACACACCGTGCCCATCGAAGCGTCGGCTTCTCTGGTAACACTCCTCCTCCTCCTTTTATTCCTGACATTTCTTTCTTCCTGCTATCCTGTTACGTAAAGTACTCGAGCCTGGGCTCATCTGTCCTTATCTTAAATAACAAATAGGTATATATATTGTCACCCCCGTTTCCTGTATTTTGTATTAATACTCGTAATTGTATTTTGGCATGCATTTTTATTTTTTCTCGACTTGTAGAATTTTGGGTTTTTCTCGTATTTTGGGTTTCGGCTCGGCTCGGTTTTAGTTGGCTTGGTTTTATTTCATGGAGAAGAATTGGTTTGGTTTGGTTCAACATGTATTTGGAACACCTTAGCTATACTCCACCCTCATTCCACCACAACCCACCCTCATTAAAATCCCCACCTAACTTTCTCTCTCTTCCATAATTTCTATTTATTTCTCCATCTTCTTCTTCCTCCTTCCTCCACCAACACCATAGGCAAGTACACATTGCCAACAAATAAGCACCATATTTTATTTGTCCATTAGCTAGATTAGGACATGGAGATCAACATTAGAACTTGACATTTTTGGATTTGGAGCTTCCATTTTCCTAGATCTAAGTTTTGACTATTTTTGGATTTACATGGTTTTGATCTATTTAAGTTGGATTTTTGTGGGTTTTGATGTTCCTATATTGGAGAGAATCAAATTTCACCCAAGATAGAACTTTGAAATTCTAGATTTGGTTGTGATTTGGCCAAGTTGTGGTGTTTTTAAGATTTGTAGTCGTGGGTGTTCTTCCTCTCAAGCTTGAGGAAGAAGAAGACCCCTCCCCAGCGTCCGCTCTTTAGCGTGCAGCTGACCCGCGCACTTCGCTGCCTTGCACCCCGTGCGCTTGGCTGCTTTGCGCTGCCCTTCCCCCGCGTCACGCTCTTTAGCGCTGGTCGCTGACCGTGCAGCCCTGGCCGTTGCCCGATTGCGCGTGCGTCCTGCGCGCCTGGCCGCGGCACCGTCGGCGCACGCGCTCTTTAGCATGCTGCTGCCCCGGTCCCCTGCACCGTTCGCCCTGCGCACTTGGACCCCCGGTCCCCTGCGTCGTTCGCCCCTGCGCACTTGGACCCCCGGTCCCCTGCGCCGTTCGCCCCTGCGCACTTGGCCGTGCCCCGTGCGCCCTTGCGCACTTGGCCCCGTGCGCCCTTCCGTACTTGGCTTCCCGTGTCTCTTGGCACCGCTTGCCCGAGTCCCTTGCCTGGCACACCCTGTGCCATGGTTTCCCCTCCTGACCCTTGGTGCTTCTCTTAGTTTCTTGGTTTTCTCTTGATGATTTCGTTTTCTGGGAGCTTAATGCCACAGCACGACTTGACTTGACCCGACACGCCTTGACACGATTCTCTGTGTTTAATTTATGGCTAGCATTCTCTAATTTTGGTAGTAACTTGTTGGGTGCTTGTAACGTATGGCTTTAACTTGTAACCTGCAACCTATAATTAATCCACTGTAACTTGATATCTTGATAGTGGCCTGCCGTGGCGCACTCCTGACTTGACTTAACTTGACTTGCCCTGACACCGTGGGTGTTCTTTCTTGTTGCTTGTATAAATCTACTTGTCTCGTCTTGCATCATGTCTAGGACGTGACTTCCTGGGTACCACGGCCAGGGATTTGCGCTAATATGGATTAGGCTAATAATTAGATCAAACTAGAACATGGAGAATTTCCAGTCACAGGCAATCTCGTTATCTGGACGCCTTAATTGGACTTGTAGCTTGCCGACGAGTAGAGCACATTTCCAGCACATTGTCATGTGTTGCACCTCTAAGTCACCTAAGGGTATATCGTCTCCTGGGCAATGTACCCAACCATACTCTCAACCCGCGGAAGGATAACTGGATAGTCTGCAGGGCTTGGGACTGGGGAATTCTCATTGCATCTTGTTAGTAATTAGGCTTGTGATAACCCCAGTTAGTTAAAGTAGTAAGCCGTAGTAATTGCTTGGCCGCTTGTGAATGTATGGTGTCCAGCCTGGTCTAAGTCTCGTCTAAGTCCCTATACCTGGTACTCCTGTACATGATTGTTTTACTTATCTTAAACAATAAATGGATAGGGACAAGTGCTATTCAGGCGAAGGGTTATAACCCCGGTCCTTGTTTGGTTTACGAGTTGTAATCTGGCTCTCGGAATGGTTCCATGTTCCTAGTCGCATATTGTCCTGCTGTACTTCTATTACCTGTACCTTCCTTTCATTTTCTTATGTTCTGATATGCTGGTTTTGTTCTTATTTCGTGGCCTCCTTTGTGGCACTTGCTCTTTCTGGGGTTTGACCCAGCTGGTTTTGTGTGGCCAGATTTCGGAGCAGCACCCGAGGATCTACCGAACCTCCAGCCCGATGGTGGCGACTAGAAGGAACCCGGGCTACGAGTGGGTTTTCTATTTTGTTTCGCTCACTCTACTGTAAATTTATTCTTTTGAGGTGTTTAGCCGACGAGCACCTGTTAGCTCGATGCATATTTACTTACTGTCTGCCTACGGGCTGTAAACATGATTAACAAATCCTAGGATTGATCATGTATGACTAAACTCTTGCTAGTCCTCACATTTTGTACGACTAGCTTCATGATCAACTGAATATGTAATATTTGGGACGCCTTTTATTGTATATTTAGGGGTCAAACATCTTGTAACTATATTACTTGCTTGAGATTGAGATAATAGGCTTGACCTTAAGAGACCATTGGCTTGTAGTAAACCCTCATATCTAAACAGCCGTGACCGTATAGCGAGGTGGATTCCATTTCAATATACGTAGCTGGCTATGTTCGCCCCCGCTCTCCCGTATCCTGGACCAGGGGCGTGACATGGTTTAAGTGGTGGCCCATGCAGGTCTTGTCAATCAAGAAATGTGAGGGTTTACTGGATAGATGTCTCAATCAATACCCGTCCTTGATCTCCATTCATATCCTCTGAATCTCTGGAATCTTGACCTGATCACATGCTTGTATCATCGATCTGTCCTGGTCCTTCCTTATTGTTTTCCCTGTGTTATCTTCTTCAGCGACACTGCACCTGACCCCGCCGATCAGCAAGGTGGAGCACTTTTCGTGGACCAGCAACCCGAAGATCAAGCCCAGCATTCCGGAGTAGCCTCCAGAGTTGTACCTCCCGGAGGAGAACCCCCAGTTCGGTCCGTCCAGCCTGCAGAGCCTGACGATGGCACCTTGGTAGGTCTCATCAGGACCTTGATAGCTTCTCAAGATCGCAGAGGAGACGCCTTGCACAAGGTAGTGGCAGATGCTTTGACCAAGGGCGGTCACCCAGGGAAGGCCAACGTTGTAGCAGATGCACTGAGCAGGAGAGCCGGAGTTTATTTTCTAACAGCACAACCAGAGTTATTGTCAGATCTTCAGAAGATGGGAATTGAAGTAGTTCTTCCTACCAACGTGGCATTGATGGCCAGTCTACAGGTTCAGTCCAGCATAGTTGAGAGAATTCGGATGGCACAATCTACAAATTCCAAGATTCAACGGCTCAGAGCAGAGTGTGAGGCAGGAAGAAGGCCAGAGTTGTGCATTCATGAAGATGGTACACTTCGATATGGCACTCGTCTTTGTGTACCCAGTGGAGATATCAGACAAGAGGTCATGGCAGAAGCTCACAGTTCACAGTATTCAATTCATCCTGGTAGCACGAAGATGTACCGTGATATTCGTCAGCATTTCTGGTGGAATGGCATAAAGAGGGTGGTAGCCCGGTTTGTCTCTCGGTGTTTGGTTTGCCAGTAGGTTAAAGCTGAACATCAGAGGCCCGCTGGACTTGTTCAGCCCTTGCCGATTCTAGAATGGAAGTGGGAGCATGTGACCATGGATTTTGTGACTGGATTGCCTAGATCCCCAGCTGGTCGAGATGCCATTTGGGTTATAGTTGACCGGCTCACGAAGGTGGCTCATTTTCTCCCATTCAGAGTTGGACAGTCTACAGCTCAGCTAGCAGAGGTGTACCTCAGATAGATTGTCAGGCTTCATGGGGTTCCGGTCAGTATTACCCGTACAGGGATTCAAGATTCACGTCACACTTTTGGCATAGCCTGCAAGAGAGTTTGGGGACTCGTCTCCAGTTCAGTTCAGCATATCATCCGCAAACAGATGGCCAGTCAGAGCGTACAATCCAGACCCTTGAAGACATGTTGAGATCTTGTACACTTGACTTCGGTGGTTCGTAGGAAGATCACCTGCACCTGGTGGAGTTCTCGTACAATAATAGTTACCAGGCCAGTATTCAGATGGCTCCGTTCGAAGCTCTGTATGGCAGGAAGTGCAGATCCCTGCTAGCATGGGATGATGTCGGAGAGAGGCAGATGTTCGGTCCAGAAATGATTGCCCAGACTGTTGAAGTAGTCAAAAGAGTCCGGGACCATCTTCGAGTTGCCCGAGATCGCCAGCGACATTGGGCTGATGCCCATCGACGTCCCTTAGAGTTTGCTATCGGCGACCATGTATTCCTTAGGATCTCGCCTAACCGCGGCGTCATTCGTTTTGGCGTGCGGGGAAAGCTTAGTCCTAGGTATATAGGACCGTTCGATATCCTGGAGCGAGTAGGAGATGTATCCTATCGTCTTGCTCTTCCGCCGTCGCTGAGTGAGGTGCATGATGTATTCCATGTGTCCCAATTACGACGGTATATCCCGGACCCGAGCCATATCCTAGATCATTCGAAACTGGTTGTTGGTACCAACGTTTCGTATGAGGAGAAGCCCGTGTCTATTTTGGACCGGGGGAGAAGATACTCAAGAACAAGACTATTAGTTTAGTCCGCGTTGCTTGGGGTCATCACTCTCTCGGTGAGTCAACGTGGGAGCATGAGGACGATATTCGATCGCGATATCCCTATCTGTTTGACTCGTAAGGTATAATACCTTCCTTATGCCTTATGCTTTTCGTTTCTTGATTGTATGTATGATTGTGTGATTGAACTGCTTAGTGTGGTTGTGGGTGCTTAGTGTAGCTTGCCGTGGCAATCTCTAGCTCCTTGATTAAATTCCGAGGACGGAATTCTTTCAAGGTGGGTAGAGTTGTCACCCCCGTTTCCCGTATTTCGTATTAATACTCGTAATTGGATTTTGGCATGCATTTTTATTTTTTCTCGACTTGTGGAATTTTAGATTTTTCTCGTATTTTGGGTTTCGGCTCGGCTCGATTTTAGTTGGCTTGGTTTTATTTCGTGGAGAAGGATTGGTTTGGTTTGGTTCAACATGCATTTGGAACACCTTAGCTATACTCCACCCTCATTCCACCACAACCCACCCTCATTAAAATCCTTACCTAACTTTCTCTCTCTTCCATAATTTCCATTTATTTCTCCATCTTCTTCTTCCTCCTTCCTCCACCAACACCATAGGCAAGTGCACCTTGCCAACAAATAAGCACCATATTTTATTTGTCCATTAGCTAGATTAGGACATGGAGATCGATATTAGAACTTGACATTTTTGGATTTGGAGCTTCCATTTTCCTAGATCTAAGTTTTGACTATTTTTGGATTTACATGGTTTTGATCTATTTAAGTTGGATTTTTGTGGGTTTTGATGTTCCTATGTTGGAGAGAATCAAATTTCACCCAAGATAGAACTTTGAAATTCTAGATTTGGTTGTGATTTGGCCAAGTTGTGGTGTTTTTAAGATTTGTAGCCGTGGGTGTTCTTCCTCTCAAGCTTGAAGAAGAAGAAGACCCCTCCCCAGCGTGCGCTCTTTAGCGTGCAGCTGACCAGCGCGCTTCGCTGCCTTGCGCCCCATGCGCTTGGCTGCTTTGCGCTGCCCTTCCCCTGCGCCGCGCTCTTTAGCGCTGGTCGCTGACCGTGCAACCCTGGCCGTTGCCCGATTGTGCGCGCACCCTGCGCGCCTGGCCGCGGCACCGTCGGCGCACGCGCTCTTTAGCGTGCTGCTGCCCCGGTCCTCTGCGCCGTTCGCCCTTACGCACTTGGACCCCCCGTCCCCTGCGTCGTTCGCCCCTGCGCACTTGGCCGTGCCCCGTGCGCCCTTGCGCACTTGGCCCCGTGCGCCCTTCCGTACTTGGCTCCCCGTGTCTCTTGGCACCGCTTGCCCGAGTCCCTTGCCTGGCACACCCTGTGCCATGGTTTCCCCTCCTGACCCTTGGTGCTTCTCCTGGTTTCTTGGTTTTCTCTTGATGATTTCGTTTTCTGGGAGCTTAATGCCACAGCACGACTTGACTTGACCCGACACGCCTTGACACGATTCTCTGTGTTTAATTTATGGCTAGCATTATCTGATTTTGGCAGTAACTTATTGGGTGCTTGTAACGTATGGCTTTAACTTGTAACCTGCAACCTGTAATTAATCTCCTGTAACTTGATATCTTGATAGTGGCCCGCCGTGGCGCACTCCTGACTTGACTTAACTTGACTTGCCCTGACACCGTGGGTGTTCTTTCTTGTTGCTTGTGCAAATCTACTTGTCTCGTCTTGCATCATGTCTAGGACGTGACTTCCTGGGTACCACGGCCAGGGATTCGCGCTAATATGGATTAGGCTAATGATTAGATCAAACTAGAACATGGAGAATTTCCAGTCACAGGCAATCTCGTTATCTGGGCGCCTTAATTGGACTTGTAGCTTGCCGACGAGTAGAGCACATTTCCAGCACACTGTCATGTGTTGCACCTCTAAGTCACCTAAGGGTATATCGTCTCCTAGGCGATGTACCCAAGCATACTCTCAACCCGCGGAAGGATAACTGGATAGTCTGTAGGGCTTGGGACTGGGGAATTCTCATTGCATCTTGTTAGTAATTTGGCTTGTGATAACCCTAGTTAGTTAAATTAGTAAGCCGTAGTAATTGCTTGGCCGCTTGTGAATGTATGGTGTCCAGCCTGGTCTAAGTCTCGTCTAAGTCCCTATACCTGGTACTTCTGTACATGATTGTTTTACTTATCTTAAACAATAAATGGATAGGGACAAGTGCTATTCAGGCGAAGGGTTACAACCCCGGTCCTTGTTTGGTTTACGGGTTGTAATCTGGCTCCCGGAATGGTTCCATGTCCCTAGTCGCTTATTGTCCTGCTGTACTTCTATTACCTGTACCTTCCTTTCATTTTCTTATGTTCTGATATGCTGGTTTTGTTCTTATTTCGTGGCCTCCTTTGTGGCACTTGCTCTTTCTGGGGTTTGACCCATCTGGTTTTGTGTGGCCAGATTTCGGAGCAGCACCCGAGGATCTACCGAACCTCCAGCCCGATGGTGGCGACTAGAAGGAACCCGGGCTACGAGTGGGTTTTCTATTTTGTTTCGCTCACTCTACTGTAAATTTATTCTTTTGAGGCGTTTAGCAGACGAGCACCTGTTAGCTCGATGCATATTTACTTACTGTCTGCCTAGGGCTGTAAACATGATTAACAAATCCTAGGGTTGATCATGTATGACTAAACTCTTGCTAGTCCTCGTATTTTGTACGACTAGCTTCATGATCAACTGAATATGTAATATTTGGGACGCCTTTTATTGTATATTTGGGGGTCAAACATCTTGTAACTATATTACTTGCTTGAGATTGAGACAATAGGCTTGACCTTAAGAGACCATTGGCTTGTAGTAAACCCTCATATCTAGACAGTCGTGACCGTATAGCGAGGTGGATTCCATTTCAATATACGTAACTGGCTATGTTCGCCCCCGCTCTCCCGTATCCTAGACCAGGGGCGTGACATACATGATGAATATAAAGTTGGCTACTAGAGAGAGGCTTGAGTGCCAATAAAACATAGATTTTTAGCGGTGCAACTGTAAGTAAAGTATAGGAAATGTGGGTTCTGATCCTCTGTGAGTGTTCGACTTGATTACATGAGGGGTCAGTGTTAATAGATTGGCTTCCTGGAGTTTGGGCAATAGGTTTTGATGCAAGTAGGGTTGCTACTTACATAACGGGAGAAATTGTCACGCCCCAGAACCAGAATACTGAAGAGCGGGGGTGCACATAGCCAGCTACGTATATCGAAATGGCATCCACCTCGCTATACGGTCACGGCTGTCTAGATATGAGGGTTTACTACAAGCCAACAGTCTCTTAAGGTCAAGCCTACTGTCTCAATCTCAAGCAAATAATATAATCACAAGATGTTTGATCACCAAATATACAATAAAAGGCGTCCCAAATATTACATATCAGCTGATCATAAAGCTAGTCGTACAAAATGCTAGGACTAGCAAGAGTTAAGTCATACATGATCAACCCTAGGATTTGTTAATCATGTTTACAGCCCGTAGGCAGACAGTAAGTAAAAGTGCATCGAGCTAACAGGTGCTCGTCGGCTAAACGCCTCAAAAGAATAAATTTACAATAGAGTGAGCGAAACAAAATAGAAAACCCACTCGTAGCCCGGGTTCCTTCTAGTCGCCACCATCGGGCTGGAGGTTCGGTAGATCCTCAGGAGCTGCTCTGAAATTTGGTCACACAAAACCAGCAGGGTCAAACCCCAGAAAGAGCAAGTACCACAAAGGAGGCCACGAAATAAGAACAAAAGCCAGCATATCAGATCATAAGAAACTAATTACATAATAAAGACAATTATTAAGAAAAACCTAGCAGGTGATATACGATGAGATAACCATGGAACTCTTCAGATAACCAGGTTACAACCCGTAAACCAAACAAGGACCGGGGTTGTAACCCTTCGTCTGAACGAAACTTGGTTTCTCCCATAATTTATCGGCAAGATAAAATATAAGAAATCAGGACCTGCAATTAATCATGATTAAGGTAAAGCACGAGTATCATGTCATGTCATAACCTTGTACAGGATCAGGGCAAGACAAGCAGGACTAGACTCCATCCAATCAATCACGGCCAAGCAAGTACTACGGCTTACTACTTAACTAACTAGGGTTATCACAAGCCTAATTACTAACAAGATGCAAGTGAGAATTTCTCAGTCCCAAGCCCTGCAGACTATCCAGTTATCCTTTCGCGGGTTGAGAGTATAGGTGGGTACATCGCCCGGGAGACAAATGTACCCTTAGGTGACTTAGAGGGTGCAACACACGACGGTGTGCTGGAAATGTGCTCTACTCGTCGGCAAGCTACAAGTCCAATTAAAGCGCCCAGATAACGAGATTGCCTGTAACTGGAAATTCTCTATGAACTACACTTTGATCTAGTCATTAGCCTGATCCATATTCAGTGTGAATCCCTGACCGTGGGAACCAGGGAGTCACGTCCTAGACATGATGCAAGACAAGACAAGTGGATTGCACAGGCAAGCAAGCAGGAACACCCACGGTGTCAAGTTGATTATACAAGTCAAGTTAGCCGTCGCAACAGCATCAAGTCAAGTCAGGATTACAAGTTACAAGTCAAGTCAGGTACAAGTCAAGAGTGCGCCGCCACGGGCCACTATCAAGTTATCAAGTATCAAGATTAATCATGTCAGGGTACTTGTCAGGAGTGCGCCACGACGGGCCACTATCAAGTCAGGTTGGTCATGTCAGGAGTGCACCACTACGGGTCACTGTCGTGTTATGCTAGTTCCTTGTCATACCATGCCATGTACAATAGTCATTCCAAACATGTTAAGTAAAATCAAGTTCATAACAAAAGGCGTAAGGATATAAAATGGGCGTAAAATATCTAATAAAATATTAATATACAGGGCTATAGAAGAGCCAAGCTTAGAGAAATAAAACCAAAACTCCAAGAGCCAATGGATTGCGCAAGGGATCAGGGGGTTGGATTACGCAGGAGTCAAGTGCGCCAGGAGCCAACTGCGCAGGGGTGAGCTGCGCAGGGTACCAACTGCGCAGGGGTGGATGGCGCAGCAGATGGATTGCGCTGGATCAGGTTGCGCAGGAATGGATGGCGCAGGGTCAGATTGCGCAGGGACGGACTGCGCATGAGCAGACTGAGCATGAACGGACTGCGCATGAACGGACTGCGCATGAGCAGACTGCGCATGAACGGACTGCACATGAGCAGACTGTGCATGAATCCATGCGCACTCGGGTTGAGCGCAGTTCGCCAAGAGGCAAGCTGCGCGGTCGGCGCTGTGCTAAAGAGCGCAGGCCGAGAGAGGGGATGCGCAGTCCAGCACTGCGCTAAAGAGCGCAGGCTGCAGGCTGCTACTCTAGGCCGAGAAGAACACCAAGAACACCAAAAATTCACATTTTCATATCTTTGTCAAATCAAAGCCAAATCTAGATTTTCAAAGTTCTAACTTGAGTAAAATTGAATTCTCTTCCATATGGAAGCATCAAAATCCACAAAAACACAACTTAAATAGATCAAAACCACGTAAATCCAAAAAATAGGGAAAACTTAGATCTAGAACAATGGAAACTCCAAATCATAAAATGTCAAGTTCTAATGTTGTTCACCATGGCCTAATCTAGCTAATAGACAAATAAAAAGTGGTTCTTATGTGGTGGCAAGGTGCACTTGCCTATAGGTGATGGTGTTGTGTAGAAGAATGAAGAAGAAGAAGAAATAAATGAAAATAATGAGGAGAGAGAAAAGTAGGTGGGGATTTATGATGGTGGGTTGTGGTGGAATGAGGGTGGAGAATAGGTTAAGGTGTTCCACTCATGATGAACCAAACCAAACCAAACCAACTCCACAAAATAAAACCAAGCCATGGTCCAAACCCATTTACGAGAAACCAAAATCCGCAAGTCGAGAAAATAAAATACGTACCAAAAATCAAATTACGAGTACAAATACGAAATACAGGAAATGTGGGTGACAGAAATGGTATGTATATGGGGTGGTACTCGAACTGTTTGAGAATACAGAGGATTGAGATAGGGAACAAAATTGGGAGAAAGAAGAGAGGGATAGATCAATAGGGGATTATATAATAGCAGAAGCTATAAGTTTACAACCTTGAGCAATAGCTCAGTTGCTTGGTTAGGGTATAGTGGGGGAAATAGTCACAGGTTCGAACCCTGTGTTTGTGGGGGTAAGGGCTTTTAAACTGTTGTGCTGTTTATTCATTTTCCTTATGTGAGTTCCTTTTTTTCTTCCAACAGAGTGATAATGATGAGCTTCCCCTTATAGATGTAGATAAGAACATTAGCCCAGTGGTTGTGTAGGTGGGTGTGTATAAGAGTGATCTTGGAAGTCTAGGCTGTAGATACCAATTGTAGGAACGAGATGTAAAGAACTGTACTCTAGAGGGGGGGGTGAATAGAGTAGGCAGCGAAAAATTTAGCTATTTAAAATGTTAGTAGTAAGATCACAAAATATATATATCACAGATATGTAAATAAAAAGTAGAGAGCAGAGAGCAAACGCAAACACAAGGATGTATACTATTTTCTCTCTTGTGAGGACTAGTCCAGTCGGAAGAACTCTAGCTTCTAGTTGAAATCTACTATAGAAAAATACTGCAAGTTTTCATCCGAAGTCCTTGCAACTTCTACAACGTGAGCTTTGATCCGAAGTACTCGACCAACTTGAATTGTGAAGTGTCTTTCTTCAATCAAGCCTCTAATTACAATTACTCTAAAACTTCCAGATCGTGCCGTACTGGCAAATCGACTAGAGGATTGTAACTGGCTTGAGATTTGAAAATGAATAGCTTAGAACATTTTGGAAGAACGTATTAAGCTTAAAGAGAAGAGAAGAGAGAGGTGTGTTAAAATGAGAAAAATTCTTCTCTATTTATAGTTTTTCCAAAGGTAAAATTCGGACAGAATTTGGACAGAATTCTTTGAAAGAATCTCGGCAAATAGCCGTTGCATCCGTAACTGTAGAATGAATAAGTTCAAAATCCAACGGGCACTAACCGAACTCGGGCCGAATTCTGCTGGAATTTTGTTATAATTTTTGCAAAATAGTTTTTGGAATTTTTGAAAAGTCAGGCAGTTTAGGAAGTAGTTTGGACTTTTGTAAGTGGGCGTATTTTCAAAATAAAAGGGTATTTTGAAAATATTTCATGGGTAGCATATTTGCCAGTACAACGCACTGTACATTGTATTCGTAGACTCAATAAATATGAAAAATACATTGATAAAATAGGAAAACCAATAGCCCTTTGATGACGCCTTTCTTCTGATATTTGAGCAGACCTGAAGACGCCTTTTTCCTTGACGGTAGACGTCCAAAGAAACAGATATGAAAATCTGAATACCTTTCGGGGGCTTCGCCCTCGAACCCCCATGGGGGGCGCTGTCCCCTCGACTCCTGTCCACTGATCGGACAGCGGAACCCCCGATGTGAGGCCCCGGATAGGTTGTTAGGCGGCTAAGAGAAATATCCTTATATAACATCGTCTTTAGCCCATTAATAATTCTCCATTGCATATGTCCTGATTTGATCATGCTTACTGCATGTCTGCAAATACATGTTAGGTGAACAAAACACTATGATGCATTATGATACAAACATAGAAATATGATATAGAACATTAGGACAATGCTAAGTTTAAGTAGCAACATGATAGTGATTACATAAATATTAGTGACGTCATTATGTTAAACTTAATTGATTAGCCATATTCAAAAATATGATATAATTATTGGGCTAACAATCTCTCCCCTTTTGATTATGGAAAATCGGTTAAGTTTAAGATATATACAATATATGCATGTATCACTAATAAACACATAATAGTAGAATATTGTGTGCTAACTTAAACTTATTTCTCTCCCGTTGACATGATCAAAAAATAAGCTCCCCCGTAATTAGATAAAAAAACAAATTCAATCATAACAGAAGGAAGGCAGAAATAATCATGAACAAAAATTAGGAGAACAGTGTAACGACAAGTTTAGAAAATTACACAAAATAAAAAAATATGTCAAAACACAATATATTTCGTTAACAAAGAAAACTGAAATCAAGCAATACATAGTTTACCAATTAGAAATCCAAAAATGACATTCAAAACACAATATGATTATAAATGTAACTGTAGTTTTGAAATAGGCCAATAAAGAATTTTAATTAAAAAAAAGTAGATATCAATATAGTAGAAATTAATCATTGGTCATAAATAATTCATGAGAAAAAAATTCGCAGATCTAGTATATTCCAAAAAAACGAAAAATATAATAAGACTTTTAACAATGATCACAAAAAAATATGATTCATAATTTGCCCATACAAATTAGTGAATCAATTCCATGAAGAATATAATCATCGAAAAAGAAATCAAATAAATATACTAGAATGTATATACAATCTATACCAAAGTTCATGCATTTGAATTCAATTACCTTATCATGATATATGTATATTCATTAGATAAACATGAAGGTAATGAAGACAAAATACTTGAGAGAAAAAAATTCAGTCGACTTGAATGCTCCCCCACAAAGTATGATCAATCTAAATATAGATAATCATGAACTTTGAGATAAACCTCAATAAGAAAAGCAAAATCAATATAAACTTAAGGAATAATCAAATAAGGATGATTAAATATATTTGGCAAGATAACTTTTAGAAACTCAAATAAAATGAGGGAATTAAAAATAAATAAATAATAATAATCATATATTCTCTCATAAACTTACTAAAATAAAAAATAATGAACAAATCAACAAGATATTTTAAGTAAAAGAATATATTTTCATAATGAACTAGGTATACCACATATTAATGGCATAAAAGAAAATTAATTTGCTCCACCTTAAAGTATGTGTATCTAGTTCCAAAGTAATTTATATGCCAAGATATATAAATAATCACAGGATCTAAGGAATATCCAAGATATGCATCTTTCTTTCCTTTGATCAAATGCATATAAAGTTTCAAACTTAAAACAATTATCATCTTTAGGCAAAAAGAAATATCCAATAAATAAATGCTTAAAGATGAACAAACAAAATATGTCTCCAATAAAAATATATATTCAAATAACAAAAAGAAATGATTTTGTGACAGTAAAGGATTTTTGAAGACTGTCTTAATGCGAATAACGGACAGATTCAATAAATCAGAGAGAAATTAAAAAGACTTTTGAAATGCAAAATTTATTATAAAAAACTGTCTTAATAAATATTCGAATGCGTCTGTTTAGTCTTCAGACTAACAGCAGACGATTCAAATTCTTATATCACGAAAATAGTTTTAATAAAAGAATTCATAAATCATAAATAGTGTTGAGAACTAATAAGGGACTTTAGTCCCACATCGGAAGTTGTATTGCGAAGAGGAGGTGTACTCTCTATAAGTAGTGGCAGGAGCCCATCAATAAAATTATCTGAGAAATTCCACTCATTTCAACTTGGTATCAGAGCCAGGTTCCCAAAAAATAAAAAAAATTCCTCCCTCCCTGAAGCCAGCCCCCCAAAACCCTCCCATCTACAATTCCAACTCCTTACCCCCGGACCTACGGTGCAGCGCCCTGGACCTGACCTCCCTCCATCACGCCAGCTCCTTCCCCCCCGGACCTGCGGTGCAGCGCCCCGGACTACCCCTCCCTCCCTGATGCTAGCCTCCCACCCCCCGATCTACTATTCCAAGCGCCCCCCCAAACCCGGACCTGTCCCCCCCGACCTGCTGTGCAGCGCCCCAGACCTGCCCCTCCGCTTCTGTTGTGCAGCGCCCCCGGACCTGCCCCCCCCTCCGGAACTGCTGTGCAGCGCTCCAGTTTTTTGTTTCTTTCCACCTTCTTTGGAAGTGCTTGCAAAAGTTCATTATTTTCGCACAGCTCCTACTCGGAGTTCTGGAAATATCGATCATGCACGAAGTCATGGTCCAATTGGTTATGCTTGTACTATATACCCTCATCCATATGACACGGTTCTAATTGCTCGTATGCCTGAAGAATTTCTGTGATGAGGCCACTTGTTGTTCCCCCTAGTCTCTATAGTTGATGACATAGACACCCGAGATCAGGACACCTAGCAGTTAGCAGACGACGATGAAGACGACGACAAGGGATACAACAAGACCTCCCTACTCACAGTTAAAGACGCCATTGATTCTATCAGTGGTAAACTGACGGCAGAAGAGATGAAGGTCCTGGTTGATGAGATCTTATCAAAGAGATTAACCGAGACAACCCCACGGGTGACCCATACTGATGTGGATCCGTCACCCTACAAAATGGGGAAGTTGGAAAAGTTAGAGACAAAGTTGGAAGGAACGTTCAACTACTTGAAATGGTCGAGACAGGCGATGCGGACGCTGAAGGGACGTGGCTTGGTTGGCTATGTCAATGGCCAAACGAAGGCGCCATCCGATCCCTCCTCAAAGGAGTTTGCTATCTGGAAAATTGTCAACAACGTCGTAGCTGGGTGGTTGATAGCCTCCTTGACCGACCAGGTGTCGGGCAATGTCGAGGCGATGGAGGCTGCCGCTGATATATGGCAGACTTTGAAGGATATGTACTCAGGCTCGGGCAACCCTATGCGGGTCTTCCAACTTCAGAATGAACTTGATAGGGTGGCCCAAGATGACTGTACCATCTCTGAGTACGCGGCCTTGTTGAAGAAGTACTGGTCTGATCTGGGTCACTATGATCCTCTTGGGATGGAAGATGCACAAGTCGAACTGGCATTTATGAAGTATTTTCAGACGTTCCTGGCTTATATTTTGCGACAGCGAATGATGAAGTTCCTGAAGGGGCTCAACCCTGTGTTTGAGCAGAGAAGAAATATTCTCCTGTCCCAACCTACGCTTCTAGCCTTGGAGGAAGCTATAGATGTCATGACACAGGAAGAAGCTCGATTGAAGTTGATGCCCAACAAGGGCTCCTTCCAGGGGGACCAAGCCGCAGTTGAAAAGTCTACCCTTGCTACCTTCACTCAGCCTCCATCTGTGAGTGGTATGTGCCACAACTGTGGTGACTCCGGACATTACATCAGATTTTGTCCAAAACCCCTGTAAAGTTAGTCTAGTGATCACGGACGGGGACGTGGAGGACGTCGTGGTGGTAGAGGAGGATTTGCTGGTAGAAGGGAAGATTATTTTGGAGGACACAAAGCACATCTGACGGAGGAAGTGGGAGAAAATCAACTGACAGAAATAATCCCCCTTGAGCGGGAGTTACTTACAAAGTTGCGAGGCACAAAGCTGGGTTTGGCCGACAGTCATGTCACTCCTGGGGTGTCATCTACCTCGGGGGATCATATCACTTACTTTGCCCAACCCAGCACAGGTATACCTGCACATGTTCTTGCATCTGTCCATCAGTCAGGTTGGATTATGGACTCTAGGACATCTCGCCATGTTACGGGGTCCCGTGGTGAGTTTCAGGACTATACTCACCTACCGTTGCCGGAGAGTATTCAAACTACTGATGGTACCTCCAGACCTATAATGGATAAAGGCACTATCGCATGCACCCCTTCCCTTACTCTCAACAATGTCTTACATGCTCCTCATTTTTTTGTCAATCTTATATCTATTAGTGCCATTATCCTTGATCTAAACTGTTTTGTTTCCTTTGACATACCTAAGGTAACTTTTCAGGAGAAGGGGACAAGACGGTGACTAGGGACTGGCACATGGCATAAGGGACTATGGTACTTGGACAGGACCGAACTGGACAAAGCATTGGCATATCTCTAGTAGCAGACGCACAACCGGACGCTTCACGTAGCAGTGTAGAAGACGAATTACTTCTACATCACCAGCGTATCGGGCATTCTTCCTTTAAAGTTATTAGTCGAATGTATCCGTCCTTATATCAAAGGACTAATAAAGAGAAGTTATTTTGTAATGCTTGTGAGTTGGAAAAACATACCAGAAGCTCGTATGTGAGCTCCGGGAATAAAAGTTTAGCTGCATTTGACATGATACATTCAGACGTATGGGGCCCTTGTCCTACAATCGGTATTAACGGTTTTCGATGGTTCGTCACTTTTATTGATTGTTATACTCGCGTGACTTGGGTATACCTTATGAAGAATAAAAGTGACATCTTTGAGGCATTTCGAAATTTTTATCGTCGGGTAGAAACACAATATGGCACTAAAATTAAGTGCTTACGGTCTGACAATGGGACGGAGTATACTAATAAAAAGGTTGCTGAGTATTTATCCACTCATGGAATACTACACCAAACTTCATGCGCTTATACACCGGCACAAAATGGTGTGGCCGAACGGAAGAACAGACACCTGCTGGAGGTCGCATGGACGATGATGCTGGCTATGAATGTCCCAAAACACTTATGGGGACAAGTTGTCTTGATGGCCTCTTATCTCATCAACAGAATGCTATCTCAGGTATTGGACTGGAAGACACCGTTGGCAATGCTTACTGGTGTAATCACTTACACAGTTCCACTGAAAGTATTTGGGTGTGTGTGTTTTGTCCAAGATAATAGGCTAGGAGTTGGTAAACTGGATCCTAGAGCGGTTAAATGTGTCTTTGTTGGGTACACGACGACTCAGAAGGGATATGCATGTTGGAGCACGGTTGAGCAAAAAATATTTATAAGCGTGGACGTTACATTTCGAGAACTAGAACCATACTATGGTTCAGATGAAGGTTCAGCGTTTGGTGAGAACCCTAACATGGAGGGTGTTAGACGTGAGCGGGAGAGAATAAGTCCAAACGTGGTAGTCGGATCGGTCCCGTGCCCGGTCGTGAATAACTGGATGAAAGGGGGAGATAGCAGTGACTCCGATGAAGAAGACGATACATATATTACGCAGGAGGAGAAGCCGTGCCCAGTGTTAGTGCCTACTGTACCAAGTCCAGTGCCTACCATACCAAGTCCCTCGTCTACTCCTGCCCCGGCTCTTGAATATGTTGTCCCCGTACTGAATCACTCTGATTCCGATACGGATCTCTCTGACTCTGATGGTATGTCCTCTCCACCACTTGTTGCTCCTTTAAGGAGATCTTCTCGCATCAATGCGGATAAGGCTCCTCGTCATTATGATGATTATGAACATGACATTGCCAACTTCTTGTCTTATTCTAACATTTCTCCAAATTATCGAGCCTTCATTGCATCGTTAGACTCTACTTCTTTGCCCAAGTGTTGGCAGGAAGCAAAAAAAATCCAAGGTGGAAAGCTGCAATGATGGAAGAACTTGGGGCACTAGAGAAAAATAAGACATGGAAGCTGGTTCCATTACCCAAAGGGAAGAAAGCTGTGGGATGCAAATGGATGTACACAGTAAAGGAGACGCCAGAAGGAAAAGTAGAGCGGTACAAGGCGAGGTTGGTTGCAAAAGGATAAACACAATCATATGGCATTGACTATGATGAGACGTTTGCCCCAGTAGCAAAAATAAGCACGGTAGGAACTCTGGTCTCCATTGCAGCAAACTATGGGTGGAAGCTATACCAGTTAGATGTGAAAAATGCCTTTCTCCATGGGGACCTGCAAGAAGAAGTATACATGGAACCCCCGCCAGGGTGCTATGCGACAGAATTAGACGGAGGGACGTCGCATGGTAAAGTATGTAAACTAAAGAAGTCACTATACGGACTCAAGCAATCTCCTCGAGCCTGGTTTGACAGATTCAGAAAGGCTTACAGGCATGGGGTACCATCAAACAAATACAGATCATACGGTCTTTCTCCAGCATACAAGAGGTCACATTACTATACTTGCTATATATGTAGATGATATAATAATCACTGGTGATGATGAAGTGAAAATTACTAAGCTGAAGTTAAAACTCGCGAAGGAGTTTGAAGTGAAGGATTTAGGAGCGATGAGGTATTTTCTGGGTATCGATGTGTGTGACGACAAACAGGGAATTGTTCTCTCACAGAGAAAATATGCACTAGATCTGCTAAAAGAGACAGGGATGTTGGGATGCAAAGCAGCAGTAACTCCAATTGACCAAAAGTGCAAGCTGGGAGCAGAAGAAGGAGAGCCTGTTGATCGTGAAAGGTATCAAAGACTTGTAGGAAGATTAATTTATCTGGGGCACACTCGCCCGGATATCTCATTTGCGATGAGTGTAGTGAGTGCTACATGCATGATCCAAGAACGGGTCATATGGATGCGGTGTTTCAAATCTTGAGATATCTGAAAGGGACGTCGGGAAAAGGACTATGGTTCAAGAAGAATAGACACATAGAAGTTGAGAGATACTGCAATATAGACTGGGCAATCTGTATAGACGATATAAGGTCTACCATGGGGTACTGTGTTTTTGTAGGAGAAAACCTAGTCTCATGGAGAAGCAAAAAACAGCCAGTGGTAGCACGGTCGACAGCTGAAGCATAATACAGGGCAATAGCTATGGGAGTGTCGGAGTTGCTATGGGTAAGAGCACTGCTGACAGAGTTGAAGCTGGACAAGGGAGCACCATTACGTCTTCTGAGCGATAGTCAAGCTGCAATAAGTATAGCTAACAATCCAGTTCAACACGACAGAACGAAGCACATCGAGATCGATCGATTGTTCATCAAGGAGAAGCTGGAACAAGGGATACTGAAGATTGACCATGTTCGCTCAGAAGAACAAGTTGCAGACTATCTGACTAAGGGTCTTAGTTCATTGAGTCTGTCAAAGCTATGTAACAAGATGGAGATGATTAATATCTATCGCCCATCTTGAGGGGGAGTGTTGAGAACTAATAAGGGACTTTAGTCCCACATCGAAAGTTGTATTGTGAAGAGGAGGTGTACTCTCTATAAGTAGTGGCAGGAGCCCATCAATAAAATCATCTAAGAAATTCCACTCATTTCAACTAATAGTCTATTTTGAACAAATAAACATAACTAGATAAATATCCAAAGAAAAATGTATTCTAGATATATGGCATGTCAAGGGGATAGTTGATTTGAAACAATTAACTGCTCCGCCTTTACATGGCTATATCCAAAAATAATAGTATTGACAAAATTTAAAAAAATTATATATGTATTTTCAGAAATAGGAGACTAATTCAAAAATTTTAGGTCTTCTTATCAAAGTTCATTTCTTTCCTTTTAAAGCCATTGTACGGTGTCTATTAGATAACCATAGGCTTAAAGAAAAGAAACGCTTTGAGAAAGAAAATTTTAATATGTCTGACTTCTCCCCCGCAAAGAGTTACTGCTATAGGCAGTTAGTAACTTGAATAAGAAGAGAACAATAAAGCTTAATAAAACAAGTATCATGAATATTACTCAAATGCTAAAGAACATATCACAAGAACATAATATTCAATGAGTAGTCACAAGATCATCAAGTCTGAATATCGAATAGTGTGACAAAAAAAAATGAATATATCAAAAGATGACAAGCATTAACCTATGAAGATCAATGTATGTTACCTTTTGTAAAATTAAATAATATTATCCATCAAATCTAAAAAAATAAAATCCATCAGATAACAATTGCAACTAGATCTCAATAAATCTTTAGTTTATAAAGCGTTGATCAATCTTGGGTTAGCTGTAGGGGTATTGTCCCAGCTAACGGAGGTTCACCGGGGAACACTTAAGTACCGCTTCGCTTTGGTCGTAGCCATGGTGACAAATAGACCCTTTGTAGGCTTGTACCCAAAATAAATTTCTTCTTTAATAATCGAGTATTTAAGAAGAATTTGTGCAATATAAAATTAATTATATTCTATGGACTTCAAAAATCTTAAAATAATGTAGCATACGGTATAAGATGTATTAATTACATTTATTCATTTGTGCTACAAAATCATTGGGTAACAATAAAATATATAACATTTGTAAATCAAAATGTAGGACCTAGATACGCTGATATATTCTAGAACCTAGGGGACTGGATTCAGTACCTTGGATCCAAAACTAGATACTAGTTGCAAATAGACCTTAATAAATCTTAAGTCTATAAAGTATCGATCACTTCGGGTTAGCTGTAGGGACCGGTTCCCAGCTAGCGGTAGTCCGAAAACTAGTACACCGTGTTGCTTCAGGCTATTTACACCTGTATGACAGAAGGATCCTTTCGGCTTGTACCCAAAATAATCTCTACTTTTAAGAACTTAGATTTAAAAGAATATATGCAGTATCATCAAACAACATCGAAATCCAGAATCCCTAAATATAAAAGAAGTAAATACCCAAAGAATGGTTTATCAAGATAAGATCAAGATACTAAAATTAATTTAAATAAGAGTCATGTATCCAAAATATCAACCAAAAAGCCAAGCAAAACATCATTAAAAGAGGCTTTGAGGAAGAAGCTAATAAAGAGAAGAACATAAATTTGTTCAAAGTAATCAATAGCTAAAGCATGAGATAAGCACAAGTTTGAAACTACTTTTTAAAATAATATAGAACTTGAACTTAACTTATATATCCCCATAAAGATATTTATACAAAAATATATATTAATATAAGAAAAATATGAGCAATATATGAATGATAATGAATTATTCATGTATCCTTAATAAGCATTAAAAAAATTATCACAAGATCAAAAACATGCATAAATATGCTTTATCCGACAAAGATGTAATTGATTCATAAGAACTTAATCACAATAAAATTTGAGAATCAATAATGAATATATTATGCAAGCACAAGGTTAACATAGAAGTATATGTATATATTTTCAAGTAAATAGAAGACTCGTACTAAACATATATACTTACAAAATACCGATCAAAGTAAATATGACATATTAAAGACAAATCGGTAAGAAGTGGCCATTAAAAAATATTAAAGACGAAGAGTCAAAACCATATTAATCCAAAAAAAATTAAGCTCCTATAGACTACAGTGGTATGCATGCTTCAAGAATAAAGGTTAAAAGTAAGGAGCATACATAGACAAATGTGTCACACTAATAGAAAATAAAATACTATATAGTGTGAACTAATCATTTAAGCTAAACAGCTAGTCATGTTAGAATTATATCTCACATTGATTCAAATAATAAACAACTAAAAGATATCAAATAGCAAGACATTAATAAGAACATGCTAGATTCTATAAATAAAACCAAAAAATAAATCATTTAGCATGTTACCAAAGTGGTTCAAGTGATCACACTTATGTTGGTGCAATTGTATGGAAGATGACCTTTGTAGTTGTGCAACCACCAACACGTTCCATGGTTTTATGGTTCAGCATAAGTAGCTCCATCTGAAATATTAGGTGAAGACTTTGGTATCCAATACTTGGATCCATATTTGTTAGCTTTGGGAACTCATTTGCACATGTTAGATTCTATAAATATAATGTCGTCTTTGGCCCATTAATAATTCTCTATTGCATATGTCCTAATTTGATCATGTTTGATCATACTTACTGTATGTCTGTTAGACGAACAAAACACTATGATGCATTATGATACAAACATAGAAATATGATATAGAACATTAGGACAATACTAAGTTTAAGTAGCAACATGATAGTGATTACATAAATATTAGTGACGTCATTATGTTAAATATATGATATAATAATTGGGCTAACATAGGCTTGGGTGTTTTGTGGAGATTTATGGGTTTTTCCTTTGGTGGCATTTTTGCCATCATATATATATTTGTGTCGTCAACTTAAAATATTTTTGGGGCTATCAACCTTGATACTGAACCAACCTCAAATGACTAGGACCTACTACGACATGGTAGGGAGTAGTCATAGTAACTTTTAGATAAACTATGAGTATTGTTATAAGTAACCCTTGTAGCAAATAATTAATTAATTCCTAAATTATTCTATAGGCTCCTTGGATTACTTGGGCTCAATTTCTATGCCAGACTTTCACACTCGGCTTCCGGTTACAGGCAAGTATACCTTGCCACTATGATTCATCCTTCAGTTATATTTTATATGTCTGCTATTTTACTCGATATATCACATTTGTGCATCCGAGTACGACTCTGGATGCAGCCAACGAGATACGTTGCCTCTCTATTTTTCTAACCTAGGCTATAGGAGACTACCCTTACATTGCTGAGCAGATACACCGATATCCAGTAGGACCCTGACACTACTTTAGACACAAAAAGATGATGATGAGATATAGGACACGTATCCCCGTACTCGACTGATCATCTTACGACGGAGCGTGTATCGACATAGTCATGTTGGTCATTTTATTATACTGCTACAGGACTTATGATTAGGGATTGAATGTGACGAGGAGTTGACATGTTCTAGATTCATTGGGTAGGGTGGTCACTAGACGTAGGGGCTATGAGTTTTGTTCACTTGACGTCGATGCATGACGGGTGCCCGGAGGGAGCGCGCCACTGTACGAGTACCCATGACACCATTGACAGCCCTATATGTCGAAAGTTGTCCTCGTTTGCATATACACAGTTGATAGATTACCCCTGATTCTTTCTGCTCTTCATACCGTAGTGGCATGGTATTATGTATCTTGTTGCGCTCCGCTGAGGACCTGGTTTTCTTCCAAGTTGGCAGAGTAGATTGCTGAGTCCTTTGTTGGAGTGTTGCTGAGCACCCATTTTATTGCAGGTATTTACTCTTCTATAGTATATATGTTTCATTTCTATATTTTATATCTGCTTGATTGTGTAGTATTTATATATATACTCTTTACCTCTTGAGTCTACTCGGGCGAGTATGATTATTTGGCTGCAAACTAGTATTCATATTTACCATTTCTTATACTTCTGTTATATGGATTGAGATATAGAGTTGATATAGTGATAGTTACATCATTTTAAACAGCTTATATGTATTCGAGTCGGACTAGAGTTTGGTTGAATACATAGCTGACCTATGCCACATGGCTCAGTCCCGCGTATTTTAGGACTAGGGTGTGACACCTTTACCGCGAACTTGGTGCTGCATCTCGAGCGGGTTCAAAGGCAATAGCAGGATGCCAAACTCTACTTCATATAAGGAAATAAATTCTATAAGAGTCTCTTCCTCATCATTTCATTGTTTGTTTTTCGTTGGACACTTTTTGTTGTTGACTTTTCAATGATGGATTTCGTTGTTGGCTTTTCATTGGATGCTATCATTAATTGTTGCATTTATTTTGAAAGCTAAGAGAAAGATAGAGGAAGATATATGGAAGTATGCTAAACCTCTGTTGGTGCAATTGCACGAGGAAGCATAGGTGAAGCTTGATTGTCTCGTAGGGAATTCCTATTTCTCTTGGCAATTCTCAATCGGTGAGTGGTTTGACCCTTCTTCTTCTTTTTTATCTCGACTTCTCAAGGAAAGAACTCTTTTTTTATTCCTTTTGTCATGTTCCTACAATTAATGATGCTTTAATAAAAGAACTAAGATAAAAGTGAGGAATTGTATGTTGTTATCTTTATTTATTTGAAATGTTGGAATTATAAAGTGTTGGTATAATTGAATGAACTAATGTTTCATTGCTGATATGGAAGGAACGAAATTAGTAGACCCTGTAATGCATCTGTACTTTGAGCCTTTATATTGTTTATGAAAGAATATTTTGGTTACAAAGAAAGTATTATGAAGAAAGAAAGAACACGACATGATCGTCAGAATCGAAGAAGGAAGTAAGAAGTTAATGATTTACTCAACATACAGATGTGTGTTGTATGGTTTTATTTGATACTATATAAGTTGCATATAATGCATTGGTCATAGACACCTTGTGTATAAGGTTTAATTTCTCGAACGAATTTCGGGGCATCGAAATTGTGTCAGCCTAGAAGAAATATAACAATATGGGGCTTGTATGTACTTATGATTAGGGAAATGTTCAAGTGGACTTGTATGTTTCGATGTATGACTATGGGAAGACGTCCATGGACCATCATATATTTAGGTCGCACGCTAATAAAATTGTCTTGCAGGCCGAACCTTTTGATACAAAGACGGACTTGTGATGCCTAGACTATGCATTCTTACATTTGTTTTCCAGAGACAGAAACTTATAAAATCATATATTGTTCTAACCCTTGTTTTGCAGGGAATGATTGTTAGTCGTGGGTAAGAAGCACTAACAAGTAAATTGCTTATGTTTTCCTTATTATGAATTGTTAAACGCACCTAAAGAAATGAAAAGATCACTTAATAAATGTATACTTCACATATTTATTGTGTTGATTTATGTCAGTCGTATTGATACCGTTTACCGTACATTTCCCAATTTACTGACCCTCGCCCTCACATGTGTTGGAAATCAAGTGGATGTCCAGGGCCAGTAGAAATCTTTTCATACTTTGAAGCTTAGATATTTGAAGGTGGTTTTATTTTATTTTATTAAAGGACATGATGTATGGAACATCATCTTTTATTTTAAGTTATGGTTGTAAGATGAGTATAGCATTTCAGTTGGCTATTGAGAGTCTTTTTAGTAAAGAGATTATCTCCATTACATCTGTTGTGATTCATTTTTTACTTATTTTTAATGTATCAAATCTCATTTGAAATATTTTATTCCACGTGCACATTCATGTCTTGTACAAGCGCAACATAGACTTGTACTACATCACGTCCAGTGACGACTTATCGATTCGACGGAAGTGGTTTGTGACAACTTCTAGCAATTTTCTAAGCCTTATGTCAGGAAAACATGTAAGTCTTCTACGGCATTTGCTTCTAGCAAACTTCTACATCTTCTGCAAATTTTACTTTCTTCTGCGGGGTTGTTGCCTTCCATGGAGCTCCCCCTAGCCACAAGGCTACTCCATTCAGAGGAGTTGCTCCCTTTTGCGGAGTAAATGACATAGTCATTCCTAGCTGATCTGATCTTTAAAAAAAAGATCTGTTGATAGTCATTGTCGGCTGATTCGATCAAGAAGGATCTATTAGTGACCATTGCTGGTTGGTCTGATCTCGAGAACGATTTATTGATAATCATTTTGGCTGGTCTGGTCCTCCGAGGAGGATCTATTGATAGCCATTGTTGGATGGTCCGATCCTCCGAGAAAGATCTATTCTTTAGAGGGAAAAAAAACTCTCATCTGTTAAGAAGAGAAACAAAAAAGATTAGATCATAGATTTTTTAAGATCATACTTGTTTCGTTTGAGGATGCTCTCGGATCGTGGACCTTCGTAGTAGAGGTTCGTGCGGATAACATGTTTAGTCTAAAAGACTAATGGGTTCTTCATAAGCTCTGATAGAAGAAAAAAGAAGGAAGAGAAAGAGAACTCTTTGATTGTATTACGTACTTAACCCTCCAAAGAATTTTATCTTTGCAATATATTCACAAGTGTTTATATTGTTACAAGAAGATCGGTTGAGATCTTAAGAAATATAAGATCCCTATCTACTGGGAACAATCAACAAGTATTTGTAACTAACTATAATAATTTTATATATTTTATTGGTTCCATTCAGTATTGTTTTATTAAAAAATAATAATAGAGAAGGATTACAAGATAAGACTTTCATTTCGATTCTACCAATTATTTAATATTTAAGTTAGGGGTAGGGAAAACCGATTTTATTTTTCTTTTATGCAAATATAAAGTCAAGCTGCAAGTCACAATACCACTTCCTCTTGCAATACTCAAAACTGCAACACTATTATTGCTTCCTAAGTAACAGCATGAAGATGCTACTTATAGCCTTTAGGGCAAACTAATTTTTGCCAAGAAATCAGCCATCTGGTCCCCCACATTAATAATAGGCTCAATCAAGAAGTTGCTTGTGAGAAGATGTATACATTTTTTATGGTATACACTCGATTATTACAAGGGTTACAGGAAAAGTTTTTGGAGGTATTGGTTCAATCTTCTGAATTTCTATAGAGTTCACAGAACATTCCATTGTGATTAAGACCTTAAAAAAAGAAACCTAGTACATTGCCTTGACCACATACTTCATGACCTAAAACTATATTAATCACATTAACCTTTAAAACTAATTTCTCAAGGGCAACAGGGTCGGACAATATGGGGGACATGGATACAAGTACGCTGGCACATTGCGCAATAATAAAATTCAGTAGAATATTTGACTTGTTTATTATTGAGGTGGAGCTACACTTATATAGGAGAGGCTAACCCCTCTCCCTATTATTCTACCCGATGTGGGACTAAAAGCCCATTAATACTCTCAACACTCCCCCTCAAGATGGGCGATAGATATCAATCATCCCCATCTTGTTACATAATTTAGCGAGACTTAATGAATTAAGCCCCTTAGTAAGACAATCTGCAATTTGTTCTTTTGAGCGAACATGATCGAGCTTTAGTATTCCTTTCTCCATCTTTTCCTTGATGAAAAACCGATCGATCTCGATGTGCTCCGTTCTGTCATACTGAACTGGATAGTTAGCTATACTCAGTGCTGCTTGGCTATTACTCAGAAGACGCAATGGTGTTCCTTGGTCTAGCTTCAACTCTGTTAGTAATGCTTTTACCCATAACAATTCTGACACTCCCAGAGCTATAGCTCTATATTCTGCTTCAACGGTTAATCGAGCTACCACAAACTGTTTTTTGCTTCTCCATGAGACTAGATTACCCCCCACAAATACACAATATCCTGAGGTGGACCTTCTGTCATCCATGCAACTTGCCCAATCTGCATCATAGTATCCCTCAACACTAAGGTGTCCATTATTCTTGAACCATATCCCTCTTCCAGGAGTCCCCTTTAGATATCTCAAAATATGAAAAACTATATCCATGTGGTCCTTTCTTGGATCGTGCATGTAACGACTCACTACACTCACAGCAAATGACATATCAGGGCGAGTGTGACCCAGATAAATCAATCTGCCTACAAGTCTCTGATATCTTTTACGATCAACCGGCTCTCCTGTCTCTGCCCCCAATTTATCTTTCTGGTCAATCGGAGTGACTGTCGGACGACATTCCAGCATACCAGTTTCTGTGAGCAAGTCTAGTACATACTTCCTCTGAAAGAGGACGATCCCAACTTTTCCTCGAGCTACCTCGATCCCAAGAAAATACCTCATCATTTCTAAGTCGTTTACTTCAAATTCTTTGGCAAGTTTCTTCTTCAGCTGGGTAATCTCCTCTTCCTCATCACCTGTGATCACTAATCATCCACGTATACCACAAGTATGGTAACGTAGCCTCTCGTATGTCGAAAGAAGACTGTGTGATCTGCATTAGTCTGGTTGTACCCCATGTCCGTGATAGCTTTTCTGAATCTTTCAAATCATGCCCGAGGAGATTGCTTGAGTCCATACAGGTGATTTCTTCAGCTTGCACACTTTTCCTGCTGACTGCCTCGTACAAAATCCAGGGGGAGTCTCTATATCTATTTCCTCCTATAGATCTCCATGAAGAAAGGCATTCTTCACATCTAATTGATGAAGTTGCCACCCATGGTTGGCTGCAAGAGAGACCATGGTTCTTACAGTGCTCATCTTCGCTACAGGAGCAAACATCTCATCATAGTCGATACCATAGGACTGAGTGAATCCTTTTGTAACCAATCTTGCCTTATATCGCTCCACCTTTCCTTCTGGCGTCTCCTTCACCGTGAAGACCCATTTGCATCCGACTGCCCTTTTTTCTTCAGGTAATGGAACAAGTTCCTATGTCCCATTTTTTCAGTACCCTAAGTTCCTCCAACATTACAGCTTTCCACCTTGGACCTTTCTTCGCTTCCTGCCAACACTTAGGCAAAGAGGTGGTGTCTAACGATGCAATGAATACTCCATAAGTAGGGGATAGATTAGAGTATGATAGAAAATGAGCAATATCATGTTCATAACCAAAACGAATAGGAGATTTTCCTGCATTACTACGAGAAGATCTTCTTAAGGGAATATGAGATAGTGGAGGAGAGATCATACCATCCGAATCAGAGGGATCCGCATCCGAATCAGAGGGATCTGGTGCGGAAGGCGCATCTTCAGGAGTTGGGGCAGGGTTAAGCGAGGGACAGGCACAGTTGTCACATTAGGGGAAATAGGCACAGTAGTGGACTATTGATTCCTTCTTCTGTAGCTTAGAGCTCTATAGTTCGTTCCTCCCCCTGTTCTGTAGTCTTCCCCTGTACTGGAGCATCACTTCCTTCCTCCTGATTGTATGCATCATTATCACTTTCCTCAGTCTCGCTATCTTCCCCTGTTTTGCTTGGACTAACTTCCATCATTGGGCATGGAACTGACCCAACAACCACGCTTGGGACTATCTCCCCCTCACTCCTAAAACCTCCTGTGTTAGAAGTGTCACCAAATACGGAGCCTTCACCTGAACCATTGTGATAGTATGGTTCCATCTATCTGAATGTAACATCCATGCTCACAAAGAGTCTTCGCTCCACTAGACTCTAGCAAGAATATCCCTTCTGAGTCCCTGAGTAGCCAACGAAGACATACTTCACTGCCCGATGGTCCAATTTTCCTACTACAGGTCTATTATCCTTCACAAAGCATACACAACCAAATACTTTTGGGGGAACAATGTACTTGTTCTCACCTGTAAGCATCTCAAACGGTGTCTTCCATCCTAACATCTGAGAGGGCATCCTGTTGATAAGCTATACAGCAGTCAACACGACATGTCCCTACAAGTCTTTCGGAACATTCCTAGCAAACATCATCGATCTTGCCACTTCCAACAGGTGCCTGTTCTTCCGTTCTGCCACTTCATTTTATGCTGGTGTATAGGCACATGAAGTCTGATGATGTATCCCATTGGCTGATAAGTACTCCTCAATGGCTTTGTTGGTATATTTTGTCCCATTGTCAGACCTCAAAATCTTCACTTTGGCACCGTACTGTGTTGAAACCCTGCGATGGAAGTCTTGAAAGCATGCAAAGACATCACTCTTACTCTTCATTAGGTATACCCAGGTGACACGAGTATGGCAGTTAATATAGGTGACAAATCACTTAAAACCATTAACAACAGTTGTAGGACAAGGTCCCCACACATCAGAGTGTATCATATCAAAAGCAGCTAAACTTCTATTTCCAGAACTCACATAAGAGCTTCTGGTGTGTTTTCCAAGTTCACAAGCATCGCAAACCAACTTTTGCTTATTAGCTTTTTGATACATAGATGGAAACATTCGACTAAGTAGACGAAATGAAGAGTGTCCCATACGCTGATGTTGGAGTAATAGTTCTTCTACGGTACTTCGCGGCTCCTCCGGTTGTGCTTCATCCACCCTTGCTGCCAGTGCTGTATCCAGCCCACCCATGTCCAAGTACCATACCCTTTATGCTAAGTGCCAGTCCCCAACTGTCTCCTCGTTCCCTTCTCCTGAAAAATAACCTTCGAAATGTCAAAGAAAATAACACAATTAAGTTGAAGAACAATGACACTTATGGACAATATATTAACAGGAAAGGATGGAGCATGCAAGACATCAGTAAGACACATCGAAGGGGTGTATTCAACTGTCCCTTTATCCATAATAGGTCTAGCAGTACCATCAGCAGTCTGAATGCTTTCATGTGTCATCAGGTGAGTGTAATCTTGGAACTCATCACGGGCACCCGTAACATGGCAGGATGCCCCAGAGTCAATTATTCAATTTACACTTCCTAGTTTGTGGGTAGATGCAAGGGCATGAGCTGGTATACATGTGCTTGTACTGGCATAGTATGTGATGTTACCCCCGGAGGTGGTTGGAGTCGACGTCCCAGCAGTGTTGGCGCGACTGTCGCTGGTTCCAAGCTTCATGTTCCTCCATATTTCCAACATCTCCCTCTCACTAGGGGTCACATCGGATGACTGATTTTCACCTCCCCCTTCTGTCAGGTTTGCCTTGTGCCCTCCAGAATAATGTCCTATGCCACCAACATAGCCTCCTCTGCAACCTCGACGTCCTCCATGGCCGCGTCCACGACTGCTGGACTGGCCTCTCATAGGCTTCGTACAGAATCTAATAAAGTGTCATGGGTCTCCACAGTTGTAGCACCCTCCCCCTACTGAAGGGTTTGGGTTAAAAACTGCTAGAGCTGATTTCTCTCCCGGAGTGTTAGTGGTGCTGGGCATCAGCTTCAACCGTGCTTCTTCTTGTGCCATAGCAGCAATGGTCTCCTCTAGTGATGGCAGTCCGAGTTGTGCCAGTAGCACATTCCACCTTTGCTCGAATGCTGGGTTGAGCCCCTTCAGGAACTTCATCATCCTCTGTCGCGAGATATACTCCATGAACTTCTGGTAATGCTTCGCAAATGCTGGTTCCACTTTCTCATCTTCCACACCAATGGGATCATAGTGGTCGAGATCTGACCAATACTTCTTCAGCACAGCTGCATACTCGGAGATGGTGTGATCTTCTTGGACCACCTTATCAAGTTCATCCTGCAGTTGGAAGACTCTTAAAGGGTTACCCGTCCCCTTGTACATGTCCTTCAGCGTCATCCAATATCACCGGCTCCCTTCATTGCCTCCACATTGTCCGACACTTGGTCGGTCAAGGAGGCTGTCAACCATCATGCTACAACATTGTTGACGATCTCCCACACAGCAAACTTCCGTGAGGAGTGATCTTCAGGTGCCTTGGTTTGGCCATTCACATAGCTCACCAAGCCTCTTACCTTCAGAGTCCGCATCGCCTGACGCGACCACTTCAACTAATTGGAAGTAACCTCCAACTTTACTTCCAGTTTCCCCAACTTCACCATTTTATATGGTGTAGGATCCACATCTGTGTGTGTAGGACGAAAACTAGTCTCGGTTAGCCTCCTGGAGAAGAGATCGTCCACCAAAGCCTTCATCTCTTTGGTCGTCAGCTTGCCGTAAATCGTCTCCATCATCTTCGTCTTCTCCTCTTCCATCAACAAGATAGATCGAAACCGTTTGCACCTTTGGTCACCGTCCTTTCCACGTCTATTGTTCCTCCTTCAGCGGTAGCGACGTCTCCGAGAGCCGCTCCTCATGTCTCATGCCGGGTTGCGACAGAAGGTCGCATGGCCGGACGAGAAGGAGGAGAAGGGCCGGTGGGGGGGGGGGGGGGGGGGGGGGGGGTGGAGGCCGATGTGAAAGGAGAGGGGGTGGGGCGACTGTGTGCGTGGGGGGGGGGGGGGGGGGGGGCGGTGCTCGCGACAAAGGAGGGGAGGCGGGCGGAGGCCGAGCGGTGCTGAGTGGGGAGGGGAGGCAGACGGAGGCGAGACGTTGGGGGCGGAGAAGGTGGGAAGGGGTCGGGGGTGGTGGCTAGGATTTTGTGGGGTAGGGTTAAGGTTTTGTGGAGTAAGGTTAGAATTTTGTGGAGACGGATTGCGGCTAGGGTTTAGTGGAGAGAGAGGTGGTGGCTCTGATACCAAATAGAATTTAGTAGAATATTTGACTTGTTTATTATTGAGGTAGAGCTACACTTATATAGGAGAGGCTAACCCCTCCCTATTATTCTACCCGATGTGGGACTAAAAGCCCATTAATACTCTCAACAGCAATAAATAGGAATGTGACGAATGAAAGTTTAGAGGACATCTTACACAGACGAAAAAAAAGAAAAAAAAAAAGTAAAAGAATAAGTTGGCTAACTGGCAACAAAGCACCATCAAGTCCTTTAGCAGTCTAAAACTTTCACAGAATCATAGGAGTTTCAATTATCATGAGAAATATGGCTCATGTTATAATTTCTAATCAAGCTATGGCCAGGACGGGAAATACATCATAATGTCAATCATGAGTAATACAAGATTACATATGAAATAATCGACTTAAGACTTCAAGAAGCGGAAAAATTCAAGCTGGAACGTTAGTCCTTCGAACTTGGGCCCTTCATGGTTCCTCTTTTGAGACCAATCCTTTCACGAAATCCAGTAATGGAACATGGCAAATGAATAATACAAAACGCCCTTCATAAACTACACCCCAACGAAATAAAAACCAGGGGAGACCGTATGTTCTTACATGCAAATAACTTAATATGAAATAAATGGCTACGAAGAAAAAAAAAAAAATATGATGAGATGGAGCATCATAAGAAGACGCACGAACAAATAACCTTGTTCCTTAAATAGATACTAATAATGCATGAAACCATCCAACAACAGTGATAAGTGGTACACTATAAACTTGCAATACGGTGCAAGGAACTATAGCATATGAACTACAAGATCCATCTGCTTCTCTAGCCCCCGTCCATCGGTCCTTTGTCCAAATCACCGTCTATATTGCGAAGTGACTTCACCCCGCCTATTCAAAGAAAATGACTTTCCATTATGTTACATAATCAATAAACCCACATATACATATATCTCTCCTCAGCAACTGCATCCCCTTCCCTTCTGGAGAAGAAACAGACCTGCTAGCTTTGAATTGTAGATGTACATGCCTTAATAGTGGTCAAAACAGCCTTTGCTGCTAGCTTTTTAGCAGTCTTTTTGTTCGGCCCTGTACATGTTTCCCTATATATAACTCCATTGGCTTCTATTTCTGCTGTAATAGATGCTAAGCCATCTTTGCAAGTCAATGAGAAACTTTTATTATATGATTTACAAGAACATAGCTCCTCCAATTCCCTGACTGGGTGATACTCTATTGTTTCTGGGCTGACTATTGGCTCTAACAATGGCCTGATACTTCCCCAAACAACATCTTTATCAAATCCTGAATCAATGTAAATTGCCCCTGCAAGTGACTCGATGACATCTCCCAGCACCTGTTTTGCACATTATGCAAGTAGATTGGTTACGAGGACCTTACTTGAAAAACCAAACAATTAGGCTTCGAGGAAAGAAACATAAACAAACTAGAAATTTTCAAAAACTGCTGCTAAGAAAACAGACTTGCTTACGGAAATATTTTATACACAAAGCAAATAGAAGACTAAAATAGTATCCGCAAGATGGTCACTCGATTTAGCTTACCGTCGTGTATTGGTGAATATTTCGACCTACACTTTGTATAACTTTTTTGTTTTTTTTTGTCTCATCGCTTTTAGTACCACATTGGCTAGGCTAACTAGCCTATTATGTAATCCCAAAACGATGTCATTGTTCAATCGTTCTCTGCTCAATTGTCTTCAGCTCGTTAAACCACACTTTTGTTATCAACATGTGGTGTTAATCTACAGATTTCTACACTAAAGCTGACTATGCCTGTGAGTTTCAATTGCTCCAGCAACACTCCACACCTACCTAGGATGATCCTTCTATCCAACAATTCTAGATGGACATGATAGGAGAAACTTGCATTGATGGAGTCCTAACTCTTGGTTGATACCAACATCAAGAACTTTGCAGTTTACAGAGAAACAGTTAATATCTATTTCAGTTTCGTGTGTGTTACGTCCCGACCTTGAGTCTATCTGTGACAAAACGGTCACAGCCCTCCAAAGTCGCCTCTGGACATAACCATCTCTGATCTACGACTTGAGGATACTAGACTCCATCTATCTCGTTGTATAAATTGGTCCCTCACTGCTACGCTACCTTGGACAACCACTTTGAGACCTCCCACAAAACTACACCAGAAGGTCATGATGCAAGGTGCATAGTGAGGCGCAAAGGTACACCCCTCGAGACACATTGAGCATGGTGTATTGGGCGTCTCATTGAAATGAGGCACAATTCTTTAAAAGTACAATAAAATTTAACAACATTTTAAGCAACATTGTATTGTGTAGATAATTTTAAAGAAAATAAATTTCAATTTTTAAAAATTACAGATATAAAAACTCATGTGATGAGGATTCTTAAGTTTCAGCAACAAAAGGTTGTCTGCAGTGGAAAATTGGTGGCAAAGAGACTGTGGAGAGGATGAGAATCGGAAAGAATGTAGAAGAAAGTCAGGGTTGTGAGAGAAAACTTGCAAAGTACAAAACCTAAATTGAAGGAGGTTACTAGACTTTGGAGCGTAGTTTTGTTGGTTGACGGAAGTTTTTGGCAAAGGCAAAATTAAATATACATCTAAGGGCTAGTCTTAAAAATGGAATGTTAGAGAGGAACCAGGAAAGTAGTGGAAACACTTGCTACTTTCGAATTACTTGCATTTTTGGTAGACAAAAAATATGTTATGAAACTTGTAAAGCCAGTTATTGGAGTGGGTGGGGTTCCCAACCAATGTGAAAAATACCCCAGAGTACGATGAGCGCCATTCGTGTGTCGGATAAGCTCGGAAAGTACATTGATCACCGTATATTGGAGCATATATGGTAAACAAATATATGATTGGATTTCCATCTTCGACTTTAACCATATATTTATGATTGAATCTTTCATGTATTGACTTTCCATATAATTGGACTCCCAATTTATGGCAAGCCAATTATGATTAGATTTCCATTAAATATATGATTGATATATATTGGACTTTATATATATTAGGTTTCATATATAGATTTCCAATATATGGTAACCCTAATTCATGCAATGGTTTACAAAAGGTTGATGCATTCAAGTTGATGAATAATATCAAGCTTACAGCTTTTAAGAGAAAGAAAAAGGGGATTAGAGGTTATTGTGAATGAGAGATCGTTTCGGATAATTCTTCTCTTCATCTCTTGTTCTTCGGAGTCTGTAATCGGGTTTTCTTCTTTCAGTAGTTGTGGTGAAGCCGGTATGCATGGTAAACCTAAATGGTTACAATTACAACTATTGGCGGAGCAAGATGAAGGATTTGCTATTTGTCAAAAAGCTGCATCTTCCAGTATTTGTTTCTAAGAAGCACAGTGATAAATTCGAAAAGGACTAAAATTTCGAGCATATACAGGTGTGTTGATACATATGACGTTTCGTTGATGAGAACGTGTATAATCATGTTGCCAATATACAGCACGCAAAGACACTTTAGGAGAAACTGGAATCTATGTACGTGAAGAACACAGGGATCAATAAGGCGTTCCTGATCTGAACGATGATAGGTCTGCGGTACAAAGATGGTACGTTTATCACGGATCACTTGGATGAGTTCTAGTACATGGTTGAGTAGTTATCCTCGATGGGAGTCGAGTTCGATGACGAAATTCAGGGGCTATGATTGATGTGTACTTGCCAGACTCGTGGAAGACCGTACGAGTGTCCATGATCGTTTCTATTCCAGAAAGCATGGTCAGTCTGGAGTTCGCTAAGAACGAGGTACTTAATGAAGAGCTGCAAAGGAAATCTCAGGGCATGTTTTTTTATCCCATTCAAAGGTGCTTGTTTCAGGGAGTCGTGAAAGGAGTAAAAGCAGAGGTTCGGACGGTAGCAGAGACAGTAGCAAAGGCAAGTACAAGGGTCGATAATGAGAACTCAGAGTGCTACCATTGTGGCAAGTAGGGTCACATCAAGCAAAACTGTTTCGCTTGGAAGATTGAAGAAGGACGACAAGAGAACAAAGCAAGAACACAACAACGACTATCTCGACCCATGGAGACGATATGATCATTGTAGGTGATGAGTTAGTCATGAACCTCGTTTGACAATGTTTGGTTGGACTCGAGGGCTTCAGTGCATGTATATTACAACATGGCACTATTTGCCACTTAAATAACAAAAAACTGTGGAGCATTGAAGATGTACAATGGAGATGTGTCGAAATTTGTTGCTATTGGAGATGTGCATTTGAGAACCAAGACAGGTGCATTTCTTGTTCTCAAAGGTGTTCGTCATGTCCCGATATCCATTTCAACTTGGTGTCGGTTGGAAGGTTGGATGAGAAGGGATTCTTCAATCTTTTCGGGAACGGTCAATGGAAACATTCCAAGGGTTCTATGGTGATTACCCGAGGAAGCAAGAAGTCCGGTCTCTACTATATGGAAGGGAGCGTGCAGGGGCACACGTGTTGAACCAAGTCAATGATTCGTTTACCGAGCTGTGGCACATGCGACTTAGCCATATTAGCGAAGGGAATGAGCTATTTGTTGAGCAGGAAAGTGATTCCGAAGCTCAAGTCTGCAAAGTTGGAGAGATGCATGCATTGTTTGGCGGGAAAGTGAAATCAAGTGTCTTTCCAAAGTAACTCATCTTCAAGGAAGCCGACGTTGTTCAAGTTAGTTTACTTGAATGTCTGCAGTCCAATGAAGGTAAAATCTATTGGTCGTGTTTCTTATTTTGTTACTTTTATTGATGACTGTTCCATGAAAGTTTGGATCTATGCTTTAAAGACCAAGGATCAGGTGTTGTCCACTTTCAAAGAGTTTCATACCTCTGTTGAAAAGGAGATCGGCAAAAAGTCGAATTGTGTCCGGTCCAACAATGGCGACGAATACGTTGGTCTCTTTAATACGTATCGTAGAGAGCAAGGGATACAAACCAGAAGACTCCGCCAAAAACACCTCAGCTCAATAGTGTAGCGGAGCATATGAATATAACACTTATGGAGAGGGTACTGTGTTTGTTATCAGAAGCAAACTTGTTGGACAGTTATTGGGGTGAGGCTCTCATTACTGCTGTGTATATTATTAATTTTTCTCCTAGTGCTCCTTTGTATGGTGATGTGCCGGACAAAGTATGGTACGGCGAGGAGCCGTCATACAGTCACTTTCTAGTGTTTGGTTGTAAGAACTTTGTGCATGTACTAAAAGACGAGAGATCCAAACTTGAGCCGAAGATGAGACTGTGCGTCTTTGTCGGTTATGGTCGGGATGATTTTAACTATAGACTCTACGACCCGGTGGAAAGAAAGATCTATAGAAGCAGAGACGTATTCGTCGAGGATCATTGCCTGAGTTAAAGTCATTTCACTTCGATCCGTTTCCAGCGGATACTGCAGAGGATTCAGTTACGGGGGAGCCAGTACATGGATACTCCCAACCTTGATCATCAGTCTGCTGATGGTGGTCAGGATGACCCTCAGGAGGATAAGCATGCCTAGGAGACAGTTCTTAAAGGAATGAGACTGTCGATACACAACCAACACCAAAGGTTCCATTAAGGAGGAGCACGAGAGCTAGTCGACCATTTACGACATACTCACATAATGAGTATGTGCTATTGACTAACGGGGAAGAGCCCGAAAGTTTTGCAGAGGTGATAGAAGACGAACACAGGCAGGAGTAGATGCAGGCCAATAGGCCATGCAGGAGGAGATGAGTTCCTTACAGACAAACTACTTATGTGATAGTGCGGTTGCCAAAGCAAAAAAAGTCCTTGAAGAATCCGATTGTAAGCACCCTGATTTTTTAGATTTTTTATTTAATATATTTTTATTTATTAAACCATTTTTTATTTTTATTTATGACTATAAATACACTTTGTCGTAGCTTTGACTTTTGAAGCAAAATATTGACTAATTCCTCGAAACCAATTTCATATTCGTGTTCTAGATGAGTCCACTTCTAGATGAGTCCACCTTAACGTAAGCATATCATATCCCACTCAAACATATTTCCATTTTTCTTGCACAATTTTTGGGTCAAAATGGTAATTTTATCCTTCGCCGTAATTTCGATGTATTTTTCAGATTCCGATTTGAGGTTCAAATCCTATCTAAACTTTTCGACCCAATATATGATTTTGACCTACTTTGAGCCTACTAGATGGTGTCCCACCCAATTGGGTTCTCATGTGCTATTTATTTTCAAATGACACACAAAACTCAATTATTAGACTTTCGGAGCCTATTTAGGTTCAATAAATTATACCAGTCCAAAACTAGTCTAACTAGTCTTGGTAGAGGATATACTAGGTTGCCATAACATATTAGGATTAATTTAGATAGATTTTATTATATTTTGCACAGCTAAATAGGCTTAAACCCAATCAAATCTTTTGTTTCCATTTTTTGTAACAATTCAGATCTTTTGTGCATAATCTTGCATATCTTTTGAAATCTCTATCAAATCTCAACCAAATCCTACCAAACAAATTCCTATCAAATCCCAACCCTCAAAACATTTAATTCTTTATGTTTAAAATTAGTGGCCGGCCCCTCCCACATCACGAAACCCATCCAAACTGAGCGTCCCTCCTATTTTATTTTCTATTTTCGCATTTTTCTTTCCACCCGACAGAAACCCAACTTCCCAACCACCTCCAACCCTTCTACCACTTTCATCTCGACCCTAGGACACCCCCTAACACCCCAGTACCTTCCCGAGGGGCTACAAAGCATCGTTTGGTCGGTAGGTAGGCTGACTTGTACACGAGATTTCATATACTTTCCGATGTTCGTTTCTCGCAAAACCAAAACTAACGCGAAGCCCTACGTGTCTATTTTCATCTCCAATTGATCACCCACGTGGTTCCGCACAGTTTGTCCGGGATGTCCGTTTTGCTACAGGGTGTCCAGACTGAACCAATTCTTTTGCGGGCGAGTTTCCGGCAAGTTGCGGAACACTTCGACCTCTCAAATATTTTTGGTAATACTCTAGACATCCTAATCTTTCTATTCCATATACTTTTGTGCCACTTGGTTGAGGCTTCATATTTTAATAAAAATTTTATAAACTAAATGTTGTGTATATTTTATTATGAAATCTATATTCTAATATATTTTACAGAATTTTTCAGTATTTATCGTTTGTTTATTCAAAAATATTTGTTTCGGGTACGAAACTATTACACAAGTTAGTGATTATTGAAATCAGATCAATATGAGACTTATATACCTATTTTTCTATGAATAAAATAGACTAAATATTATTTATAAATATTTTTCCAGAAATAAAAAAAATATTTTTACTTTACAAAAATATTACTTTATTAGGTAGATTTAAAGCTATATATGTTAGAGTCGGATAGTTAATGTGACTAGTTTAGTATATAAATATTATTGGTCTATATATGGTAAGTCCATATATGGTATGTCATAAATGTGTCATTGATTGGTGGATGTATATTCTAGGAGCACGTGACGGAGTGATGGAGGATATCGGAGTTGGACTGCAATACATACAGGTACAGGAGACAGGCAAGTATACCTTGCCACGTTTCAGTACATGCTTTTTCTTTGCTTTGTTATCTTGTTTCTATCTTCGTATATATCATGACGTAAGAATAGTTGGTACTTGGTACCTAGCGTCGGATTAGTATTTGTGTGCCGATGTCTATTTATAGATATCGAGTATCGACACTAGGCATGATGATATGTTAAATTCGTGTTCATTGACACGATGAACTATAGGACACGGACACGACGAATGATGATGATGT
The DNA here is from genome assembly GCA_029216955.1 of Iris pallida. Lineage (NCBI taxonomy): Eukaryota > Viridiplantae > Streptophyta > Magnoliopsida > Asparagales > Iridaceae > Iris > Iris pallida. Next base: position 9,503,610 of record JANAVB010006389.1, on the reverse strand, counting down.
GATACAGAGTCTGACATGAGATATTTGTGGTTGTGGACTCTGTGATAGCATGTAGTACTAGCTCGGGTGACTTGTTACTGGTACATTATTCATACTTGACTAGACTGGATAGTTTTAGAGCATGTGGTGGGGAGGATTCTACCGAAATATCCGACCGTCTAGACTTGTGATCTTGCTTCCATATTTGGGACTTGGTTATTTTCATGTGTCTCGGTCTTCTGTAGAAGAGCCTTGGAGTTGTTTACTCATTCGTCCATCGGTATCACAGAACGGTGCCATGGGTGATTGTCTGCACGGTTGGACCTGGTATTAGGATTGTCCCCAACTGCATTTTGTACTTAGGTGGTCATGGTAGTTACCCTTCATAATATAGATATTCTTTTTATTGTTACTTGGCATGTATATTATGTACCTTGCTATGTCCCATGAAGGACCTGATGATCTCTTCATGTTGTTGTTGAGCTGGCTTTATAGATTAGTTGGTAATTGACGGTTACATCTTCAGGATTTCAGGTATATTAGTAGTTGCATTTATCTTATTCCTCCATTACATCATTAATTATTTTTTGGAGATAGCCTACTTTTACAAGCATTACTTCTTTGTTATAAGCTTGTTCAGACAATTGTATTAAGGTCTGGTCACCTTTACTACATAGTGTTTCTTAGTGTTTTATTCTTGTGGAATCGGTGTATTACTGTTTGATCAGCATGGTACACTTGGTTCTCACTTGAGATGATATGTGGATTGAGATATAGTTTGACTTGCTACATATAGTTAAATTTGACCTATAGACAGCTTATACGTATTCGAGTTTGGCTGGAGTCCACTTGAGACGTAGCTGACATGTCTACGTATCCTAATCCTACGTATTTTGGAACTGAGACGTTACATCGATAGATGTTCAGAGTAGAGCAGACGGATGATGCTACTTACCCTCGATACAAAGCAAAGTTAGTAGTTAAAGGCCACGGTCAGTAGAAAGACGTGAATTTCGATGAGCTTTTGTACTTGTCCCAAAACAAGTACGAGTACTGCATGCGAATTGTCGGTTTGACGAGCTCTCTACCTAGTTGGGAAGGGGGAGATTTATTTGAGTGGGTGGGTTCCCAACCTATGTGGAGAATGCCCCGGAGTGCGACGAGCGTTATCTGTATGTCAGAGAAGCTCGGGAGTGCATCGATCACCGCGTATTAGAACATATATAGTAAGAAAATATATGATTGGATTTCCATCTTTGATTTTGATCATATATTTATAATTGGATCTTTCATATATTAGATTTTCCATATAATTGGACATCCAATTTATGGCAAGACAATTATGATTGGATTTCCATTAAATATATGATTGATATATATTAGATTTTCCATATATACTTGGGCTTCCATATATAGATTCCTTTGTATGATAACCCTAATTCATGCAAGGATTTATAAAAGGTTGATGCATGCAAGTTGATGAATAATATCAAGGTTACAGCTTTTGAGAGAGAAAAAGAAGATTATAGGCTTGTAAAAGAGTCATCTATTGTTTTTTGGAGTCTATAATCAGGTTTTCTTCTTTCGATTCTTCTCGTCATCTCTTGTTTTTCGGAGTCTGTAATTAGATTTTCTTCTTGCAGGTAGTTGTGGTGATCCGTTTTGGATCGGTGAGAAGATTGTAAGGAGTCAATGTATTTCATATTCCAATAGTGGAGGATTTTCAAGGATGGACTCCGATCGTCCGTGGTTTTTCATATCTGGGTTTTTACGTAAAAATCGATTGTTTGTGTTTTGTTTTTCCGTGTGATTTTGACCTTTGGTTTTGTGTGCTTTTCTTTGGTTCTCTCGCAGCTTCTTGATTTGGGGGAACGGTTTCTGCGTTTCATTCCCAACACCCACAACTAACGTGGAAACTAGTTCCATTTTAGTTTCCATCCAAATGGATGGAAAGTTATGGAAACTAATTAGGACCAATTATGACCCATTTTTATACTTTTTAAAGCCCAACACACTTTTCTTTGAGAAAGCCAACACCCACTTTAAACCCTTTATATATTACTACATGTCATCATTAGATCACAAGTTTCTACTTTTTACAGCAAACGTTTTTAATCGAAAACCAACTAAAGGAACAAAAAAGAAAAAAAGAAACCATATATAACATGAAAAAAATTGGAAACTTATCATTAGTTTCAAAAGGTTTCCATTTAGCAAAAGATACTTAGAAACTTAGGCCCTGTTTTATTTTTCGTGTTTTGAGTTTAAACTCAAAAACTTACTGAAAGAGTGTTTGGCAGCTACCACTCTTTTTATTTACTTTCCAGATTTTTTTTCCAAAAGTTGTTTAAACAGATTTGAGGAATGAACAAAAAATAGTTTTCCCAAAATTTCACTCCCTCTCTCTCCACCATCTAAAAAAAAATCTCCTCTATCCCCCTCTCTGCATGGCGACTCCTTCCTCGGCGAGGCCGAGGCCTCCCCTGTGAACCCGTCGGGCTTCCGCTTTCCCGACAACAAGATCCGCATCGGTCACCTCTCTCTTCCCGGTGAACGCTGCACCCCTCTCTCCGTCCTCCAGACTATCTCCCTTTTCTCCCTTCGCTGCAAGCTCTTCGCATGCTCCGTCGGGCGGCCTTCGCAGCCGCCATGGACATGTCCACATAGGGCAGAGAGATCGTAGCCGTGCCGGTGCTGGGTCCGGTCCACGTGAGGGGGCGTGGTCGGTGGGGCGGTCGCACGAATCCGGCGGCAAGGAGAGATGACTGGAGTCATCCCGGAAGACATGAAGCCCTCCCGCATCTGCCTCTTCCTCTTTAGCCTCCTCTTCGGTGCCGCCAATACCTGGCAGATGATGTCGGAGAACAATATGGTCCGGAAGGCCATACACGACATGGGCAAGCTCAAGATCATAGCATCCAACTCGAGGAAATTAGTTGTGTTTTTAAACTCAGTCTCCCTCTGCACCGCCCGGAACAGCCGTCGTCGGTCTAGGACGCCATAGTGGCGATCTCGGGCCAGAGAACAAGATTTTTTTTTTGGAAAATAAAAATATTAATTTTCTGAAAAAATTTACCAAACAGAATTTTTAGCTTTTGTTTCTGAAACCATTTTGAGGAAAAAAGTAACCAAACTCAAACTCAGAAATTGTATACCCAGAAAATAACTTTATAACATCTTATCTAAAAATTGTTTTCAGAATAAAATTTCAAAAAAGATATCCAAACGGACCCTTAGTTTTTGAGAAAGTCAACACAAACACCCAAAAGAAACTTAGTTTATTAGTTTCAAAAGGTTCTCCATTTACCAAATAGATCCTAAAGGAGAATAATAAATCATAGAAACAATGAAAAAAATTTGGGAAAAATAAAAGAAAACTTGAAACCCTCGGCCACCAACAAAGTTATAAGAGCATTGTTACCAAAGTCACAATGGTTAGTATGAGAAATGAAAGAGGGTGGATTGAGAATTGGTAAAGTAGGATTTTAATGATTATGGGTCTTACATTAAGATATAGTATAGGTTATTTGCAAAGAAGCACGGAAACTCCAAAATTCATGTTGTGTCGTATCGTGTCGATCGGACACATGAATCAGACATGCACAGGCACTTCAAAATACACTAGGACACACCAAAATAAGTTTTGAATCCGTGTCGCCATGACTAGAACGTCGTGTCGAATCTGTGTCCGTGCAACATAGGTTATTGGTTAGTAGTCAAGTGTATGTTACATGTAACATGTTTAGGATTGAGCTAAAACAAAATAAAACCTACAATTCCTATTGGGTTCCATGAGGAAGTTAGACGTGTAGGATTGAGCTGAAACAAAATAAAACCTACAATTACTATTGGGTTCTAAGGTGCCACCTCAAAGCGCCTTATGCCATAGCATCAAAAGGAGTGAGCCTCAATGAAGTGTTGCACCTTGCACCATGACAAGGCACCTCATTTGTGCTACGTTGCGCACTGGCGCCTAGATGCAACATTCAAACATCAACTCCAGGTCCTCGTGAAACTGACTAGTTTGCATTTAAGTAACCAGTGTCCAACAACTCTATGACCGCCCTCGTAAAGCCGTTGTAGCGAACATACCTCGTGTCTCATATATCACCTCATCTACATCTACATCTGATCACCATAAGCATTTTCTTTGGCATTACAACTCGACACCCACATGTGACGTTTGGCATCAAAGTATGGGCTCTCATCTTTAGTCTAGTCTTTGTGTCTATCCAGCTCGGGTCTTCTCAAAAATTTCTCTACCAAGTCTTATTACTATTGGATACAAATTAGCAAAGTACTTAACGAACTCTTTTCATCTAACGTGTATATGTTTTCTTCTCCTTTTGACTTGATTCACTCTAAACTATGGGGTCCCTTACCCCATCTCTCAAAAGGATAAACTCAATTTTATGTTATTTTTCTTAATGATTGTACTTATTTTAATTGAATTTACGTCTCACCACTAGGAATAGATACTTGTTTGTTTACTTGCCTTTAGACATAGTGCAACAAGAATAAATAACATTAATTTCGATGAATGTTGTAACTTTATAGATATACAAATCCGAAAAATGGTAATGGTCACAATTTACCAATAAGGAACTTATCAACACATAATCTTTGACATAACTAAATCATTATGTTGACGCTATATTTTCCATTTTATCTTTTCCATTATATTTTTTGGTTCAATTTTCTGTCGATAATCAGGAAAGAGACCCCCAATGTCAGTATCAGTCACTATCGGTAGAGGTCGGTATGGGATAGGGGCATGCCAAAACTGATACATATATGATGTACTCTATAATATCACTGATAATTCAAACTATGGAAAATACACTTAACTTCAAAACTTTCCAGGGAGCAAAAATCCACTATCTTAAAATCCAATTGTGGTATCATATATAAATTATAGAAGTAAAAAAAATTGTATATCAATCAAAATGTGGTCTATATGATTCGAACTCGAAACCTCTTAAAAAAGAAGCCTACTTAACCATATGAGCCACATTTGATTGTTGAATATTTAAAGAAACCAAACTAGTACAAAAGAAACCAAATATCATGGTGAGCGGTCGCTCCACCTTAGCCTAGTGTAGGTTCGCTCATGCTTTTATCCCTCTAGCCAAGAATGACGACAATTTGAACTCTTTTGCAATTTGCTTCCATTCGTTGTTGGCCTCTTTATTAGATCGATGTGGAGAATACTTGACTCAGGATCCTCATTTGTTTATTTGTCATCCGCGTAACACGATCTATGATCTCAACTAGGCTCACTGGAATGGCGCCCCAATATTACTACAAGTATTCATATTGTTGAACACATTTCGAGTTGGAATGATTTGCAATGTTTGCACATCTAATCAAGATCTAGTTACTTTATGTTTGATGATATGGTGAAATGTATAAAACAAGACTTAATATGGAAATTTTTGGTATTTCTTTCGTTCTCAATGTTGATTACTCTCCATGCATGTATCTTTTCACTCGAAGTTCATTTATGCATTCTTGACAAAGGTGGTATATCAAATACTCGGATCTTATCTACACCTCAAGAGTTGAATTCAAGTTATCTTGACTATGGAGAGTCACAATCAAATCCTTCTCAATATCGACAATTGGTTAATGGTTTGGTCTACATCATTGTTAGTCGCCCCACTATTGTTTGATCATATCCTCAAATGTTTGTTTGTTTTGACTCGTTACGATACTCTCTACATATCTTTACATCATGTTCTATGATTACATCAGTGGATCTTTCTTCGTTGATCATTCTTTTTTGTATCTTCCATATAGCGTCTCTCTGCATACACAAACATTGAATGGATTGTGAATTCTTTTTTTGGAAGGATAAATCTTTTTTGGCATTTCATGATATCTACTCCAAAGCTTACATCGCTATGTCGCCTTCCAGATGACATGGACATCCATATTTTTAGTCACTCCTATACAATGAAATAATATCAGCATCATGCATATTGCCACCAACCCGATGTTGAATAAGCGTACAAAGCATATGGAGATATATTAAAACATCACATGGCACTATTATCTCGTTGGTTCGATCTCTCTTTGTCATTTTTCTGCTACAAATTGCTAACTTCTTCTATAAGATATACACTCCATAACGACACTCATACCCGATTAGTAAACACTCAATATCACGAGTTTCGAGGGTTGTTAAGTATAGCATAATATAGCCGTGTTATTTGTCCTCTCTCTCTCTCTCTCTCTCTCTCTCTTACTCCTACATTTTCTAGGCTAAAGTCAAACATAGGTAGGCTAAACTAGCCTCCTATGTAATTGCTTATACAACTATTGAGAAGTTGGCTCAAAGTATGATTAATTCGTTTAGGAGCGAATAGTACAATATATAGGCATGGGTATCTCACCCTTAGTAGATATTATCTGACATAGGACTAAAACAAGAGTATATACAAGAGTACTGATAAGTATCTTCTACGCCCCCATATGTTGGAACATAGATGTCAAGATCTTCGAACTTGAAGAGAAAGTAAAGATAAAGCCGAAAGGTCAAGGGCTTAGTGTGTATGTCAAAGGTCTAAGATGTGGTAGAAACATGATGGAGCTGGATCTTACTAACTTGACCATCTTCAGAATGAAATGACAATCCACCTCAATGTGCTTGGTCCGCTCAAAAACACTAGATTCTTAGAAAAGAGAATGGCAGCCTAATCATCCCAATAAAGAAGAGGTCGAGATGATAAAGCAACACCTAGAACAATAAATACTATTTAGCCATATCAGCTCGAAAACTGCATGGGCCACCAAAAGATACTCAGATTCAGTAGAAAAGCAAGCAACAGTGTGTTCCTTCTTGCACGAAACAATAAAGTTCCTGCCAAAGTAGATGCAGAAATCATTGTCGAACGACAATCATCCACTAATCCAGCATAGTCAACATTAGCATATGCGACCAAAGAAAGAGATAAGGCCAATATATGAGGCCTTGGCCAGAAGATTTCTTCATTAAGCGTATGATACACTCAACAACCTGAAGATAAAATATGCAAGGTGACCACATGTAATAACAAACTGTACTCATTGCAAAGGAGATGTCGAAGCGAGTTAACCATTAGATATATCAACTTGATCGTGTGGTAAAAAGATGGTTGGAGCGCATACTATCGAGAGATGGTGGAAAACTTGATAAGAACATCATTCCAACAAGTGTTATGTTGGGATCGTTGTTTGTCACATTTGGATCGAATGGTTGGTGATGAATACACTCCTCAAATAGGCTTGATACATAGCCAAAAAATAGCATATCACCGTCGGTTCCGAAATACCGAGTTTGTTGAAAATATGATATAATTATTGAAGGTTGTCTTCTAAGGAAAAGAGAGATATAAGTTAGAGTCTACATAGACTTGGTGGTAGTGATATAAAGTACAATGTAATAACATAGAGACTCCATAAAATTTAGCATCTAAGACGAGACCCAATCGCCATTTTGTTGTCGGACCGTCTTGGAAGGATAGCTCCAAATATCATCAATCAACTGATGCGAGAGTCTCTAACAGTGGCCCACGAATCGGGTGCGGCGATTCAAGATAAATAGATCTCCAACTATGATTAATGGTAGAAAGGCATAGCTCACTCTTGAACTCGGAAAGAGGCAAAACACTAGTACAGACATAGTGAAGAATCAACAGTAGTCGCCATAAGTGCTACCACGCAATATATTGCAATAGAATACCTATTTGAACGATAATAGAAACTATGTTATACTCAAACGCTACTACCGGAATCATGATTGAATCATGAGGCGACAAGAAACATTAGCATATAGTTTCATAAAAAAGTCTGGGCGGTTGGGAGTCGTAATAGAATATATATTTCATAAAGTTTTGTTCGTGTGTTTGGTGCATTGGGGTGGGGGGGAGGTGCGATGGCCCCCTAAGACCATAATGTAGTTGTTCCTCTAGACAACGATCACGAGGAAGAGATCCCCTAAGCACTACAAGCCAAAAAATAGCGCACATCACCATAATACCAAGTCACCAGCTCCATAATAAATTGTGGTACAGACGTAATGAAGAATTAACAAGTAGATTAAGAATAATCACTAATGGAGAATCATCAAACAGAAACATAATAATTGTGGTCTCGCAGAATGTCGAGTAACCATAGTAGCCACAATACCAAATAGACGAGTAACCATAGTAGCCACAATACCAAGTAGTCAACTTAAGACTGACCACTACAGTACCAAATAATTGTAGACTCACGGAATGATGAAGATGAAGTCGTTGTCAAATAGAAGGGGAGAATTGCGGAGAAAGTCACGGCCACGATAGAATGGACATCGACAAATTGTCATTGATCGGACATCAACAAACTGCTGCAGATTTCTACTGGTCTCGATGAAGCAGATCAGAAACTGAATAAGAAAATAGAACAAAGTTTAATCGAAAACATAGTCGCCAGAGAAGAAATTGGACGAAGCCAGACTCAGAGTGATCATATCTCAGACCTAGAACCAATGGATGTCTGAACGACAACGAAGAAAATAGTCGGATCTAGAAATAATCGTCAACCATGAGGTAATCAATGGGCTCGTCGACATTGATGGTGGTCCGACTGGAGGTTGCGGACGTCTAATCCGCCAGCAACGGAGTTGATACACACTCCTATTATTAGTGTCTCGATAGAGCCTAGCGCCTTTTACAACCTTTTGCTGCAACAATCTCTTTACCACGTAATCAAGTTGATATATCTGATGGTAACTCACGTCGACATTTCCTTTGCACAGTTTGTTAGTACATGCGGTCCTTGCATATTTCATCTTCAGGTTGTTGAGTGTATCATAAGTTACATGAAGAAATCTCCTGGCCAAGGCCTCATCTATTGGCCTTACTCATCTCTCTGGCCGTATATGTTGATGTTGACTATGCTCGATTAGTAGATAATTGTCGCTCGACAATGATTTCTGCACCTACTTTGGAAGGAACTTTGTTGCTTGGTGCAGAAGGAACACATTGTTGTTGCTTGCTTTTATACTGAATCTGAATATTGTCTGATGGCCCATGCAGGTTTCTAGCTGATATAGCTAGAGTCTATTTATTGTTCTAGGTATTGCTTTATCCTCTCCAAGACTCTAACTCTTCTTTATTGGGATAGAATCTAGTATTTCATGAGTGGATCAAGCATATTGAGGTGGATTGTCATTTCATTGCTAAGAATCGTCTTTATCTTCACTTTCTCTCGACGTTAGAAGATCTCGACATCTATGTTTCAACTTATGGGGCCATAAAAGATACTTATCAGTACTCTTGTATATACTCATGTTTTAGTCCTATATAAAATAATATTTAGCAAGGGTGAGATACCCATTGTCACGTCCCGCTCCCGTAGGAGCGATCGTCCTCGCTAAGGCGTGATGCCGCACGAGCCTAGATTGCGCTCGTGCAAGGCGGGTTCCATAACGGCCGATTTCAGCGGCTGCGACGGGGTCGTCGCACAGAAGTCCCATGCAGAGACATTGAATCATAGCAGCGAAAATTTGAAGCAAAACACAAGTCATTCAAAAGAAGCTCTTTATTGATATTGAAACAACGGTTACATTGGGGGCGCAAGGCCAATATTACAATCACTCAAGCTCACTCTTTACAAGTTCACTCAGCTCTCTCTCTCTCTTCTCTCAATTACAAATCTTGATCCAGCGGAAGCTTCGGAAGGCGATGTCCATACATTATGTCCCGTATAAGTCTTTTCTCCATGCGGCCGCACGCTTCGAGTCGCCAAGGAACTTCGTGCCTCGACGCATCTAAGCGAGCTCCGCGCCACGAGCTTCTACCTGTGCCTGCACATGAAAACTATGTGGGTGTCAGCACTCAACTGTACTGGTGGAATGAGCTCCTCGCCCACCCATACAAAACCCGCACGTTTTATTTACTTTGTGCAACATAGTCCCTTTTTATCAATTGTCTTTCTAGTCTTGCCTTAGGATCAGTTTTATGACCGACGCCTTGCCTATTCAGTGTCTTTAGACCATCTCGTGCTTGCAACGACAATGTTAACTCATATCTTGCCTCAAGACCCTTCTCGTGCCAACAACGTTAACCTATCGAGTCGTATTTGCCTTACGGCTTAAAATCAGAGACGCAACTACGCGATGAAGCTCCATTTTCCGTGTGACCGTGCTACAAACCCTTGCTGAGGCCGCGTCTCGCAATTCAGTGAGACTTAACCATATCGCCGCCTCGCGGCCCTTGCTACTTTGACCACTAACTGACCCAATCAAGACTTGTGAATGTTAGTGTCACTCAACCGATTTGCCTTGCGGCGTTTCCTGACTTAAACTTGAAACACTCAAACCCAACTTTTGTAACTCACACACCAACACCTGAGACTCGATGCCACATCTCGTGCTGAAGCACGACGCCTATGTTGACACCCAATCTTAGGCCCAAACTTTGTGTTCTAACTGTACACACCTTCAACTCAACTAAATCCAAAGGCATACACGCGGATAGCCGCTATTTGCCGACATCTATATGAACTTGGTCACTAGCATCACAAGCTATACCTTGACGTATAGTTTTGTTAATCGGGATCCTTTCGACGCAAGTAGCTAGCCCCGTCGCAAGCCCCCGCTTAACCTGTGCCAAAACCTTACGCACGACTATACCCTGTTCCCTCCTAGGCCGAGTCGGCCCCTCGGCCAAGGGTTACCGCTCGAGGGTTCATCGCCCTTGTCGACAAGTTGTCAAATGACCATGCAAGACTCGACACAAACTGACGTCTCACACAGTCATTCCTCTACCAAAACCAAGACTTCTATCCTTGGGATCCCTCGACGACCCACGGTCGCGAGCATTCCTTTCCTTGAGACCCCTCGACGACCCACGGTCGCGAGCATTTCCTTCCTTGTTACCCTATCATTTGGTTCAACTTATGAATGCCTATTTGATAATCCTTTCTCAAAACTCACTTTGAATCAATTGTGATCCTTGCCTTAAACATTAAGCCCGTGCATCGTGCCTTAAGCCAATCGTGCTCTCCGCAACATTCCTGCCCAAGTCGACGGGCCTTGAGATCGTGGGACTACTTAACTTGACAACCGCAGAATAAGCGGGACAGCACTTGGAACGACTTAGGTCGACCGGCATAACTTTGCCTAACTTACTCAAGCCTACAACTTAACCCGAGGGACGAGCAAAGGCTATGCCAAGCCTTGCGCAGTGGAAGCATGCATGCTTTATCAAGCCTTTACGCGGGCGACGCCTATGACTTAGGCTAACTCTTAGCTTTTGTACCGAAGACCAACTTTCCTTCTCCCAAACCACGGGACGAAGGACCGAGTGTCATTTTCAAAGCACGACGTGCACCAACTCTAAGACGGCCGTTGGACCTTTCCATATTCTAACTCAATTCGACCCGTCGGGATTATTCCCTTTAGCTATGTGGATTCGTCTCTTTTATTATCAAGCCTACTTGTGCAAGTTAAAAACATGCGTATTATTATGTGAAGGCTAAGATGAGGCAAGTTCACCGAAACTACCCTACCTGAGCGAGCGGTCGCCTCGACCGAGCGATGTCTTCCAGCAGCCGTTGCAAGGCTAAGGCCGAACGCCGTCGGCGTTTCGATTCCTCCGATTGACTGAGCGGGACGGGGCACTACATCATACACCACTCAGAAAAAGTTTCGTCCTCGAAACTGAGTACTCTTATCGACTTATCACTTTACTCAACATTCAAGAACTCTCGCACACAATTCTCCTATGCCTTACTCAAATCCGAGCCACGCTCGTGCTACCCTCAATCCTTTCTTCAAAACTTACGATCTCAAAATCCTCGATACTTCCTCGTTCCTCAAATCTTACTTGAATTCAACGTATCACTTAGTATGGATCGTGCATATATCTTAGGCGTCCCCAAAATACATGCATTTCAACCAAGCCTCGTGATAGCGAATCCCGCCATCACCACTCGAGTCGGATCGTGCACGCATTCAAGCGTCCTTGATATACATGCATGTCAACCAAGCCTCATGAGTGGTGCCTTCACCATTCCTATCGCTCCGCACCGGAACGTCTGCCTAACTGCTAGGCTATGTCTTTCCGTCAGCATTGGAATCATAGTTTCCAAACAACGATATCAACACTAACCCCATCCTAAGGTCAAACCAAGTTGATAGTCAGTGTTGTAAAAATCCCTCTAGGCGGCCGACTAGTCTCCGACTAGTCGCTAGTCGGCCACCGCCGACTCGACTAGGGGCTAGTCCCCGACTAGTCACTTGTCGGCCACCGTCGACTCGATTAGGGGCTGGTCCATCCAAAAATTAGCTAAATTGGTACTAGTCTGGGCTGCCGTCGACTTCGTCAAGGCAGCCGTCGTCGACTCTTTACTTTGTTGCTGCCTTTTTCTATTTTTGAAAAAAGTGACTAGCCTACTCTTTTTTTTATTTTTACTTTTGCTTTGTTATCTCTTTGCTACTGTTGTTGTGGCTCTTTTTTTAATTTTTGCTTGTTACTTTTTTTGCTTTTGCTTGCTACTGCGGCTGTAACTCTCCGTGCAAAATATAAGTTGTTAACATATTATTTAAATATTTATCGAAATAGAAATTTATGCAAAATAATAAATAAGAAAATGCACTGTAGTCTACGATAATTAAAAGTTCAATAATTAACATATTGTTTTTTTAATATTTTTATAACATATTACATATATATATATATATATATATATATATATATATATATATATATATATATATATTCATTAAAAATTCTAAACCGACTAATCCGAGTAGTCCCCGAGTAGTCCGATTAATCCGTAGTCCCCACGAACCGACTAGCGGCCGACTAGCGATTTTTACAACCTTGTTGATAGTACGGGGTTTTCTACCCAAGCTCGCATCACTCCGATTTCTAAACATCGAGCATCGATTTCCTACGTACATCCCAATATTTCGTCGCACGGGGTCCGAGTCGTTCAGCAAAGCCATCCTACAAATAACTCATGTTTCAACCAAATCCTTGACGTATAAATATCGCTCGTCCATCAAGCCATTTCGCATAGTCTACTTCTTCGAACTAATGCGCCTATCAATCCTTCTCGAATCAAGCACGCTATGAAACAAATTGTCGCTAAACCATAATTCACATTTCATATTCCCTAAGTCATTCATCCCAATTCACGTAATCGATCATGAGGTCGTCTAGCTTAACAATATGTTGTGTCCCGATCTCACGCGAGTCAGATTTTCCACGGTGGGCATGAATCACCATGCACGCTCCCGCGGGATAATCATCCTCATCGGGACGTAACTCTTGTTTTGCGTCTAGATTAGTTCATTCTCGATGCGCGGATTGGACCTACTCAATCCTCAAGTTTCTTTCATTCATCAGTCGCAAGTCCAAACATCCTCGAATTCACCTTCGCGTCAAACCGACAAGTCGAGACAATCAACGTTGCCGCGTCCTGATTTTTCGAGTTCGATCATTCCCGCGACATGAATCACCATGTCAGCGCTCACGCGGAACAATCGCCCCAAATCCGACGCAACGCATGTGCGAGGCTGGAGTTGCGCTCGTGCAAGACAAGATCGTCGACGTTGTGGCTATCAACGTAACCATCAAGACACGATCATTTTCATCCAACATTCATCTCGATCAAAATCCTAAGTATCGCATCCAACCGAACAATAACACTTGCACGATCGTCATTCGCCGAGTCAGAGTACCCCCGAGTTATCGCATATCGATCTTTGATACGCCTCAATACCATCGATGATATGCGTAACCTGACGATCTTCCTTTGCAACAAGTTCCGAGTCGTACGAATGATGCCATCGTCCGACTGGATAATCTCCTCGACATTCAATTCAAGTTCGATCATTATCCCTCGAATCATTCACAACATCCATTCGTTCAAATCCGAAATCACGTATATTCGTCCGTCTATCTTAAGTCATCGACTAATGCATTTCCTCAATTCGTATCGTCCCTTTGTTAACTCAATCATCGAGCAACATTCAATCCAATCCTCAGAGTCATTGCGTAACTTCAAAATTCAACTTTCTCATGCATGCTATCTACCTGTCGTGCTAACTTTTCGTATACGATCCGTATCAATTTTTCTCGATCAAGTTATCCATTCGCTACACCTTAACTTTTCCTCGATTCGATTTCAGCTACTCAATCGTTTTCGCGTTTCATACTTGCGCAATCCTCAATCCCGTGCACGTTCCGTGCGCATCAATTCCTAGGTCGTTTGAACCAACTCGTCCAAATCTTTAAGATTACCACTTGCTCAACGACAATCAATCTAAGGCTTTGCATAACGCGACGCTTGCTGATAGACTCACCGACACCCCGAATCCTCAATCGATCGATCGACATTTCTGAGACTATCGCATACACCACTCAGGAATGAAGTCATTCAACAAATCCTCAAAACTATCATTCGATTCACAATCTACTTCCTCGAATTTCCGTCCGAACGATTCCTTAAATTTCAAGCACGCTCACCTTATATCGCACCGACGATAATATCGTCGTTCGATAGCATCCCTATCGATAGTCATCCCATTTACTCAATCAAGTCTAATTCATTCTCGTCCGACACAATTCAAATCCCGCACTCGACTTTTCTAAGGTCGACGCAACTTTGGTATATATGCCCAGCCCGACTTAGCCAACCGTGCTTACGCAAACCATCCTTTAGTTTTATCAAAAACTGTTCTCCTACATTTTTGCAAAATAGATAGACTTATTGTATGGACATCCCGTGGGACATTTGAGAGAGAGCGCACCAACGATAATAACTTGCGGAAGCAACAGAGTTTTGCGGAAACATCGAAGTTAAAGAATTCAATCGATAGTCCAAGGACGTAAAGCCGTAGTCTGATACCATTATGTCACGCCCCGCTCCCGTAGGAGCGATCGTCCTCGCTAAGGCGTGATGTCGCACGAGCCTAGATTGCGCTCATGCAAGGTGGGTTCCATAACGGCCGATTTCAGCGGCTGCGACGGGGTCGTCGCACAGAAGTCCCATGCAGAGACATTGAATCATAGCAGCGGAAATTTGAAGCAAAACACAAGTCATTCAAAAGAAGCTCTTTATTGATATTGAAACAACGGTTACATTGGGGGCGCAAGGCCAATATTACAATCACTCAAGCTCACTCTTTACAAGTTTACTCAGCTCTCTCTCTTCTCTCAATTACAAATCTTGATCCAGCGGAAGCTTTGGAAGGCGATGTCCATACATTATGTCCCGTATAAGTCTTTTCTCCATGCGGCCGCACGCTTCGAGTCGCCAAGGAACTTCGTGCCTCGACGCATCCAAGCGAGCTCCGCGCCACGAGCATCTACCTGTGCCTGCACATGAAAACTATGTGGGTGTCAGCACTCAACTGTACTGGTGGAATGAGCTCCTCGCCCACCCATACAAAACCCGCACGTTTTATTTACTTTGTGCAACATAGTCCCTTTTTATCAATTGTCTTTCTAGTCTTGCCTTAGGATCAATTTTATGACCGACGTCTTGCCTATTCAGTGTCTTTAGACCATCTCGTGCTTGCAACGACAATGTTAACTCATATCTTGCCTCAAGACCCTTCTCGTGCCAACAACGTTAACCTATCGAGTCGTGTTTGCCTTACGGCTTAAAATCAGAGACGCAACTACGCGATGAAGCTCAATTTTCCGTGTGACCGTGCTACAAACCCTTGCTGAGGCCGCGCCTCGCAATTCAGTGAGACTTAACCATATCGCCGCCTCGCGGCCCTTGCTACTTTAACCACCAACTGACCCAATCAAGACTTGTGAATGTTAGTGTCACTCAACCGATTTGCCTTGCGGCGTTTCCTGACTTAAACTTGAAACACTCAAACCCAACTTTTGTAACTCACACACCAACACCTGAGACTCGACGCCACATCTCGTGCTGAAGCATGACGCCTATGTTGACACCCAATCATAGGCCCAAACTTTGTGTTCTAACTGTACACACCTTCAACTCAACTAAATCCAAAGGCATACACGCGGATAGCCGCTATTTGCCGACATCTATATGAACTTGGTCACTAGCATCACAAGCTATACCTTGACGTATAGTTTTGTTAATTGGGATCCTTTCGACGCAAGTAGCTAGCCCCGTCGCAAGTCCCCGCTTAACCTGTGCCAAATCCTTACGCACGACTATACCCTGTTCCCTCCTAGGCCGAGTCGGCCCCTCGGCCGAGGGTTACCGCTCGAGGGTTCATCGCCCTTGTCGACAAGTTGTCAAATGACCGTGCAAGACTCGACACAAACTGACGTCTCATAGTCATTCCTCTACCAAAACCAAGACTTCTATCCTTGGGACCCCTCGACGACCCACAGTCGCGAGCATTCCTTTCCTTGAGACCCCTCGACGACCCACGGTCGCGAGCATTTCCTTCCTTGTTACCCTATCATTTGGTTCAACTTATGAATGCCTATTTGATAATCCTTTCTCAAAACTCACTTTGAATCAATTGTGATCCTTGCCTTAAACACTAAGTCCGTGCATCGTGCCTTAAGCCAATCGTGCTCTGCGCAACATTCCTGCCCAAGTCGACGGGCCTTGAGATCGTGGGACTACTTAACTTGACAACCGCAGAATGAGCGGGACAGCACTTGGAACGACTTAGGTCGACCGGCATAACTTTGCCTAACTTACTCAAGCCTACAACTTAACCCGAGGGACGAGCAAAGGCTATGCCAAACCTTGCGCAGTGGAAGCATGCATGCTTTATCAAGCATTTACGCGGACGACGCCTATGACTTAGGCTAACTCTTAGCTTTTGCACCGAAGAGCAACTTTCCTTCTCCCAAACCACGGGACGAAGGACCGAGTGTCATTTTCAAAGCACGACGTGCACCAACTCTAAGACGGCCGTTAGACCTTTCTATATTCTAACTCAATTCGACCCGTCGGGATTATTCCCTTTAGCTATGTGGATTCGTCTCTTTTATTATCAAGCCTACTTGTGCAAGTTAAAAACATGCGTATTATTATGTGAAGGCTAAGATGAGGCAAGTTCACCGAAACTACCCCACCTGAGCGAGCGGTCGCCTCGACCGAGCGATGTCTTCCAGCAGCCGTTGCAAGGCTAAGGCCGAACGCCGTCGGCGTTTCGATTCCTCCGATTGACTGAGCGGGACGGGGCACTACACCCATGACTGTATATTATACTCTCATTCCTAAACGAATTAATCATACTTTGAGCTAACTTCTCAATAGCGATAGAAGCGAAGCAATTACATAGGAGGCTAGTTTAGCCTAGCCATGATTGGCTTTAGCCTAGAAAATATAGGACTAAAAAAGAGAGATAGGACAAATAACTTTACTATATTATGCTATACTTAACAACCCTCGAAACTCATGATGGGTCAACCGTCGAGTGTTTACTAATCGGATATGAGTGTCGTTATGCTATAATTAAAAAGGTATCATCTATTGGCCTTACTCATCTCGTTCTAAACAACGGTAGACGAATGCGTGGCAGAGAGCATCCGCCTACCGTTTAGGCCGTCTAAGCACCGCCTAGACGTCGCCAAAGCGCTCGATACATTTAGGACATTTTTACTATTTTACAATCGTTTTTTGTGCATAATATGTATATTTTGAGGGTGTTTTTTGCATCACTAAGTTGTAGAACAAAGATTTATGAAGTTTCAGTCTTACAAAAGTAAACCATAAGTTCATAATGCTTGTAAAACTGTTATATGCCAAAACATATAGTCACGTATTGCTCTGCCTAGACGCCCACCTATGCTGCCTTATCTCTGCCTACGCCTTCAAACCTCCGCCTACGCCAACAAACCTTCGTTGGTCGCCTACTCTACCGCCAAAGGTAAAAGCGTTGCGAATAACGACCGTCTAGCGGCTAGACGTCGCTTACGTGGCCACCTCGACCGCCACGAACATTGATCGAAAGAGGTGGCAAACTTGATAAGAACATCGCTCCAACAAGTGTCTTGTTGGGATCGTTGGATGTCACATTTGGATCAAATGGTTGGTGATGAAAACACTCCTCAAATAGGCTTGATACATGGCCAAAAATAGCATATCACCGTCGGTTTCGAAATATCGAGTTCGTTAAAGATATAATATAATTATTGAAAGTTGTCATCGAGGAAAAAAAGAGATTTAAGTTGAGTCTACATAGCCTTTGCAGTAGCAATATACCTCCATAAAACTTAGCATAAAAAAGGAGACCCAATCGACATTATGTTGTCGGACCTTCTTGGAGGATCGGTCCAAGGATCATCAGTCAAGTGATGCGAGAGTCCGCAACTACCAATGGCCCACGAATCGGGTACATCGCTTCAAGATAAATAGATCTCCAACTGTAATTAATGGTGGAAAAGCATAGCTCACTCTTGAATTCGGAAAGAGACAAAACACTAGTACAGGACGTAGTGAAGAATCAGTAGTAGTCGCCATAAGTGGTACCACACAAGATATTGCAATAGAATATCTATTTGATCAACAATAGAAACTGTGTTATACTCGAGCGTTACTACCGGAGTCGGGATTGAATCATGAGGGGACGAGGAACAAAAGTATATAGTTACACAAAAAAGTTTGGGTGGTTGGGGGTGGTGATGCAATATATATTTCATAAAGTTTTCAAAAGTTTTGTTTGTGTGTGTGTGTTGGGAGGGCGGGAAAGGGGAGTGATGCTCCCTTCAGACAATAATGTAGTTGAGGCAACGATCACGAGGAAAAGATCCTCAAGAGATCCACTAAGCACTAGAAGTAAAAAAACATGGCAAATTATAAAAGTACTACAAAAGTTACTCAGTGGTAGCCAAGTTTAGAGGAACTTTTACTTAGAGCAGCCAAAAACTTACTATGGGTTGTCAATCCACCCCAAACCTCCCCTAAACCCAAACATTCTAACTTTTATTCTCTCTTCAAAATCCTTTCCCTCCTCTACCTCCACCAATTGAAAACACTAAATTTCTTCCTTCTCCACATCCTCCAATTCCAATCATCAATCGGTGGCATCCAAAGCTTCTTCACAATCAAGGTATAAATCTTCTCCTTCATCTCTAATTTTATATTTGTATTTTGCATCTCATTTTCATAAATCTTCTTCCCAATCCTTGTTAATGTCCAAATATCATAGTATAGTAACATAAAATAGGTTTAGGATGAACTTTGGGCAAAAATTTCTATAAGTTTCGAACCCATTTTAGGGTTTCGAAATAAGGAAAAATTTCTATAGTCCTGAATACTTGAAGGACTGTAGAAATTTTCTAGATCCTGACAACATACATGATTTATGAAATGGTATATATGGTATAGTTTGAAGGCAGAGTTTTTTTTACTCCCATGCCTCTCTTGCAATGGTATATATGGTACAGTTTGAGGGGAGAAATGGAAGGGACAACCACAACTTTCGCCAGCAAAATTTTACCATCAGGGACATCAATAGCTGGAACACAAAACTTGTGGTCGTCACTTCAGAAGAGATTATTCTTGTCACAAAATATAAAAAGGTGAGAGTTTACCCATGTTCTTGTCGTGCTTTGTTTATTGGGAATCCACACGTCATGAATCCCCAATAAACAAGGCACGATAGGAATATGGATAAACTCTCACTTTTGTATACATTTTGTCAAGAATAATCTTTCTGCAGTGACGACCACAAGTTCTACGTTATTGACAAGTACTACAACAAATTACTGCTACAATTTTTCTTCTCATCTTTTGAAGTACCAGAATCTCGATCGCTCGATGATTACCTTGTAATTTGGAGTAGGTGGGAAAGTAAAGACCAACATAAACCGACACCAAATGAAGACCAACATCTCGACCGCTCAGTGTTGTAAAACTTTGATTTTTGGAACTTTGATGTTGGTTGTAATATTCTAAATTGTCAAATTATTGACATGGATTTTAGATCTAATGTATAATTGCTCATCAATCGATCTTGAAATGACAATGTTACGTTGAATTGATCATTTGTTATGTTATATTGATCGTCTGATGGTTATTGTAAGATGTTGATCGATCGATCTTGAAATGACAATGCTAAATAAAATTTTGTGAGTCCTAAATTTTGGCATGTTGTTCATATTTTCTTTAGGACTTTCAAATTTGTTGACAGTTCATCCTATTGGTAGGACTGTCAAAAAATCTGACAGTCCTAAATAAAACATGCTTATTATTTCTTTAGAACTGTCAAAAAAATTTAAGTCCTTCCAATTGGTAAAGCTGTCAAAAAATTGACAGCCCTAAATAAAAGATGATGCTCATAAAATTTTGATAATGCTACCAATTGTAGTGTTCTGTCCCGCTCAGTTCAACCGGAGGAATCGAAACGCAACGGCATTTGGACTTGGCTATGCAATGGCTTGCTCGAAGTTCCGCTCGACCGAGACAACTCCTCACTCAGGTGGGTGGCTTCGATGAACTTGCCTCAACTTTACTTTCACACTAATAATTGAAAGTTTTTATATGCACTGAGTATGCTTGCTAAAAGAGACAAACCCACATAACCAAGGGAATAATCCCACTCATAATCGGAGTGGAAAAGAAAATGGAACTGTCCCACTTGTTGGTCTAGAAGGATTTCACACTTGTTTTTAATGTACACTCAGTCCTTCAATCCCATGACTTGGGTAAAGAAGAGACGACTTGAATAGAGTAGATCACATTTATACTGGCACATAGACTATCGACTTGTAGTCATAGTATAGATGTTTCTACGATCGCATTGCTTATCATAGCATGCATGCGCCCACGATTTCAATGCAGGTCATACAGTTTATGGCACGGATTAAGGCACTCAAAGAACACGGTTGTTCAAGTTGAGTTAAGTATAAGGGCTATCAAATAGTCGTTCCTGAGTTGAGTCAAAATGATATGGTTACATGAAAAGTTCTCGGGACCGATAGTCGCCGAGACAGTCTCTGGTTTTGGGAGCTACATAGAGATGAAAAGATGAGATGAGAAATGGTCTTATAAGTACGTCAGATTGAGTAGAGTCTTGCATGCTCATGGACAACTTGTGCACATGATTTAGTTCCTCGAACGATTGCTGGGGCACCGAGATCGATTCGTACCTAGGGGGAACAAGTTCGCCGAGTCTGACATACTGGGCACGGGGTATTACGGGCCTTCAGGTAGCTTGACTAAAGGGTGCTCTGCAATGCTTGTGATTCGTGACTTTCAGTGGGACGAGCTACCTTGCTACTGAAATGATCGTCGTCTAACCCATAAATGTCCAAAATGGCTTGAATTGCCAGTAACCTTTCATATATATGAGTCTGGGTGGTGAACGGCAATTCGCATGCATGGTGTCGGTTGAGTCACAATAAATGTAAGCACGACACGAATGAGTCAAGAAATATGTGCACGATTTGCCACACAACTTTTATGAAGCCTAAGATTTGGATATAACAGAGGCACGTGTTTTGGCACGAGATATAGCGTCGATTTTGAGTAGTGTGACACGAAGTTCAATAAGTCTATGTCGTTTGTAAGTTGAAACGAGGAATGGCCATAAGGCAAGAATAGATGAGTTATACTGAGTTGCAAGGCACGGCCTCGACATTGAAACACGAATTGATCCTAAGGCACGAGTAGGCCAGGAGTCTAAGTTTTGGAATTGATCCTAAGGCAAGATTAGAAAGACTACAAAAGAATAAATTGCACTCACTAAAATAACATATTAGTTTTGTATAGATGTGCAAGATACCCCCCAGCAGTACGGTTTTGTACTGATACCCAACCAGTTTTCAAGCGCAGGTGCATGTACTTGATCGTTCGAGACGGAGCTTACTTGGATTCGTCGAGGCATGGAGTTCCTTGACGTTTCGAGCCGTGCGGCCACATTGGAGTCTTCACCTATACATGATATAATATATGGACATCGCCTTCTGAAACATCCGCAAGTTGTAAACCTTCCGACATGAGAGATTGTATTGTAAATAAGACAGAGAGCAAAAAATAGCAGAGTGATTTGTATCTAGAGAGGACGTGAGTTGAGTGATTGTAACCTTGGCTTTGAGCCGATGTAACCTTTCGTTTCAATATCAATAAAGAGCTTTTTTTGTATAACTTGTGTACATTCAACTTTATGCATTTGGACTTTTGTGCGATCCCGTCGCTAAGCTACTATAATCAGTCGTTATGGAAATCGCCTTACACGAGCACAACCTAGGCTTGCATTACGCCCTAGCGAGGACGATCGGTTATGCGGAACCAAGACGTGACATAATGACACAGAGCACGACCTTACGTCCATGGAATAAGTCTAGATATTTTATAAAAACCATACGTTGGTATCATGTTGATCAAAGTTAGTTTTACGAAAGACCTGGTTGACCGAGTTGGGTTGAGCATTGCGTACCTAAACTTGTGTTGGTGATAGCAAAATTTGTTGGTGTGCTCTCTCTCAATGTTCTCGATGTTGGTGATCGCCTTACGACCCTACTAATTGTTCTCGATGTTGTTGGTGTGCTCTCTCTCAATGTTCCGCGAGATGTTCCATACAATAGATATTTTATAAAAATCATACGTTGGTATCATATTGATCATAGTTAGTTTCACGAAAGACCTGGCTGACTGAGTTGGGTTGAGCATTGCGTACCTAAACTTGTGTTGGTGATAGCAAAATTTGTATGCGGGATTCAATTTGTTTTGGGCAAGAATGAGTTTGACTCAATATGAGCATGTGGGATAACTATCAATAGAGGTGATATCGTCAGTGCGATATTATATATATATATATATATATATATATATATATATATATATATATATGCGACATAAATGGATCATGCTTAGAATTTTGAGGAACGGAACGAATGAAGATTCAAAGCGTATCAATTGTGATTCAAAAAAAAATTCGAAATTTGTTGAGTGACTTCATCCCTGAGTGGTGTATGGAAATAGCCTTGGGGATCTTTGATCAGTTGAGGATCGGGCTACCAATGAGTCTAGAAGTAAGAGAAAGGGGAAATGCAAAGCCTTAGATTGAATGTTACATAGTTAGAGTGATCTGGATGTTTCAAATGAGATTGGTTCGAACGAACAAGAAAACGACACGCATCGGATTGGGATCGCACCAAGTATGAATTGCAAAATGATTTGAGTTTACTTTAAAAAAAAGTAAAGGTGACGAAGGAATGAGTCAGTCGAGGAATCGATATGGATCGTATACGAAAATGTTAGCGCAGGAATGAACATAATTGAGTTTCAAATTTGACTAAGGAAAGATAGCACGATTGGAAGATGGGTGTGCATGAAATTTTGACTCGAAGATAAGAAGATTATTCTAAAGATTTATGATAGAATTGTTCGATGACTTGAGTTAGTATAGAACGATACGATTGGAGGAATATGTTTCTTGATGAATAAGATAGAAAGATAGACCAATGTGATTTTTGAATTGGACAAATTGATCATGAAACTAGTTTGGAAAATAGCTGTGGCGGGGATTGATATTGAATTTGTAAGAGTTGATCGTATATCCAGTTCGGATGATAGCATCAGTTGCACGACTCGGAGTTCGTTGCAAAGGAAGATCGTCAGGTTATGTATATCATTGATGGTATTGAGGCGTATCAAAGATCGATGTACAATAACTCGGGGGTACTCTAATTCGAGGAATGATGATCCTGTTAAATGTTATCGTTTGTACGAATTATATAACTTTAGAGATTGACGAACACATTGATAGTAACAAACATTTGGATGACTTGATTAGAAAAACTTGAAGTATATGTGAATGTATGATAGGCGGACTATGCAAAATGGAAATGTTGACGGACTTAATGATCAATGATATAAGGAATGCTATGACTCGAAAAAATTATAGTAGACGATATCGCAATATTGTGATGAGATAGATGTACGAGATTGAGGAATAATATGATTGGGATCTGAGAAAAGTTATGATCGACAAAACTTTTGATTGAGATGTTACGACTTGAGAATTGGAATATATATTATAACTTATGATTTTGTAGTCGAGGTATAGGAGTTTGGATTGATAGGTTTACTGATCGAATCGAAGATACGATTTTGAGAGTTATGAGTTGTATCGTTGAACCATAGTGTAATTGAGGATGATCGTGAATGAAATTTCCCTAGGATGACTTTGTTGAATGGCTCGGACCCTGGACTGAACGTTGCAAGGGCGAATAGGAGAAATCCATGCTCGAAGTTTAGAAAATCGGAGTGACACGAACTTGGGTAGAAAACCATATAGTATCGACCTATGGTTTGACCTTAGAATGGGGGTTGAGTGTTTTGATACTGTTGTTTGGAAATGGTGATTCCAACACTAACTTTGACTTTAGTCTACTAAAGATAGCCTAGCGATTAGGCAGATGTCCTTGTGTCGAGAGATAAACTTGGGACGATCGACTTTAGAACTGGGGTAGCTAGTTATAAAAGTTGAGGCGTAAATATTGGATCAATATTAGATAGTTCTAACAATTAGTAGGATTTAATTGGGGACGACATTAGATATTAGTTTTGTGCGGATTCTCCATCACAAGGCTTTGTTGAAATGCATATATTTCGGAGATGCCTTAAATATGTGCACGATCCAACTCAAGTGGTGTACTGAATTCAAATAAGACTGAAAAGAGGATTGGGATATGATAAGAAAATTTGGGAAATTGTATGCTAAGGGAAAAATATTGATGAAAGAATTGATCGGACGAGTTATCATATATGTTGATTGAGCAAATCGAATTTACTTGATCGGACTTTGAGTATAGAAGAAAGTTGGTAATCAAAAATAAAATTCGTATGTCGATGAAATCGAACGTGTTTCGAGGATTGAATAAAAGCAAGATTATACTTGGTCGGATTTGAAACAATATTATCAGAATTGAGATTGTAGTCGGAAGCGTATATTCGAGTGGTGAAAGATAAGAGATTTAGATTTTGATTGATTGTTTCAAAGGGTTTGAAAATTTCGGATGATAGAACATAGACGATGCGAACGATAACTTCGGAAGATAGTGAAATTTGTTAGCAAGAATTGAGCATCGATACGTATTATTTTGAGTGAGCCAATGATGACAGTCCATCATCGTCCTTATCGCGACCGACATCTCGACCGCTCGGTGTTGTGAAACTTTGATGTTGGTTGCAATATATATATATATATATCGTCTGATGTTGATTGTAAGATGTTGATCGATCAATCTTGAAATGACAATCCTAAATAAAATTTTGACAGTCCTAAATTTCGGCATGTTGTTCATATTTTCTTTAGAACTGTCGAATTTTTTGACAGCTCATCCTATTGGTAGCATTGTCAAAAAAATTGACAGTCCTAAATAAAAATGTTTATTATTTCTTCAGGACTGTCGAAATTTTTTACAGTCCTTCCAATTGGTAGGACTGTCAAAAAAATTGACAGTCCTAAATAAAACATGATGTTCAACAAAAAAATCGACAGTGCTACCAATTGGAAGGACTCTCAAAAAATTTGAAAGTCCTAAATAAAATATGTTGTTCATAATTTCTTTTAGACTGTCAAAAATTTTGACAGTCCTTCCAATTGGTAGGGCTGTCAAATTTTTTGATAGTCCTAATTGTTAGGACTATTAAAAATTGACAGTTGATCATCGTCCCCGTCGCGACTGTAGAAGAATTTCCGAAGTTCGAAACAATAAAATGGGTTCGAAACTTCGGTAATCCACCCAAAATGAATCATAAACCAAATTTTAGTTAATAGAAGATGAAATTTAGGCATGAACATGGATTGAGAACAATATTTGAAATTTGGTAGAGGTAAAGGAGAAAAAGATGAAAAATTGGGGGAAAAAAGTTGGGCTTTTATACTACGTAGTGGACAGCCCCTAACAAATTTTTTTGTGTAGAAAACTTGTAAATGAAAAAAATTTAGGCAACCCTGAGTAAGTTTTGTAATGCCTTTATAAATTGCCAAAAAATAGCACATCACAACACGCATCACCAAAATAATCGTAGTCTCACAGAATGTCGAAGATAAAGTCATTGTCAAATAGGAGGGAAAGAATTGCGGAAAAAGTTGCGGCCACGATAGAATGGACATCGGCAAACTGTCGTTGATCGGACATCAACAAACTGTTGTGGATTTCTACTGGTCTCGATGAGGCATATTAGAAACTGAATAAGAAAATAGAACAAAGTCTGGCCGAAAACAGAGTCACCAGAAAAGAAATCAAGGTAGCCGCAGCAACTAGTCGGGACTATCGGACGAAGTGCCAGGCTCAAAAGAGAGATCATATCTCAGACCTAGAACCAATGGAGTCTGAACAACAATGAAGAAGACAATCAGATCTAGAAATCATCAACCTCGAAGTGGTCAATGGGCTCGTTGACATTGATTGCAACCAGATTGGAGTCTTCGACATTGATGGTGGCCCGACTGGAGGTTGCGGACATCTAATCCGCCAGCAACGGAGTTGACAGGATCTGAGATAGATTTAGTGATTGGCTCTAGAGATTGAGGACAAGCTCGTGACATGTGAAGGAGAAGTGGTCGGTTGTCGAGGGGGTTAGGGTTATGTGGCGGCTAGGATTAGGGTTTTGGTGAGGATTTTGGGATGATGAAGGCTATGGAGGCTAGGGGGCTTTGGAAAGTAGGAGAGCTACATTAACCAATGTTGATTAGTTTGCTCAACTGATCATTCATTTTTGTCATATAGGGAATGAGAGAGTACAATATATAGGCAATGGTGATTTACCCTTCCTGGGCTTTTCCAAGTAAGGGACTAAAACTAGACTAATTCTAGACTATATACAAGATTATCGATAACTATATTCTACACACACAAGAATGTACTAGTGATGGTTATGGTCTCAGTAAATTAGGACAATGAGCTTATTTTGCATAGAAGGCAAAACGAAAAGTAAAATGCCATACTTTAACATTATGACTGTTGAGCTAATATTATGAAGTTATGTTGCTAGATGGCATGTATGTTGACTAGGAAAAATATATCATACTTTTCTTGCTCGTGTCATTCCTAATATATATGTTCATCCTCCTTGATTTATACTTTAAGTGACCAATAACTCCTTTATTTCTTATTTATATATATCTGCCTTGATGTATAGACATTTTACGATAAACAACAATTTCTCCTCATTCCTAAGCTATTTTATCGACATTACAAAGATATAGAGTTTTTAAACAATAAAACATTATTGCACTTGAGAAAACAAGTATGCATGTTTAACCTGGGAGAGAACTATATCAACAAGTATATGTAAGTATTACCTTGGGGAGAGCTATACCAGCTTCCCAGCCAAAAGATGACCCAGAAAAGGACTCCCCAAAATTCTGAAGGTAGAATGTCATTTGATTATGCAGTACTGATGATGCATGAAGAATATGTTTATTCAAGCCTGCTTTAACAGCTGCATGGGCATAGCAATCATTATTTACAGATGCAGATCTAAGATCTGTCAGTAATCCAGGGGTCATTCCTGGGTACTTATTGTATAGGTGTAGAGTAATGAGATGGTCCAAAACTGCATCCCCAAGGAACTCAAGCCGCTGCACGAGCAAAAACACAGGGTTAGATGAGTAAGCATTATCCTTTAAGATAATATAGCGACGAACTGCGAATATCTAGGCAAAATTGCATCAAGATCTCAATGTTCAAGATGGAAGCATGGGGTAAAGAATTAAATCATTTGGGTAAAAAAAGTCTATGACCTATGTACAAACCATAATCTGTTCTAGTCTTTCAATAGATACAACAATAAAGACTTCATCCTGAGGGTCAGAGCATCTATAGGTATATGTTGCACATGCCCAAATCACACAAGCCGATGTTATCTCATTTTCTCCTCAATCTGTGTCACCTCCAACTTCCGACGAATACACTTATTTTGTATCCTATATTTTAGGGTATTGTCACTCAGCCATCTTAGCATTCTCATTCAGCTACGCTAACGATCTGGACATGTTTTTTTAGTTGTCCAACACTATGATCTATAAAGCATAGCTTTCCATATAGGAGTTTTATAGATTTTCTTTTTTTAACTTCAAAGGTATCATGTAATCACAAAGCATTCCAGAATACTTCCCTATTTAACCATATCATTATAATTCTATGTACAACTCTATGCCTGCATCTTCTAAATCTCTCCATCACGATGAATGATTAATCCTAAACACTGAAAACTATTCCTTATAGGTATCTCTTGTGCATCTACATGTACTCCTCTCTCATTTCTCCTATAATAGATAATCTATGATAAACAAACGAGAGGATGAGTACCTAAATTATCTGTCAAACGCCAGCACTACATAAAAATATTAATAATTCTTTGTTTAAGACTTCTTTAAACACTATCTGGCCTGTTCTGCTTATCGTGAGCAAGTTTCACCAAAACAACACACCTGTGCCAATTCTACATGAATGCCTCTTAGCACAGTAAAGAGATTAAAAATTCTTTACATGCTATAAGGATTGAAAGTATCAGATTGTCCTACCATTGTGACTAAAACACAAGGATCTTGTGACAAAGCAACGATCTTTTCAACTATCAATTAACCAAATCCAAAAAATAGAATGTTCCGCAGAGGGGAAATACCAGAGTGGTTGAGAACCTTCATTATGAACAGTCAGAAAGAACTTGGATGGTCAACTGCAGGCTGTCCTTATTTCGAAGACATTATTCTAGAATCTAGCTACACTCGAGCACTTATAGGAACACCACAGAAAGGGATTAGCATTGAACACCAAATTCTGAAGACAACATAGCCTGTGATAGTGCACAGGATTGCACGTGGGCATAATGCCTTACATTCATTGTCAACTGTAGAGTTTGGAATAATAGGATGATTTTATTAATGATGAGAGACTACATATATATATAGAAGAGGCTAGCCCCTCTCCTATTGTTCTAAGCAATGTGGACTAAAGCCCACAAACTAATAGTCCTAATATAACACTTAACACCCTCCCTCAAGCTGGAGCATATATGTCAATCATGTCCAGCTTGTTATATAGAAATTGAACCCGAGGACCCAAAAGAAGCTTTGTGAAGATTCGGCTATCTGGTCGCCGGTCCTCACATGTAGAAATTTTATCACTCCTTTTGTATACTCATCACGAACAAAGTGGATATCAATTTCAATATACTTCGTCCGTTCATGAAATACTGGGTTGGTGGCAATATGAATAGCAGATTAGTTATCACACCATAGATCTGTCACTTGAGATCCTGCGACTTCTTCCAGTTCTTGTAAGAGATGCTTCATATATAATATCTCTGATGTGCCATGAGCAATAGCTCGATATTCTGCTTCTAAGCTTGAGCATGCTATCACACTTTGTTTCTTGCTCTTTCATGACACTAGATTTCCGCCAATAAATACTAAGTAGCCAGATGTATATCATCTATCTGACAGACTTGTCCCAGTCAGCATCAGTAAAACACTCAATACGAGTGTGTCCATTATTCTCCATTCGGATTCATTTTCCTGGATTCTTGACTAGATAACATAGGATTCTGAGAACTGTCTGCCAGTGTGGAACTCTTGGAGAAGCCATAAATCTACTTGCAACACTCACTGCGAAAGAAATATCCGGACGAGTCATGACCGTCAAGTAGTTGAGTTTTCAAACTACTCGACGATACTGATCTGGATTGATCATCATGACCCCTTCGTCTAGAAGTAACTTTGTCCCTAGATCCATATGTGAGGTTGCTCCCTTGGCTTGCATCATAAATGCATCATTTAGTATGTCCAGCACATACTTTCTCTGTGACATTACAATGTCCCGCTTACTCCGCGTGACCTCAATACCCAAAAAATAGTTCAAGGATCCCATATCCTTGGTTTAAAATTATTCTCCTAGAAACTTCTTGAGGCCTGCAAAATCCTGACTGTCGTCTCCTGTAATTACAATGTCATCAACATAGACACCAAGTAATATCCTTCCAGCTGATGGTTGTCAGTAGAATACGAAATAATCCTTCTTTGATTGACACAGACCAAACTGAGTAACCACATGTGTAAATAAACCAAACCACGCACGGGATGATTGTTTCAGACCATAGAGGACCTTCCTCAGATGACACACTTTACCCTCCCTTGCAATGAGCTCGGGAGGTTGCATCACATATACCTCTTCATCAAGATCCCCGTGGAGGAAAGTATTCTTGATATCCAGTTGAAACAACGGCCAGTCATAGCGAACAGCCAAGGCCATGAGGACGCGAACAGACGTCATTTTAGCAACAGGAGAGGACTCGAAGTAATCCTCACCATAGGCTTGAGAATATTCTTTGGCCACCAGACGAGTCTTTAGGCGATCAAGAGAGCCATCTGGTATCACCTTGATCGTGAATACCCATTTGCAACCTACTGTCTGTTTACCAGTAGGTAAATCGACCAAGTCCCAAGTGTGATTTTTTCTGAGAGCTTTTATCTCCTCATTAATAGCAGCACGCTAATCGGGATATTTTATACCCTCCTCAGCGGTCTTGGGAATCTGAATCCCATCAATAGTAGCCACCAGAGACTGAGTGTGGCTAGTAAGTCCTTTGTAGTTGTCAACATACAAGGGATGATCATGACAGGAACGACGAGGACGATCTGTAGACGGAATAGCCGGAGCTGCTGGCAGAACCAGTGGAGCTGCTGGTGGAACATGTGGAGGCAACTCATTGCAGCCAGAGGAAGATGATTCTGTGGACATCAATGGCGATGTTTATGTGGGTGATGTTGGCACTGACTGAATTGTTGTATGCGCACCATCAGCCTGGAGAACTGGCTCGGTAATGGAAGGCACCCATACTGGAGGCTGTTGTGTTTGATCAGAAAATAACAAAAAATTCTCTTTTGGATAGACTAGGGGAACCGGATCCGTTGATTGTGGGAGTGGAGGAAATTCAGTTTTGACAAAGGTAACATCCCGAATGAAAAAATATCTCTTCAAGACGGGAATAACACCGATACCTTTTCTGATCTTTAGGATACCCAAGAAAAATATATTGTATTGCCTTCGGATCTAATTTAGAAAGAGTTGGTCGGGTATCTCGAACATAGCATAAGCAGCCAAAGATTGTGAGAGGCAGAGGAAATGGCTCTCGTCCGGAAAAGAGCCTAGAGAAGGGAGTGCTACCATTGAAAACTGACGACGACATACGGTTAATAAGGTAACAAGCAGTAAGAAACGCATCCGACCAAAATCTCTTGGAAGTACGTGCTTGAAACATGAGAGCACGTGTTGTTTCCAAGAGATGGCAATTCCTGTGCTCGGCTACACCATTCAGTTGTGTTGTGTATGCACAAGACATTTGGTGGATGATGCCATTGCGGGCCAAATGACTATCAAGATCACAAGATAAATACTCACGATCATTATCACTCCTAAGATTTTTTATTAGAACACCAAATTGTGTTTTTATTTTGGCATAAAAATTGCACCAAATGTTAAACAATTCAGAACGATTTTTCATCAGATAAACAAAAGTGACACATGAGTAATCATCAACAAATGTAACAAAGTATTTAAAATCCATTATTGATTCAACCGGACAAGGTCCCCATATATCAGAATGTACCAACTCGAAAAGAGCAAAAGCAATTTTGTTTTGACTCACCGGATAGGGAACCCGATGATGCTTAGCCAAACTACACAGCTCACAATGAAAGAAGGCAGGAATAACTAAAGAAGGGTACATTTTTGGAGAGCTTAGGTTGATGGATGGCCTAACTGACAATGTAACTCGAAAGAATCGAGTTTCACGTCGGCACAGACAACAGAAGAAGGTGCATCAAACAGGTACAAGCCTCCAGCCACATGCCCCTTACCGACAGTCTTTCCAGTTTTTAGGTCCTGAAAAACACAACCATCAGAAAAAAAAAGATAAACGAACAATGCAGTTCACGAGTAATTTGACTAATTAAAATTAAACTGAACGGGTTCCCAGGTGTAAGCAACACAAAATTGAGCGACAGTCTGGAAGAAAGACTGGCACTTCCACGACCTCGGACTGTCAATGAACCTCCATTGGCAACAGTAATACCAGAAATACGACTGACGGGAACATAATTATGTATCATACATGCATCACCAATCATGTGAGCAGACGCACCAGAGTCGATTACCTACTGTTTGGGCTTTACTATGCATGTTGTTGATTATCCGGCTGTGGATCCAGACGTGGAAGCTTCACCACGACGTTGAGCCTGAAAATTAAGAAACTTTGTATATGAGTCCGAAGTCATCTGAACAGATCGGACACCATCATCAGGAGCATCAGTTGTGATATTAGCAGCAGATGATTTAGTGCATTGCCAGTAGAAATAGCCAAGCTGTCCACAATTAAAGCATGTGCACGATCTTCCTCCATCACGACCGCCATTGCCACGTCCTCTATCGAGACCAGCATTTCGGCCACCACGACCACTACGGAATCCCGTACGAGCGGCACCGAGAGCAAAGCGATCAGCAGGAGTATCACCCGAAGTAGTCTCAACGACCTTCGCTGCCCGAAGGACATGATAGTGTGCTTCCAAGAGGGATGGAATTTCAGATCCAACAACAATCTGAGAGCGAACAGAGTCCGCATCAGGACGGAGGGAGGCAAGATAAGCCATAACATGAAGCTGCTCACGTTGAGCCCTTGCTTCATTAATATTCGACGTAAGAGGTAATACGCGATCGATCTCATCAGTCATAGCCTTAAAATCCAGAAATGGTCCTTATGAGATTTGTCTCCCTGATTTGCTCGGTATACGCCAACGACCGAGTCATAGATACGAGATAAATCACGTTTTCCTTCAAACGCCGCTGCCAGGACCTCTCATAACTCCTTCACGGAGTCCGTATTTTTGAACCATATCTTCCACCGATGGTTCCATTGAATTCATCAACTGTGTAAACAGTCGACTATCATCTGTCTCACATTGCTCAAATATGGGATCATTCACTATTGGAGGGTTGTCATTCAAATGTTTGGACAACCGCATTCCTCGAAACATTTTCTCGACCTTTTTTCTCCATGTCAAGTAGCCCTCTGGTCCTTCCAACCGTCGATCAACAAGTCGCATTGAAGAAATAGTCGTGCTAGTGCCAGTTGGTCCCGCTATTGCATTGCCGACGCTAGTGTCTGTGGCACTACTATTCTTCGTAGTGTTTGTCATCCTTCATAATTCATGATTCGATTGTCGATTTGATCTTTCCAACTGGATAATCACATCAACTCTGACAATGCGCTAGAAAGGTAGCCAGAATCGGCACGCGCATAGGAAGCAGATAGTGTGAATAACAAGCCAGGACAGAGAGATAACCCATGCTAACCTCTGTTGGATCCTGATGTGAAGATCAAGGAAAGAAACAAAAAATCATGCAAAACAAACCATATGTTTGCTCTTTGTTAAATTCCGAATTGAACATTGAGAGTCAGAGGTTCCAGCAAATAACTATATGTTTATCCTCTGAGAATCCCAAGTAAATTGTTTGAGAGTCTGAGGTTCCAAGCAAACAATAAAATGTTCACCCTCGGATGATCCCAACAATTTTTTTTAATTTTTTTTTGGAAACTAGGTTAGGGTTTGGGGGGAGTGGACGGCGGCTAGGGTTAGGGTTGACGCCCATGTGGAAAAAAAGGGGGGAGGGGGACGCTGTGGTGGTGGGGGGGTTTGGAGATGACATGAGGAGGTGGGAGAACGCCGGGGGTGGGGGAACGCCGGGGGCAGCAGGGGGTGGCGGCGTAGCAGCAGTAGCAGCAGTGCTGGGAAAAGGGGGTGGCGGCGGGCAGCAGGGTGGCGGTAGGCAGGGTGGCGACGGGCAGCAGCGGACAGCAGGTGGCGGCGGCGAGGGGGGGAGGGGATTAGGTTTAGGGTTTTAGAGTTTGGAATAATAGGATAATTTTATTAATGATGAGAGACTACATATATATAGGAGAGGCTAGCCCCTCTCCTATTGTTCTAAGCAATGTGGGACTAAAGCCCACTAACTAATAGTTCTAATATAACACTTAACATCAACCACTAGATAATTTGATCCGAAGAAAACAGTAACATCTTGAACCAGTTAACTGAATGACATGGGTTAACTAGATGAAAATTTTGAAATAGATATACCATCTGGTCACATCTAATATATTTAATGTTTGCATGATGACCAAAAAGTTGGGTCATACAGTCATGTTTCATTATGGCCAATCTTCTCCAGTGAATAAAACAGAACATGTGCTACCAGCCGAAGCAGCAGCAATCATCCAGATATCCTGGGTAAGACATTGACCTTGACTTCCATTAAGGCAATCTCTTCAGTAACATTAATGTTTATATCCTGTTTCACAGGCTTAATTCATGTTTGTTCAAGTCTACACCTCGTTCCTTTAACATAAATCCTCTCTCCTCATTCGTGGATGCATTGGCCTGCGTAAACATGCCCAAACAATCTGGAGATGACTTTCTTCCATCATTATCCTGTCTAAATACATATGTGACTTCCAATGGATGAAAGCATTTATTATCCCATCTTTTATTGTATATTAGTATATCCACTAATCCATTTCAGCATTCTCATGATGCATACACTTCCTAACTGTCCAACTTTCCTACTCATAATCCACGACGTGACTTATACTTGCCATGGACTAAGAAATACAAATTTCTTCATAGATCGATTGTTCACAACTAATCAAATTGTCGAAAATAAATAGGTTTATTTAGTTTCTTGATCGCCTACTTTACTAGCTAGCGACTTTTGTCTTTATCAATTTTCTAAGTTCTACATATTTTAAGGTCTAGAGCCACAATGAAATATCTCATTTACAAGCAATATGGTCTTTTTAGTTTTAACACAAATTAACAAAGCAAAAGCTGAAAGTGCTTCTTGAGAATAAACAGGAGTAGAGTACCTAGGCAGTATTGACAATACTAAGACCCAAATAATAGTTCCCAAAAATAGAAAAACACAGGATATGAATCTGTCTTCCTTGTTGACTACAAACCGGAACACTCGCACAACGTGGGTGACTTCGCAAGTTTATTCATGCAACCATGTTCTCCTTCTGGACCCATTACGACTTATGGAGCATCAAATGCTTCCTCTTCAACACAGGCAACTCCATGTCTCCCTAGTCGCACTTCACACCCCTCAGAGACTCACCCAACGTCCACCCCAGGAAGTTAACCACCGATATCAGTTTGATCACCACCAATTGTCCTTCCCAAATACATAATCATTAAAGGCCGAGACAAAAAAATCTCATTAGAGACCTTAGATATGAAGCTGAATTTCTTCAAAGACACTAGCGCAATTACTTTAGAGGCACCACAATCCAAAATTTTAGTAAAGAAAGGGCTTCCTAGTGCCAACAGGCTCCCGCTTATGCAACGTCCGGGGAATGTCAAGATGTACGCAGCCTAACCTCATACATGGAGAGGCAGCCTTACCCCCCACACATACGAAGAGGCTGTTTCCACGAATTTTAGTAAAGAAAGGTCAGGATAATTCAAGTTTTACAAGAGAAGAAATCCAAGGATTGGAACCAGCATATACATATTTTATAGAGAAAATAAATCATCGATTTTGTCAATTTAGGTGGGAGAAGCAAATATGTGATGGGTCTGGTCTTGAAAAACATGATTGTCCGGATTATCAAATCATGGGTTGGACAAATCAGATAAA
Source organism: Iris pallida (assembly GCA_029216955.1). NCBI lineage: Eukaryota > Viridiplantae > Streptophyta > Magnoliopsida > Asparagales > Iridaceae > Iris > Iris pallida. The sequence goes on along the minus strand of JANAVB010006389.1, from coordinate 9,467,995 downwards.
CTTCAAACGTATCGAGGAAAAAAAATCTAAAAAATGAGAATAGATCGTCTAAGACTGCAATTTAGGGAGGATGTAACTTTTGATACATTATGCTAAGATTTAGCTAATAGTTGTTATGACAATACTTAACACACAGATTAATAGTGATAAAAGTTAACAAGTCAAAATTCTATCGATAGCAAATAGTGGTAAGTAGATGTATCAATATCATTGTACTTTGAAATAGGAAATTTCCATAAAATAACCATGTCATTTCAAAAACAGGTCCAATGAAGAAATTTTATCTAGGAAAAAGTTCAACATAAACGTAAGAAAAAGACCTGATAGCATCTCGGAATTTCTGGAACCTGATATGATCCATGTGTTAGCGCTTCAACCAACAATGAAGGATCATTGAATTTGTAATTCAGCAATAACTCGAGATCTTTAACATTTACAAAAGTTTCAGGTCTTGCTAGAACTTTCCTTCTATCAATTATATCTTTGCAGAAATTAATTTCTACTCCCAACCACTTCAAGAAATGAAAAGCTGCCAACTCCCCAGCAGTACTGAGACATGCACCTATCAAGGCCTCCACAGAATCAGCAATGACCTTACTTTTTATATGCCTTGTCTTTTTATAATAGAAGTCATCCTGACTTGAAATGAAATTCTGATTATCCACAAGATCAATACAGTAACCAGGAACAACCCATTGTTTGAGATCAAATTCCTCGGTGCGAATAAATCCCTATTAACAAAATGGAAGAGTAGTCAATAAGTTGGAGTGGTAGAATACCATAAAAAAAGAATTGTTGAATATTTGTTATGTTTTTATTGATAGTCTCTTGGCTATATGTAGCCTTACAATCTCCCTCATTACATTAAGCCCTCTGCGGAATATCATGTGGCATATTCTGACATACCAAATATACCAACAGGATATTCCAATATACTTATTCTAATACCAAATATACCAATACACTTATTTTAATACCAAATATACCAACACTCCCCCTCAAGATGGGCGAAAGATATTCACTAAGTCCATCTTGTCACATCCTCTAATAATGTTCACAGAGCTAGGTCCCTTGGTCAGTCCGTCTGCTACCTGATTCTTAGTTGGAACGTGGCCTAGCTCCAGTAGTCCACGATCCAACTTCTCTTTGATGAAGAACCTATCGATCTCGATGTGTTTGGTTCTGTCATGTTGTACTAGATTGTTAGCGATACTAATAGCAGACTGGTTGTCACACCACAGCTTTATCTTGGCTCCTTGATCCAGCTTCAGCTCCACCAGCATATTTTTCAACCATAGCAGTTCTGCAACTCCCAAGGCCATAGCTCTGTACTCCGCTTCAGCTGTCGATCTGGCTCTGGCTACCACTGACTGCTTCTTACTCCTCCAAGAGATCAAGTTGTCTCCTACAAATATGCAGTATCCCGAGGTAGACCTCCTATCATCAGCACAGCTAGCCCAGTCAGAATCACAGTAGCCCTCGATGCCCACGTGATTATTCTTTCTGAATATCAGTCCCTTCCCTGGAACACCGTTCAAGTATCTCAGAATCTGGTACACTGCGTCCATATGACCCTTTTGTGGGTCATGCATGTAGCGGCTCACCACACTTACTGCAAAGCAGATAGCAGGACGGATGTGGCTTAAATAGATCAACTTGCCCACCAGTCTTTGGTATCTATCCCGATCAACTGGTTCTCCAGTCTCAGCATCCAGTTTGAACCTCTGATTTATCGGTGTCGCTGCGAGTTTGCATCCCAACATCCATGTCTCTGTAAGAAGGTCCAGTGCATACTTCCTTAAGAAAGAACAATCCCCTCTGCTTCTCGAGCAATCTCAATTCCAAGTGTGAAACTCAGTTTTGTTTAGTAAATTAATATTAATATTATAATATTATTGCTATTATTATTAGTATTATTTGTGAGTTTAAAATAAATTTCGAAAATTAAAAATGAATTTTTGAGTGCTGACCTGACCCAAGCCCAGACCCGATTCCCGAAACTCAGACCCGGTTCTAACCCATTCTCTTGAATTCTGATTCTATAAAAAAAAAATAATAATAATAATAATATGTATTCTGAGCTGGTCCAAGTTGGACCAGCATTCCCCCACGTACTTCCTTCCCCTCAATTTTCTCCCAACTTTTTCTCTCAGCATAACACCCCACCACACTCCTCTTTCCTTATACCCACACTTCCCTCACCAGGAACACACGTTCACCACTCCCACTTCTTAAAACATCTACACGCACACCACCCCACCATCACAATTCCTTTAATCTCTCTCTAATTCTGTCTTCAGAAGAGGAGAAATTTCTCCCCACCACCTACTTTCCCAAACCCCTTCACTCTTCCCCCACGCGCTCCCATCCGCGCCCTCGGCCCCGAGCACCCCGAGCTCCCGTCGGCCCGAGCACCCCGGCGCCCCCACGCCGCGCCCCGACGACCTTCCCGGCCCGACCCTCCGACCTCCCGCCGGTCTCCTCCGGCAAGCGCCCGTCCCGAGCCCCAGCGGCGCCCCTTCGCCGCGCCACCGCAGCCCCGGCGCCCCACCGCCGCCGGCCAGCGCGACCCCCGCGGTTCCCGTGCCCGGCCAGCACCCCCGGCCCACCCCGGGACGTGTCCGCTGTTCTGGACAGCTCATGACCAGCGCTCTTCGCTGGATTTCGAGTCCGATCCGTGGATTTGCGCGTCCCGAGTCCGAGGCAACCCTTCGGATTCCGTCGATTTGGGTAATCCCTGGTTAATCACAGTAGTTCGTCCCTCCCCGTGTCAATGATGATTTGGTCCACAAATCTTTCTTCGGGAAATTCGATTTTTGGGTTAACGTCGTTTCCGGGATTTTCCGAGAAACCTTCGGAAAGGTTCTGTTGGTTGTTTTGCTTTTCCGAAACTTTTCGAAAAATGGATTTCTAGATATTTTGGGTTTTCGGATCGTTCCGATTAATGCTGTGATGTTTTGGTTTGGTTCGGACTCCCGAATTCGTTTCGGGTCGTTCCGAATTAATATTGAGAATGGTTGTGGTTATTTTGATATATATATTTTGGGATTCCCTGGTTTGGGATTTTGCAGGAAAATATTGGCACACTTTCCCAGTTTTTGGGTTGACCAAAAATAGAGGAAATGCTGCTGGATTTTCCGTAAAATCTAATTATATTTTAAAAATGATTTTAAAATGGTTTTCGAAAAAATATTAATATTTTGGATTTTTGGGCGACGACCGTATCGGTCAATGGGCCTCGGCTAAGTGCAAACGAAACCGGCTTCGCCCGGACGTTGAGGCATTAGCCTATATGACGATTGGACCATATCTGAGACTCATTTAATTTATTTTTATTATTATTATCTAATTTATTCATACTTAAATTGTAGGAAGTTTTAGAACTAACGACCGTTTCGTCTTATTTCAATTTATGTAAATAAATTGTAATGGACATAAGCCCAGCTGGTTGTTGGCTCTGTGAATTGTATTTTGGTAGCGTAGGATTTTCTGGTTTTGCGAGTTATTTTAGCGTTCGCGTAAATCAAAATAGATAATTATTTTCATATAAAAATTAATAAAGTTTTATCACATTAAAATTTACAAGTTTTAATATTTAACAACGATCATGTATTTCTCATTAAAATAAGAAATTTAGTTTTATATGTATAATTACGAAAATACAAGTTTTAATCAATTAAATTGGAAACTACGAGTTTTTCCAAAATACAAAGTTTAAACGATCTTTCTCTCGTTATTAATTCAACGCACCAATAATCGCGTTTTTGTTCGTGTTTAATAAATAAAGATTTAAAATTGATTAGGACACAATTAGAGATTTCAACTAGTATAGTTAGCTTGGTAAACCTGGATTCTGAGTCATTTTCTCGAATGTAGGAATTCGAGGACGATCCTAATTCCATCTTGAAGTCTTCAATCTTTCCAGTCCAGTCCATTTTGAGGCAAGTACAGTTTGTGTTAGTTTACAGTTATTTTAATAATCGCTTTGCTGCAAGTTTAAACCACGATGCAAACACGAAACTCTCTCTGAGAGCACTGACTGATTGACTGTTGGGTACTGGAGGAATAGAGTAATGTTTATGACCACATCTACTGTAACTTAGAACTGTACTAGCTTACCCCTCATACACACGGGGATAAGCCGTATCTGAACTGTAACAAACCCAAGCCGGTCATATTCATTGCCTATTCAAATCACACTGTTTTACTGTTAGAAAACTGTTCATTTCTAAATTGTTTAAAAGTGCATGATTCTATTATTATTTCAACTGTCAAATTAGCATGAATTGTACTTTGCTCCCTCCTGACTGGAGATAACATTTTTAGGGGGATATTGAGGATGCTGAGCTGTTATACAACAGCTATTATGATCCGGTTCTGTACCCCGTGGTGCTGCCAGAGTCTCCTTTGGAGGACGCAGGACCTGAGGCCGACGAGCCGAACGCTTAGCTAGATTTTCTGTTTCTAGATTTGTTGTTTTAGAATTTTGTAATTTGATTTTAGCTTTTAATTCAGTTCTTTCACTTTCCAGTTGTAATTATTTAAAGGTTTAATCAAGTTTTAAATTTTCGAATATTGAGTTGTGACAAATATAGATGTTGTTGTGGTTACCTGCTAATGGAACAGCTTACTGCCGCCGTCTCAACAACGGTGCAGGCTGGGCATGATCCGGTTCGACCCAATTATTTGGGATCGGGTCGTGACATGTTTTTAGTGGTGGCCCATGCAGGTCCGAACAACAACTTAGAAAAACATACCTAGAAACAATTAGAACACTAGAACATTGATTTGTCACAACATAGGTCCGAATTATATATAAATAAATATTTTTGTTTGATTATAGACTGGTAGGATACCTTGCTTATGTTTGCACCCTAAACCTTCCAGAATATAACCAAGGAAAAGACCAATCCTGCTGGCGATGAGGTGTCATCTCCGGATCATACCCCATCTCCTCAACCAAGTCCAGGGTTTATTCCCTCGCGGCTGATTGACCGTCCCCATAATGCATCCAGTGAAGTTTTCACTACACTGGCGATTCCTACCTCTTCTCAAACTGAGTTGCATTTCCTTGGTGGAGTATCCATTCTTGTTGCTCCACCAGTACCAGCAAACACCTCCTATATGTTGCCCTATTTCAAGAAATCCTGGAGTTCCAAGAAGCTCAAGATGAAGTCCAGCAGGAACAGATGAATATCACGAGAGAAGACATGAAGAACGCCAATGATGTAGCCTTAGCTATCTTAAACCAAGTTGGAGCGGAACCTCGTCCTAGGAGGGATACCCCTGAATCTGGGAGAAATTTGAGCCCCATCCGGCAGTCATATCGTAAGAAGCTATTGGTTTGTGAAAGGCTTGGTCACCAAGCCGATATTTGTCGCAAGAGATTGGGGAAATGTTTGGCATGTGGATCTGCTGAACATCGGGTAAAGGACTGCCCCTTATCTTTCCATCAAACCAGAGCACATATCCCAGCAACACCTGTTAGGCCACAACCTAGGGACTCTTCCTATCCAGCAGGCCTTGCCTCCTACAATAAGGCATGATGCAGACTCGAGGTTCATAGAAGATGAAGCAGTTGGAGACTGCTCATGCAAGAGCCAGAACCATGAAGAATAGTACCTAGGACTGCTGAATAGTATTATCTATTGTTATAAGAAGTTGTAACAGGATGTCCTTAGATCAATCATAAGAGTTTTTGCTGTAATTCTCCACATGAATAAACTTCTTAGTTACACCTTTATGGTAGATGTTTTTCCTGATAGTCTTCCCGGATTACCCAAGATCTAGACATAGAGTTCACTATTGACCTAGTCCCCGGCTCTCCCCTATTTCTAAGGGATGCTACAGAGTCAACCTGAAGGAGGCCAAGGAGATGAAGGACCAGATCAATGAACTGAAGGCTCTGGGATTCATTCGAGACGGAGCTTCACCCTGGGGAGCATCTGTCTTGTTTGTGCCCAAGAAGGACGGAACAGTACGGATGTGCATCGACTACCGGGCGCTGAACAATATCACCATCAAGAACAAGTACCCTCTGCCCCGGATCGATGACCTATTTGATCAATTGAGCGAAGCCTAGGTGTTTTCGAAGATTGATCTTAGATCTGGCTACCACCAGATCAGGGTCAGGAAGGAAGATATTCCCAAGACGGCATTCAACACCAAGTATGGGCAGTTTGAATTCTTGGTCATGCCGTTTGGACTGACGAATGCTCCTGCGGTGTTCATGAACCTTATGAACAAGGTTTTCCATGAATACCTAGATCAATTGTCGTAGTCTTCATCGATGACATTCTGATCTATTCAAAGACGGAAGAGAAACATGAAGAGCACCTGAGGAAAGTGCTGAGTACTTTGAGGAAGGAGAAGCTGTATGGTAAGCTTTCCAAGTGTGAATTCTTTCTAGATAAGGTGGATTTTCTTGGTCATGTTGTCACAGGAGAAGGAATTTCGGTGGATCCGAAGAAGATAGCCGCTGTTGAGAAGTGGTCTACCCCAAGCTCAGTTGCTGAAATCAGGAGTTTCTTGGGCTTGGCTGGCTACTACCGGAAGTTCGTGAAGGGTTTTGCCAGAATTGCTGAGCCAATGACGAAGCTCACTCGGAAGAATGAAGAGTTCATCTGGACGAAAGATTGCCAGGCATCATTCGAGGAGCTGAAGAAGAGACTTACCACTGCACCAATCCTTGCGCTACCCGCAGGAACCGGTGGTTTCTCAATCTACAGTGATGCCTCAGGTAAAGGACTGGGTTGCGTTCTTCAACAACATGGAAAAGTGATTGCTTATGCATCTAGGCAATTACGGACTCATGAGAAGAACTATCCCACACATGATTTGGAGCTTGCAGCAGTGATATTTGCATTGAAGTTATGGAAGCAATACCTTTATGGAGAGAGAGTGGAAATATTTATAGACCACAAGTATGATTTCACTTAGAAGGAGCTGAACATGAGGCAAAGAAGATGGCTGGAGCTGATGAAGGATTTTGACATCGATATACAGTACCACCCGGGTAAGGCTAATGTGGTCGCAGATGCACTTAGTCGATACCCTATGGCGATGTTTTTGACCAAGGAGCGACACCTGCTAGAGGACATCGAGAAGCTTGGACTGGAGATTATACTGCCTGGAAGGAAGGAGCTGGATGCTGATTCGTTGTTGATGAAGTGGCAAGTGAGCTCAAGTCTGATGGACAATCAAGGAGACGCAGTTTCAAGACGAGACACTTTGCAAACTTAGAGATCAAGTGTTGGCAGGAACACTTGAGGGTTTCTCAACCGCCAGCGATGGAGCACTGAAGAATGGTATGAGGCTCTGCGTAGCATCTGGCGAACTGAGGAACGAGCTGATGAAGGAAGCACACCAGTCGCAATATTCCATACATCCTGGAGCTAACAAGATGTATCGGGATATGCGTACCACTGTTTGGCGGTTTGGAATGAAGAAAGATGTGGCCAGGTATGTTGCTAGATGTTTAATTTGTCAACAAGGGAAGGCTAGTAGGCAGAGACCAGCAGGACTATTGCAGCCGCTTGACATTCCGGAGTGGAAATGGGAGCACATAAAAATGGATTTTGTGTCGGGACTGCCTCAATCCCAAGGAGGGAAGGATGCCATTTGGGTTATCGTGGACCGACTAACGAAGTCAGCTCATTTTATTCCCTTCAAGGTTGGTCTATCCATCGAGAAGTTGGCAGCACTGTACATGCGGCACATCTACCGGAATCATGGAGTTCCGGTAAGTATTGTGTCTGACAGAGATACTAGATTTACCTCTCACTTTTAGAAGAGTTTGCATGACAGTTTTGGAACACAACTGAAGTTCAGCGCCGCCTACCACCCCAGACTGACGGGCAATCAGAGAGAACAATATAGACGCTAGAAGACATGCGGAGATCATGCGTCTTGGAATTTGGAGGGTCTTGGGAAGACCATTTGCACTTGGTAGAATTCTCCTACAACAGCAGCTACCAAGCCAGTATCGGTATGACACCGTTCGAGGCACTCTATGGACGTCGTTGCCGCACTCCTTTTGCTTGGGACGACGTCGGAGAACGAGCGTTGCTTGGACCTGAGAAGGTGACCGATGCAGCAGAGAAGGTGAGAATGATCAGAGACAAGCTCGGGATTGCCCAAGACAGACAGAAGCATTGGGTTGATAGTAGTCGTCGACCAGTGAAGTTTGAAGAAGGAGATAGTGTTTCTGTGAAGTTTTCTCCTACCAGAGGAACAATCAGTTTTGACGGAGCTGGGAATTGAGGTCAGGTACATCAGGCCATTTGAAGTTTAAGACGAGTTGGAAAAGTAGCGTACCGGTTAGCTCTACCAGCTAATCTTGAGAGTGTGCACAACGTCTTCTACGTATCACAGCTCAAACGCTACATTCCGGATCCGAGTCACATTTTGGGATAATTCAGAGCTGAAGATTGGACTCAACCTTTCAGTGCCAGAGAAACCAGTAGCAAGCGTAGTCAGAGGTGAGAAGAAGATCAGAAAATTTGAGCCATCACATAACTCCTATTTCTTATCTTTTCGTTCTAAACTTGACTGATGCTGCTAAATTAGCCTAGTTTTGCAAGCTATCTCTTTATCAAGCTTGATCATGACAGTATTTTATTGGGTGCACCCACTAATATATTGTCTAATCAGGACCGGTGCATGATGATCTGATCAACCTCGTGTACTTTGGTTCGCTTTTGTATTTTTCTGCATGGATGATATCATAAATGAAACTTGTCCCTAAACCGTCTCATCCACGACTGCCTTGAAAATTCTTATTGTTAGACCTGAGTTACGGATGCAGTACCCGTACTTGTTTGAGACTTAAGGTAACCCCTAACCCTGCCTTTAATTTCGAGGACGAAATTTTCTAAGGAGGGAAGATTGTGAAATCCAGTTTTGTTAAGTAAATTAATATTAATATTATAATATTATTGCTATTATTATTAGTATTATTTGTGAGTTTAAAATAAATTTCGAAAATTAAAAATGGATTTTTGAGTCTGACCTGACCCAAGCCCGGACCCGATTCCCGAAACTCAGACCCGATTCTAACCCATTCTCTTGAATTCTGATTCTATAAAAAAAAGTTAATAATAATAATAATATGTATTCTGAGCTGGTCCAAGTTGGACCAGCATTCCCCCACGTACTTCCTTCCCCTCAATTTTCTCCCAACTTTTACTCTCAGCATAACACCCCACCACACTCCTCTTTCCTTATACCCACACTTCCCTCACCAGGAACACACGTTCCCCACTCCCACTTCTTAAAACATCTACACGCACACCACCCCACCATAACAATTCCTTTAATCTCTCTCTCTCTAATTCTGTCTTCGGAAGAGGAGAAATTTCTTCCCACCACCTACTTTCCCAAACCACTTCACTCTTCCCCCACGCGCTCCCATCCGCGCCCTCGGCCCCGAGCACCCCGAGCTCCCGCCGGCCCGAGCACCCCGACGCCCCCTCGCCGCGCCCCGGCGACCTTCCCGGCCCGACCCTCCGGCCTCCAGCCGGTCTCCTCCGGCCAGCGCCCGTCCCGAGCCCCAACGGCGCCCCTTCGCCGCGCCACCCCAGCCCCGGCGCCCCACCGCCGCCGGCCAGCGCGACCCCCGCGGTTCCCGTGCCCGGCCAGCACCCCCGGCGCACCCCGGGACGTGTCCGCTGTTCTGGACAGCTCATGACCAGCGCTCTTCGCTGGATTTCGAGTCCGATCCGTGGATTTGCGCGTCCCGAGTCCGAGGCAACCCTTCGGATTCCGTCGATTTGGGTAATCCCTGGTTAATCACAGTAGTTCGTCCCTCCCCGTGTCAATGATGATTTGGTCCACGAATCTTTCTTCGGAAAATTCGATTTTTGGGTTAACGTCGTTTCCGGAATTTTCCGAGAAACCTTCGGAAAGGTTCTGTTGGTTGTTTTGCTTTTCCGAAACTTTTCAGAAAATGGATTTCTAGATATTTTGGGTTTTCGGATCGTTCCGATTAGTGCTGTGATGTTTTGGTTTGGTTCGGACTCCCGAATTCGTTTCGGGTCGTTCCGAATTAATATTGAGAATGGTTGTGGTTATTTTGATATATATATTTTGGGATTCCCTGGTTTGGGATTTTGCAGGAAAATATTGGCACACTTTCCCAGTTTTTGGGTTGACCAAAAATAGAGAAAATGCTGCTGGATTTTCCGTAAAATCTAATTATATTTTAAAAATGATTTTAAAATGGTTTTCGGAAAAATATTAATATTTTGGATTTTTGGGCGACGACCGTATCGGTCAATGGGCCTCGGCTAAGTGCAAACGAAACCGGCTTCGTCCGAACGTTGAGACATTAGCCTATATGACGATTGGACCATATCTGAGACTCATTTAATTTATTTTTATTATTATTATCTAATTTATTCATACTTAAATTGTAGGAAGTTTTAGAACTAACGACTGTTTCGTCTTATTTCAATTTATGTAAATAAATTGTAATGGGCATAAGCCCAGCTGGTTGTTGGCTCTGTGAATTGTATTTTGGTAGCGTAGGATTTTCTGCTGTTTTCTGGTTTTGCGAGTTATTTTAGCGTTCGCGTAAATCAAAATAGATAATTATTTTCATATAAAATTAATAAAGTTTTCTCACATTAAAATTTACAATTTTTAATATTTAACAACGATCATGTATTTCTCATTAAAATAAGAAATTTAGTTTTATATGTATAATTACGAAAATACAAGTTTTAATCAATTAAATTGGAAACTACGAGTTTTTCCAAAATACAAAGTTTAAACGATCTTTCCCTCGTTATTAATTCAACGCACCAATAACCGCGTTTTTGTTCGTGTTTAATAAATAAAGATTTAAAATTGATTAGGACACAATTAGAGATTTCAACTAGTATAGTTAGCTTGGTAAACCTGGATTCTGAGTCATTTTCTCGAATGTAGGAATTCGAGGACGATCCTAATCCCATCTTGAAGTCTTCAATCTTTCCAGTCCAGTCCATTTTGAGGCAAGTACAGTTTGTGTTAGTTTACAGTTATTTAATAATCGCTTTGCTGCAAGTTTAAACCACGATGCAAACACGAAACTCTCTCTGAGAGCACTGACTGATTGACTGTTGGGTACTGGGGGAATAGACTAATGTTTATGACCACATCCACTGTAACTTAGAACTGTACTAGCTTACCCCTCATACACACGGGGATAAGCCGTATCTGAACTGTAACAAACCCAAGCCGGTCATATTCATTGCCTATTCAAATCACACTGTTTTACTGTTAGAAAACTGTTCATTTCTAAATTGTTTAAAAGTGCATGATTCTATTATTATTTCAACTGTCAAATTAGCATGAATTGTACTTTGCTCCCTCCTGACTGGAGATAACATTTTTAGGGGGATATTGAGGATGCTGAGCTGTTATACAACAGCTATTATGATCCGGTTCTGTACCCCGTGGTGCTGCCAGAGTCCCCTTTGGAGGACGCAGGACCTGAGGCCGACGAGCCGAACACTTAGCTAGATTTTCTGTTTCTAGATTTGTTGTTTTAGAATTTTGTAATTTGATTTCAGCTTTTAATTCAGTTCTTTCACTTTCCAGTTGTAATTATTTAAAGGTTTAATAAAGTTTTAAATTCCCGAATATTGAGTTGTGACAAATATAGATGTTGTGGTTACCTGCTAATGGAACAGCTTACTGCCGCCGTCTCAACAACGGTGCAGGCTGGACATGATCCGGTTCGACCCAATTATTTGGGATCGGGTCGTGACACCAAGGAAGTACCGAAGAAGGCCAAGGTCATTTACCTCGAATTTCTTGCCAAGCTTGCCCTTGAGTCGAGCGATCTCATGCTCATCATCTCCTGTGATAACCATATCGTCCACATATACCGCAAGCATAGTGATATGGCCTCCACTCCGACGGAAGAATACAGTATGATCAGCATTGATCTGCCAATATCCCATTCCTATCATCGCCATCCTGAATCTGTCAAACCACGCTCGAGAAGACTGCTTCAGTCCATAGAGGGACTTCTTCAATCTGTAGACCTTGTCCACTGTCTGATTGGTACCGAATCCTGGTAGTATCTATATGTACACCTCCTCCACTAGATCTCCATAAAGAAACACATTCTTCACATCCAGTTGGTGTAGCTTTAATCCACCATTCGCTGCCAGAGAAATCGGGGTCCTAATAGTGCTCATCTTTTTGCCACCAGTCGAGCTTTGTAGCGCTCAACCTGTCCATCTGGATTCTGTTTCACAGTAAAGACCCACTTTCATTCGACTGCTTTCTTCTCTTCTGGCAGTTTTACCAGCTCCCAAGTGTGGTTCATCTCAAGAGCCCCCAACTTCTCGTGCATCACCGCTTTCCACTTTGAATCGTTTTTGGCAACCTGCCAATTGTTAGGTACAGTAATACTATCCAAAAACGCAATGAATGCTCCATGAGAAGATGAGATATGATCATATGAAACAAACTAAGCAAGGTCTCAACCATATCTATCAGGAGGATTTCCTGCATTGTTGCGAGTGGTCCTCCGTACTGATAATGGTGTGGGAAGAGTAGGTATGGGAGGAGTAGGAAGAATGATATCACCTGAAGGGGAATCTGGTGATGGTGTAGGTGTCTCAGGAGTCGATACGGACGCAGGCAAGGGACTTGGCACTGGCACTGTAGGTACTGGTCATGCAGTTTGCTTCTCTCTCCTGTTGTAGGTAAGTATCTCCCCCTGAGCTGTGGGCCTAACACCTCTCATCTCCTCCTGTTCCTCTTCACCTTCATTTTCCTCCTCAACCGTGCATCCATGCCATACTCCTAAATCGGTCACCAGTCTTTCACCAATCTCCCCCTCTCGTCTCATACTCGCAGTATCAGGTGAGTTGTTTGAGATTCCCTCCAGACGATAGTATGGCTCATGCTCCCTGAAGTGAACATCCATGCTCAAAAACTTCTTCTCTACTGGGCTCCAGCACACATATCCCTTCTGAGTCGCCGAGTAGCCCACGAAGATACACTTGACTGCTCTAGGATCAAGTTTGCCAACTGACGGTCTGTTGTCCTTCACAAAACACACGCAGCCAAGCACCTTCAGTGGGAGTACCCCACTATTATTTTCTTGCAATATTTCACATGGAGACTTCCATCCCAGTACCTTTGAAGGCATCATATTGATTAGTTGAGTTGTTGTCAATACTGCATGTTCCTACAGATTATGCGGGACATTCATATCGATCATCATGCTTCTTGCCACCTCCAGAAGGTGACTGTTCTTCCTTTCTGCTACTCCATTTTGTGCTGGTGTGTATGCACAGGTGGTCTGATGCTGTATTCCTTGGACTGACAAGTATTCCGCAAGTGCTCTGTTGGTATACTATGTCCCATTGTCAAACCTCAGTACCTTCACTACTGCCATGTACTGAGTCTGAACATGTTTATGAAAGTTCCGAAAACAAGTAGATACATCACTCTTATTATTCATCAAATACAGCCAAGTGACACGAGAAGAACAATCAATGAAGGAAACAAAATACTTGTAACTATTCATAGTAGTAATGGTGCATGGCCCCCAAATATCAGAATGTATTACATCAAAAGCAGACGAGCTCCTATGACCCGTACTAACATATGAGCTCCTAGTTAGTTTGCCTAAATCACATGCATCACATACTAGTTTCTTCTTATTTGTTTTCTCATAAATAGCTGGATACAATTTACTTAGAGTAGCAAAAGAGGAGTGTCCCAACCTATTGTGGTGGAGTATTAATGTATCCTCGACACTCATCTTCAGTCCTCCCATTCCTGCCTTCTCTGCCATAGACACCAATGCTGAATCCAGCCCTTCTCCTAAGTGCCAGTCCATAGTGCCATAGTCCCTTATGCCAAGTGTCAGTCCCAAGTCTTTGTCCCGTCTCTTTTTCCTAGAAAATCACCCTAGGAATATCAAAAGAGACGATACATTTTAGTTTGAGGATTATAGAACTGATGAACAAAAGACTGACTGGAAAAGATGGAGAATGCAAAATATTGGATAATTTTACTGAACATGTACAATTTATAGTACCCTTACCGACCACTGACTAGAAAGTACCATCAGTTGTTTGAATGTTGTCTGTCGATGCTAGGTGAGTGTAGGAGGAGAACTCACTAGCATTCTCCGTCACATGCCGAGAGGCCTCCGAGTCGATAATCCAGTCTGACGATTTAAGGAAAGATATAGATGCAAGGTCGAGTGAGTGGTTAGTACCTTTTGATGGATGGGAATACATGACAGCGTTGTCTCCAGCGAAAAATGAGGTGGACGCCTCCTCGGTTCCACACCTCTTGTCTCCATCATTTGACGCTCTCTGCTTCCTCCTGAGTGCCTCCAGCATGTCCATCAGTGCCTGATCCTCCTCAGAAAAGGTACCACCAACTCCCTCATCCCCTTCTACTACCAGCAGGTTCGTCCGATAACCTCCTCGACCACCCGTTCGCCCCCACGACCACGACCACGTCCTCCAAAATGTTCGCGTCCACCAAAATGATGTCCCATCTCCCTGCAGTTGTAGCACTGTCGGTTGTGCTGCCAGGACTCTCCCTTAGGTCCTGTGTCACTCGAACTGGTAGCCGCCAGTGATGACTTTACTTCAGAAGGACCACCTGTCCCTGCCTACAGTTTTATGCGAGTCTCCTCCTAGATCATGGCCGAGATAGCCTCCTAAAAGGATGGGGATCTTCGATTGGGCTAGAAGTAGTGATTTCCTCTGAGCAAACACTGCAGCCAGCCCTTTAAAGAACTTCATCCTCCTCTCCTGCAGACATACTTGTCTCTCCTTACACTTCGGGTCCCCGCAACTCGTCCAATTTGAGTAGTGATCGTAATCCAACCACAGACGCTCCAACTCCGTGGCATACTCGTGCACCGTCTTCTCTCCCTGTACGGTGTCATCAATCTCCACCTTGATCTGGAAAATCCGCAAGTTGTTCCCTACTCCATCGTAGGTCCTCCTCAATTTCTCCCACACGTCCTTCACCATCTCGATGTCATCCACTGTGGCGGCAATCGACTGGACTAAAGAATTGAGAAGCCAAATGTAGATCACCATATGAGTGGACTTCCACTCGTCGCATCCTGCCGAGCCCTCGTCCGGCTCTGTCTTCTTTCCTGACAGGAAACCCTCCAGGTTCTTTCCTGCAAGGGTTCTCCTCACCCATCGTGACCAACTTAGGTAGGTAGTTGATCCATCAAGTTTCAGATCGATGGAAAGAAGCTCCAACTTCGTCGATGTTCCTGTCGCGCTCTCACCAGCCGACAGTTTCATCAGCTTCATCAACGTTGCAACCTCCGCATGGTCCAGCTTCTTGATAATCTCCTCCATCGACCCTCCTCTTCTCCAATCACCTCACACATGTTCCACGATTCACGCTCTTCGTCCTCTCCTAGATCCGATCATGTCTCTCTCCTATCGGATCTAGGCATTCACACCCGAAACGACCCCGTAGGATACTTCGGAAACCACGGCTTCGTGGTGATGGAGCTGGTGGGTCGACTGACAGGCGAGTGGGCGTCGTCGAGCGGATGTCTCCGAGCAGCGACCGTCGCGAGCAGCAGCAGCGGCAACAGCCGCGTGCGTGCGGCAGAGGTGCCCGCGGAGCAGCGGCCGGCTCGCGCGCGAGGTGGTCGGCGTGTGGCCGTGCAGCTGCTTGTGGCGGCGGTGGCTGTGGTGGTGTGGATGGTGATGGCAGTGACGACTAGGGTTAAGGTTTGGGAAATATGACGACAGTTAGGGTTTTTGTGGCTCTGATACCATGAATATTTATGTTTTTATTGATAGTCTCTTGGCTATATATAGCCTTACAATCCTCCTTATTACATTAAACCATAATTTAAAGTATCAGTCGATACCGATCTGATACGGCTGATACCGATACGGTTTGGCATGTCCCGATCCGTTACCGACCGATACCCGATACTGACCGATACCGACATTGGGGGTCTCTTTTCCGATCAATTTGGCAAAGAAAATTGAAGAAAAAAAGACAAATCAACAAGGATTTGAAGCATAAGAAAGTTGCAAAATCATATAAAAGAAGAAAATTGATATTGCATGTAAACCAATCGGTAAGGGTGGCCAATATTTCATTTAATTTCAAAACTACTAAGAAATAACACTGTAAATACTTAAAATTATGCCTAAATGTATAAAATATATTTTTTAAATGTTAATAATTTATTAATAATTATTTGTTTTCTGATACCAAAAAAATCCGATACTCCAATCCGAAACCACCGATGCTACCGATATCGCCGATACCGATACTCATAGGAATGGTCCGATACCGATACTGGGTCTGTGGAATATCCTGTGACATATTCTGACATATCAAATATACCAACAGGATATTCCAATATACTTATTCTAATACCAAATATACCAATACACTTATTCTAATACCAAATATACCAACAAGAATAAATTCTGTTATATGTGCAAACATTTACTGAGGTAAGTGAAAACCATATATACAAGAGTGCACCTCAAGCTAGAAAAGATACAGGAATCAGGAAAGACATTGTTTACTGAGGGTGAAAAGATAGTACCAACTACTAAAGACAATCACTCCTCAAACATTAGCAAACTCCGTATCTTCTTCCAGTGTCAATCCTTCAACTAATGTCCTATACTACTGAATGGTGCACCAATCGGCCTCCGTTGCATATTTCCAAGCAAGCTGAAACGATTTCCACTCGTCTTCTCCTTAATTGATACTACCTCTAATTTCCCATGGAAGCACAGATCTCAAAAGATTTCTATGTATATCCACTTATCAAATTTAGCATTCCCATTTAGCTACGGTATTTTTTGGACATGTTTCATAGTCAACCATTCTGACACAAAGGATGGTTGATATATATACGGTATAAAGCATAGTAAGCAGCATATGCAGACTTAGATGTAATAGAAGGGTAGATAATGATTACTAATTTGGTAATTAGTGACCCTTAAAGATTTGGATCACCCAACAATGGAAAAGAAGAATACTAAATAAAGCCTAAATGAGAAAAGAAAAAAGGAAGAGGCAAATGAATACCATAATAACTGATCAAATTTCAACACACAAACTAGCTACATTCGTTATATTATCTTTTTGTGATAATTCCGAAACGTAAGTGTTGAGAAAAGTGGAATCAACATTATACGAACGATTATCGATTTTGAAGAATAATCCCTTTGCTAATATTTTGAATTACAACCAAATCTCTCAAACCCACAACCCTAATAAAGAACCTTACAAATCTCTATATTAAACAATAGCCTTATTTATATAAGCTACATAACCATCCAACACAATCCAACTCCTTTTAGGATTAGTAAATTGAAGTACTTAATATAAGCCCAAATCTAGATTTAAAGCTATGTCTACCCACAATTATTTCATTCAATAAACCCCAAACCCTAAAAAAGAACCTTACAGATCTCAATATTAAACAATAGCCTTATTTATATAAGCTACATAACCATCCAACACAATCCAACACCTCTTGGGATTAGTAAATGAAGTACTTAATATAAGCCCAAATCTAGAGATGAACCTATAGTGACAATGAAAGCTATGTCTACGTACCACCATTTCTAGGTTTCATGACAAAGTTTCTTGCTATCTTAGCTACCTTGGTGATATGGAACACACTTAGAGGTCAGCATCAAACTGGGAAAGGTCATTGAAAATTTCTACACTTTCCTTTGGATGATGATGACACTGAGGTCTTCTAGTTAACCACTTGACCAGAAGCTTGACCTGGGCGTTATAGGCTGACGATATATATAAGTCAAACTTGATTACACCCATGTGCAGCAAGGATTATATGGACCATACTGGCTGGGATTATTTATTCAAATGCTCCAGCAGAAAGATAAACCAGTTTTGGAATAAATAAACTGGTTGAGCATATTTAAATCAAGGTCCTGATACTGTAGTACAATGACAGTTAGCCACTTGGCACAAGCTCATGCTTAGAGGTCATGTGTCAATAACGTACATCAAACAAACTCGACCATTTTCACAAATCACAATAACAACCACATAAAGAGTATACTTACTAATAGTTAGAGAACTTCCAAAAATAATAGTTAGAGAACTTCCAAAAATATTTTTTATATTTCTTCCAGAAACTTCATTAGACAGACATTCAGATGAAGAAAAAAAATATGCATGTATTGTGGAGAACCAAAATGATACAAAAAGTCGACTACAAATATGCATGTACATATAGATCCAAACTATAGAGCGACAATATTAAAGGGTTAAGGAAAATAGAAAAAGTATAAAAAGACAGAAGCTAGTGAATAACCTAACCTAGATCATAACTTTTAAGAAAGACTGATGCTCTTGGTAAAATGTAAATTTGAATAATAAAAGATGAGAAGTCAAAGAAATACAGGGATTTTACGGTTACATCCCAGATGGCAAAGAGAATCATTTGAGACAACTTGGTCCTTCATCGCACTTAGCATGCCCTCGTGGTGATGTTTATATGTTTTAAAAAGATGTTGACCAGTCGCATATTTAAGAAATGAGTCTCCAAGTGTTTCCAGTGATTCCAAAGAGAACGCCTCTCTGCATCTTTTGGTTGTAATTGCTTCCAATACCTAGAAATGATCACAAGCCAGTCATGACAAAAGAACAAACTAGTATAGTGGAATCCTCCAAGCAATGATGTCTTTGGTTGATCCACATAGCACACAACCATAACTTAGTCAGAGATGACTGATACTTGTTTTCGGATATTTACTTTCATGAAGCTGTTTATAGTGCTCCTTAGAGATGATTACACACAGCATTACAAATAATTTCATCTTCACCCATATAACAGACAATTGTATAGGGGAACTTCCAAATTTTGAAGTCAGTTTCACGAGCTACAAATGTATACAAAATAACTCAAATAACGTCTCCTTTGAGCAAACCGAGAAGATTATAAAGGGACTAAGCATTACAGCCTCTCTCAAACATTGTCAGCAAACAAGCTTCTAGAATGATAACAATAAGGCGAAAATTCATAGTCAATATGTTAATCTTTAAAATATTTTTAAAAGAAGGTTAAATTACCATAACTCTACCCCCAAAAAACCAAAAAAAAAAAAAAAAAAAAAATAACTCCCTCACAGAGACCACCTCAGTGAACTCAAATATGTTCACAGGCCTGAGTGAGAGAGCAGAGGTGGTTGGATCATTGGAGGCGTCACAGTATGTGACGGCTAACGACATGGTGCAAGCATAGGATGGTTGGATGTGTCGATATTTAAAAACATTAATTTTATTATAAAGGTGTCAGAATGCTGGATATTTAGGAAGGGGGTAAATGGTTCACAAATATATGCTTGGGAAGGGGGCTGGTTATCCACACATAAAACTCAGTAAAGAACTGGAAATATGGAAGTTAACAACTAACAAGAATTGGATAAGGGTGTCTAATACATACGTGCTAAAAAAAACTAACTGAAGTATACCAACTATCAAAGTGTTATAAGCTAGTGTCTAAGTTTCACATTGATCAAAAGAATAGGAAAATAAATTGCAAAGAAAATGAAATTATACATTAAATATATGATTGAAAAAACATATTACTTGACCAAGTTGCTTTACATATTTCTTGCACATATCCTTCCATATACCCAATATTATTGTATTACAGGGAAGAAAAAGCAGATTAGAATTTTAATTCCAATGACAAAAATAGGTTACCACAAAAAAAAAGATGAACATTTTAACACTCGATAAAACAAAATTCTTTTCCAGCCTTCTAAAATGCAGTTTTAAGTTAATAGAGAGACATTTTTTAACTGAATTCTAAGTTAAGGCTTTTATGGTCTCAAATTTGGTCAATATTTCACGCAGACTTCACATTCTACAGCCGTGATACATATTCAATCTAATTTTGACTAGAAAGGACCTAGCTAGTGGTGATAAATATGAAAAAAATCGAATTCATCATTAATAGCATATGAAACCTTCGAGTACCTTCACAGCAGGAACCTGGCCAATTTGCACGCAATGCTCCAATAAGATATTCTTTAATCTGGAAGCTAAAAGCATGCACTCAACACGATGCATGACACATGGAACAAAGGAGAATGAGTAGATAGTACTAATTGAAATAGGAGACATAATGACTTTGCACAGTTCGGGAGGCAACTCAACACCTGCAGTACTAATTTCTGGAAACAAAAAAGACTCCATGAGATACAAGTATGTGAAATATGAAATAGTAGATGGATACTTAATTTCTGAAGTGCACTAAAAAAATTTGAGCGGAAACAATACACATAACCCTAATTCTAATTTCAGTATATTTCTGCTCACACACATAACAGTATATAACAAGTGAACCAAATTTATGTCATTATGAGAATATAATGGTAAATATTTAAATAATTGATCAATTAGCAATATCTCATTGTTTTAAGGGGTTTAAGGTACCTGCTTAGATGCCTAGGGATTCTTCCTAACAGCTTAGGCATTTTCAAGGCTTTAGAGTCGTACCTCCTTTTTAAACACCCAGCTAACTTTACCAAAGTATCATAACCGGAGAATAAACAATCAAATCAGGGAATGGCTCATTATTGGTAAAAATTCAATCAGCACTCTATCTATTGGTCCAACTCGGAAGGGGCCACATATGAGCAGCTGCACGGAAATGGTGATGTATTCTGATACAGAGATCAGTTTTCGGCTTGCAACCCCAATTCGGGAAGATGACTTCAAGTCCTGTGATTTCCATGTTCAAAGGATTTCTAGATTCCATTGCGAATGTCTTCGTGTGTGTTGTCGAATGTGCAAGTCCTACCACAGGTTCAGGTTAGATTTAGGATTGTGAGTAGTTTTTAGTAAAATTGAGCCCTACTTTGTTATAGTTGTTAACTCTGATTATCTGTTAGTTTTATTTGCTGGTAGATTATTGCTTATCATTGCTTTATAATCAGGGCTTCCACAAATATCAAGTTATTAATATGTGACTAGATGCATACATTGCCTTATAAGCACCATCATGCATCATGGCAATCCGCACCCACCCCCCCCCCCCCCCCCAAAAAAAAAAAAAAATCATGAACTAACCCCATATATTGATAACTTGTCTCATATTGAATAACACATTGTTCTAGCTTCCTCCCAACAACAAATGGATGCTAAACACACCAACAAATCTCCACCTGGGCCCGTTCAAGTCAAGACCCAACCAAGTGAAGATATAGTGTCTCTCCAGAAGCTACGCATAACAAAGTTGCGAAACTCCAACTTATGCCCAATCCTTCGCTCAACGCACGATCATCAAGTGAGAAGCAAAACTGGGAGAGCACCAAATGATTGTCACAAACAGATTCAAATCAAGAGTGGACATAACAAGCATCTAAACGGGGACGAAGAAACCTTGAGATCCAATACCAAATTATTAGGACGGTGGGCCACACAAAAACAACCACCCAGGTTAAGACACGATATAAGACCTACAACAATATAGGACCTTTTTAAGTCATATGGGTTGGGGCCTACATTAATGCCTCAACAAATCCCATCCTGTCCAATGTGGGACTAAACATTATTATAGCATCCTCACATCAACTGAATCAATGTGAGACAAAAAGTGATGATCATTGTTAAAGAAAAAGGGTCACAACAAATACTTCTGCTTCTAATTGGATAAAATGCTATACAAAATAGTAACAGAAGAAATGACTCGAGTCTCGAACAAACCTTTCTCGTTTACAAAAGAGCGCCTCACAAGGAAATTTTGAACTTGAAAAAGGTGTCTGCCGGCGAGCAAAGATTCAGTTTCCCTTCTCAAGATGACACCGTGTCTGCAGAAGAAGCATAGGATCATAATAGAATTAAGTATCTAGACCCTCAAAACTAGGGTTTGCAATTGCTTATTTTGCTTGCTTCTGCTTATTTTGTTTTAAAAAGCAGTATTGAAACCTGTTTTAATAGCTATTTCTGCTTAATTTTATGATAATCTAGTTAAATTGTGAGGCAGCTTTGAAAGCGGGGGAGTGGTTTTCAGAAGCTGCTTCTTGAAAAGCAGCAGAGATACCAAACCATACCACATGATTATGGTATGACAAAAGAATAGAAAACAACTTACCGAGTACTATAGTATTCCTTATACGTAACAGTCTCTCCTCCCTTCAACTTAATTATTGAGTTCCCATTCAGGTCGTCCAAGATATCAGTAATACAATAAAATTTCCCATTATGGGGTGTATAAACTATAGAATTTCGAAGCATACAGGAGCATATTATGCCTTCAGTTGTTTGCATCCAACGGGTTTTACCAGTTGGAGAACAACGATGCTCGGAAGAATCCAATTCAACCATATCCAAGGAAAATACTGCTGCTTTGACACAATGCCAGTCAATTTTGCCTCTAACTAAGGGCAGAAGTAAGTAGGCAAAATCTAAATTCGAGTGTGTCATATTCAGGCGACTAATTGCTTCAGTTAATTGATTAAAATCCTTGTGAATAAGCATGGCAAGAACACTGATCTGAAACCTCCTGGCCATAGAAACCTGGATCGTAGAACAAAAGAAAAAATGTTGAACATTCACTATTAGCATCACTGACCCATCTAATCCACAAAGGGAAGAAAAGCTCAAATATACAGAAAGATGAGTAACCTGCTGACGGCTTAGATGTACTGCACCAACATATTTCAAGTAAACATTCATAGTACCTCGGTCAGTTTCCAAGCTAAAGGAGTAGGAAAGAAAATCAGCTCCAAAAGCAGATTTCACAACAAGCAGAATCTCATTCGGAGTAGTTTCATAGCTGAAATCCTGATTAAAAGATATCTTGTAGCAGTGGTACAACCCAAGACAAGAAAAGGAGGACCAATAATCTACAATTTCTTGTGCGATATAATTAACTTGTTCCTCGTTATATGGTTGACCTGCAGTGGTTATACATTGAAAAGTTAGTGCTTCATAATTATTCACTAATCCACTAAAATCTAGATAGGCAATGTTTTCAGAAACAATGTAAGTTCATAATCTACAATTATGCAATATGGCTCGTATTTGGATCCACTCGGACAAAGATAGTTGGGATGGTCAAGTTATTTCTATTTCGGAGCAGGCTATTGCTATTGCTTTCACAAATAGAGTGGGACTCCGTTTATTTTTGTGCGGTGTATGGACATAATGATAGAAAACACACGGAGACTTTATGGCAAGATATTGTCCGGCTCAGCATTTTGGCGGAGTCGACTCTGGGCTTGCCTCTTTTGGTTATGGGGGATTTCAAGGCCATTCTATATGGTCATGAGAAGATTGGTGGCAGGAGAGTTCCTGACAGCTTGCTTCTAGACTTCCAAACATGCCTGTTGCAGTCGGGGTTGCGCGGACTCGACAGAATTGGACATATTTGGACCTGGAATAAAGCAATCCGAAATAGGGTGGTTTGTCAGCTTGATCAGGCATTGGGGAATGGAAGACGGTTTGCTAAATTTCCTAATGTAGTGGCGGAGGGGTTGGCTACAGGGACTAGTGACCACTCCCTGATTCGAATTCAGCTCTCGGATACGGAGGTGCGTAAGTCGTCCGTTCCACTACAATAATGCATGGAATATGCTTGACGGATATGAGGAGGTGGTTCGCCTAGGGTTGCTTACTGTCGTTGAGGGGAATCCTCAATTCTAGTTGGTCATTCGATTGAAACTTGTAATAACTGGACTCAAGGCATGGAGCAGCAGCAGGCCTCGGACGGATATAGAGGTCAAGTCTCAGGAGCTGAAGGAGAACCAGAGGCTACAGGTGGACTTATTTGACGCTGGGCTGGCTGCATGGGAAAGAGAGTTGGCACGGGAAGTTGGGTGCATGCGGCGTTTTGAGGAGGTTCATACGACCCAGAAGGCTAAATGTTCGTGGCTCCAAAAAGGTGATAGGTGTACCAAATTCTTTTATGATGTTGTTAGGGCTTGTCAGCATCGCAACAGCATCAACAAACTGATTGATGAGGCGGATATAGAGATTTCTGCTAATACAGACATCCAAACGAAGCAGTCATGTATTACTCTTCTTTGTACAGCCAGGATGAATATCTGACCAATTTTCTCCCTCTTGTTTGTAAAAACTTGTCATGGAACATGGTAATCATGCTTTGTTAGCTCCTGTCTCGATGGAGGAGGTGGAAGGCATCATGAAGGCTGCAAAGCCGGACAAGGTTTCTGGCCCTGACGGATTTGGGAGTATATTTTTCCAAACACATTGGGATGAGCCGAAAGCGTCAGTTCTGGAGGTGGTCAAGGATTTCTTCCGATATGGTAGATTGTTGCGTGATCTGAACCATACTTTCCTCACTTTGGTTCCGAAGGAGGGTTCATGACACTGGGTGACTTTAGGCCTATTGCGTATTGTAATTACCTATACAAGATAACTACACACCTTATGTGCAGACGTATGGAGCATATTATGCAAGACTTGATGTCTAAAAACCAAGCTGCATTCTTAAAAGGACGGTCTATTGCAGAGAACAACATTTTTGGGCATGAGATAATGCGGGAGTTTAACAAGCCGGGGGGGGGAAGGGGGAAGCTCTTGTATCAAACATGATCTTCGGAAGGCATATGATATGGTTAATCGAAATTTTCTCTGCCATATCATGATAGTTATGGGGTTTGATCAAATGTGGGTGGCTTAGGTAAGGGAATGTATTACAACGCCTAAATTTTTCGTTCTTATTCGCAGCAAGCCATATGGCTTCTTCATAAGCAATCGGGGGTTGCGACAAGGGCTTCTACTGTAAACCTCCTGGATTTTAGGGTTCTTTTAAAAAATTCTAGATGAATTATTTTCAATAAATGTTTTATTATAATTATTTTTTATCATTAAATGTACTTCTCCGTGACTTTGATTTTTGAAGCGCCAGGAATGTCAACCTCTCGAAAATTCCTTCATGAGTTTTGTAGTAGACAGGATTATCTTCATTTTGGTATATTATGTCCCACTCAAACTTATTTCTTGCATTATATTTGCATCGCACAACTTTCTGGTCTATTTAGGCCATTTGACCATCTACCGTAAAACTTGACCTAACTTGCAATTTAATTTCGGGGCTTGACATCAATCCAACCCAATCGACCCAATATATGATTTTGACCAATTTTGAGCCTACTACACACATGCCACTTGTGTGCGGCGTGCCATCCAATCGAGCTCCCGCATGTTATTATTTTATCAATGATCATAAATGACTTAAATTGTAGTCATGATCGCACCCAACCCAAACCTAACCCAATCGAACCCAAACACCCAACTCAAAATTCATGTGACCACTCTCATGACACACCCAAACACCGCACACCAATTTCCCTCTCTACAAAATGCCAATCACCTAGTTGTAAACCCTCTCCTTTTTCTCTTTAGTGCTAGTATTCATAATTTTATAAATTATTAATTGAGTTTGAGATCCAAATACCTATACCTATACGACATAGCCTAATTTGTCTTGTCACTAGAATAGTTGGGCCAATGATTAATCATGGTGTATATATATATATATATATATATATATATATATATATATATATATATATACACGACATAGCCCGGTCTGGATACGCTTCCCGGAGTTCCCGGTGCGCTATTGGAGCATTCCATTGCTCGTGAGACTTGCTAGTCTGGTGGGCAAGCCGATTAAGGCAGATGATGCTACAGCCTTCCGTTCGAGGCTGATGTATGCGAGGATGTTCGTAGAGATCCGAGTTGGAGAGGAGCTGACGAACATAGTAGAATACGAGGTTCCTTCGGGTGAGGTCCTATCTCAAAGAGTGGAGTACGAATGGGTGCCCCCTACCTGTTCACTGTGTGCCTGCTTCGGGCACCTTGATAGTTCCTGCCCGTCTGGAGGATTACAGAGAGGGTCTGCCACGGCTACTACTGATACACCCAGCACCTCTCGGGTGATGGAGCCCACACCCGGGGAAGACATAGAGGGAGAGCTCATGCGGGAGGGAGACCAACCGACGGAGGAGGCGAGGGGTCAGAGTCTTCCTATCTTGCCTGCGGCTGCTCCTCCTGGTGGCGCTATGGACGTCTTCTCGGCGCAAAGGAGCATGGTCACTAGAGGCATGGTGACTTCGGGAATAGAGGGGAGTGGAGTTGGTGGATCGGCTAGTGAGCAAGTTTACAGCAGTTAGAGGCGTGCGGGTCCTCTGCGGGATGGCCCCCTAGTGGGGGGGTCACTCCCCTGTTACGGGGGAGGAGCTTTGTGTTGACAATCCAGCCTGGACCCTGATGCTTACTCAGTTTCCTACCCAGCACGTCCCTGCTGTTGAGGTGGAGGAGGATATGACAGAAACGGAAGTGGTACCTCCCCCGGGTACCAGTCCAGGTGTCTTACAGGGGGACCCCTCACTTTATAATTAATGACGATTATAGCCTGGAATGTGAGGGGCGTGCTCTCTAGGAAGATGGAGGGGAATTTGTGGAGTTTTACACAGGAAAAAATGTGATATCTCTGTTCTGCTGGAAACCAAGATTAAAGGAGATAACTCTTGCCCGTCGTACACCCAATCATTGGGGCCAGATACATAACTTGGCTCTTTGTGACATGGCGAGGATCTGGGTCAGATGGAGCTCGAAGTGTTGGGATGGGAACTTGATTTTGATGTCAGAGCAGCTGATTGCCATCGTTTTCACGAACAAAGGTGGCTTTCGGTTCTTATTGGGAGCGGTTTACGGTCACAACGACAAGAGACGACGGGAGGCCTTATGGAGTGACATTGCTAGAGTGGCGACCGCTGCTGCTTCCTCTCACCTCCCCCTCCTTCTGATGGGTGACTTCAACGCTCTTCTGCACAGAGGGGAGAAGATGGGTGGCAGACCGGTTCCAGATCCGATCTTGCATGATTTCCAGAGTTGCCTTCTCTGGTCGGGCCTTCAGAGTCTATCGCGCTCGGGGTATATCTGGATTTGGCATAACAAAACAGTCAGGAACAGGGTTGCTTGTCAGTTGGATAGGACCCTGGGCAACGGGGAGTGGTTCTGCCGCTTCCCTCATTCTCTGGCTGAGGGGTTGGCAGCTGGGACGAGTGATCATTCTCCTATCAGGGTTGGATTCACTTCCAACCCCTCCGTGCGGTCTCGTCCCTTCCGGTACAACAATAGTTGGTTTCTATCGGAGGGTTACTCAGAGGCGATTAGGGAGGGTGCCGCTTATCCGGTGGTGGGGAATGCTCAGTATCAGATGGTACACCGGCTCAAGTACACGAAGAAGGCGCTTCGGACTTGGGTGAAAAGTTTGCCCAAGTCATCTCTTGAAGATAAGGAGGCAGAGCTTCAGGCCATCCAGCATTCCATGCAATCTGACATGTTAAATGGGGACCTCGCGGCTAGAGAGAAGGAGCTGATTGGGGAAGTCAATACTCTGCGGCTTCAGAAGGAGATTAGTGCGGCTCAGCGCGCTAAATGCTCCTGGCTTAAGCATGGCGACCGATGTACCAAGTTCTTCTATGATGTCATTCGCACTAGATAGCATCGGAACACCATCTCTTAGCTTCTTGATACCGAGGGTAATCTGATTTGGGAGTCGTCCAAGATCTCAGGAGAGGCGGTCAGGTACTACTCTGAGTTATACTTTCAAACTGACTATCTATCTGTGTTCCCAGATGTAGTCACGAAGAGATTGGTGACTCCATATGGGAATAGCCTCCTGCTTGCCCCTGTCACTATGGAGGAGGTAGAGGCCATTATCAAGAAAGCGGACCCCAACAAAGCTCCCGGCCCGGATGGATTTAGCAGTGGTTTCTACAAGCGCCACTGGAATATTCTGAAGGTCCCGGTTCTCGAGGCGGTCCAGGAGTTCTTCTCTGAGGGAAAGCTGCTGAAGGAGCTTAACCACACTTTCTTGACTCTGGTATCAAAGAAGGAGGGGGCGACATCGCTGGTGGACTTTAGGTCTATTGTGTGCTGTAATTATCTTTATAAAATAATTACGCACCTCATGTGCCGGTGCATGGAGGAGATCATGCAGGACCTTGTCTCTCCGAACCAGGCGACGTTCATCAAGGGGCGATCTATAGCGGAGCATAGCCTTCTAGCTCATGAGATGGTGAGGGGCACAAACCTGGTGGGGAGAAGGCATGTGTCAAGCTGGATCTGAGGAAGGCTTGTGACATAGTCAACAGGGAGTTCTTATGCCATCTTCTGTCTGCTATGGGGTTTGCTGATCATTGGGTTGCGTTGATTCGGGAATGCATATCGTCTTCCACCTTCTCGGTCCTTATCCAGGGTATTCTGTATGGGTTCTTCAAAAGCAACCGTGGACTCCGACAAGGTGACCCTCCTGTCACCTTACCTGTTCACACTTGTCATGGAGTACTTTACATGCTTGATGGATAGAGCGGTCCATTTTGGGAGGATTGTCCCGCTGTACAGGAGAGTTGAGCCTCCGGTTACCCACCTCATATATGCCGACGACCTACTGGTGTTCATACAGCCTTCGTTGGAGGTTATGAACACGTTATCTGAGATTATGGGTGAGCTGGAATCATACTCGGGACTTCAGATGAATAGAGAGAAGAGCAGGGTCTACTTCAGTTCACTGTCTTCAAAAGGAGGAGCGCGCTGATGCACTGGGTGTGGAGAGGAGTGAGCTCCCAGTGAAGTACCTGGGAGTTCCTTTGACAGTCAATTATGCCCGAGACCATGATTGCTATAGCCTGGTGGAGTATGTCCAGCGGAGAGTTGAAGGTTGGTAAGCCGCCGGGTTATCTTTTGGGGGACGTATCGAGTTAGTCCGATCGGTTATCTCTGCCCTGGCCCAGTTCTGGCTGCAGTATATTTTGCTACCCATGGCTACCATCAGGAAAGTTGAAAGGATCTGTGCCGATTTCATCTGGAGGTGGGGCCTTCATGCGATCTCGTGGGAACAGCTCTGTCGGCCAAAGAAGGAGGGAGGTGTGGGTCTCCGTCATCTGTGGGCTATCAGGGAGGCCTCAGCCCTGAAACTGGCATGACGATCCATCAAAGGGAGATCCCTCTGGGCGGAGTGGATGCAGTCTCGATATGTGAGGAATGGCAACTTCTGGAGGTGTGGTAGGGACAACCACTCTGTGACCTTCAAACAAATTCTGAGACACATAGTTGTTCTTCAATCGTCTGTCAGGAGGATCATGTGTGATGGGGCTGGAACTGACCTATGGCTAGACCCTTGGATAGAGCACCAGTCTCTGGTGGACATTCTGGACGATCGAGATCACAGGGAGGTGGGCAGAGGTCTGTCTTGTCAGCACATCATCAGGAATGGAGCTTGGAGTACGGAGTCCTATCGTCATACTGAGGGACTTGGTGAGATTATTCGCGGGATTGAGATTGACCCATCCCAGCCTGAGGATATTTGGGTCTGGGATCCGCCTGGCGTGACTGGAGGTACTACCCCGGGGGAGTTCTCCTTCCAGAGTGGATACAACCTTATGCGTGGTGCCAATCCCCCAATTGGTAATTATGACTTCATTTGGTGCAAGGATCTGGCTAGAAAAATGCAGCTATGTATGTATCGCCTGCTCCTTGGTCGTCTACTGACCAGGGACAGACTCATCGCTTTTGGGATCCAGGTCCCCAATCCGAAGTGTGCTCTCTGTGATTTGGAGGATGAATCGATGTCTCATCTATTTTTTGACTGTGGAGTTTCATGGTCAATATGGTCTGAGCAGAACCGTTTGCTGGGTGGTGGTATTGATGGCAGGTCGATTGGAGCAATCATCACGGTTATCCGTGATTGCAGAGGGCGAGGCATGGTCTGGTTCAAGACTGCTAGGATTCGGCTGGCAGCTGCTGTATGGCATGTTTGGCGGGAGAGGAATCGGCGCATATTCGAGGGACTTAGCACCCCTCCGGTTGGTATCCTCCATAATTTGGAGTTTGATGTAAAAAAAATGGTCGACTAACGGGTGGGCGACCATCTGTCTGTATGTTGTATGAGTATTGACTGATCTTGGAATAAAATTTACCATTTTCCAAATATATATATATATTTTTTTGGAAAAAGGTGAATATTATTCCAAATGAAAAGCCATAATCATACAACATACAACCAGAGTGGGACTCCCACTCATCACTCATCAATTCTCCATAGCATTTACATCAAACTCGATGTTATGGAGAATGCCAACTGGAGGGGTGACCAGCCCCTCAAAAATCCGACGGTTTCGCTCCCGCCATACATGCCAAACCGCAGCAGCCAGACGAAGTCTGGCTGTTCGGAACCAGTCCTGCCCTCTACCCCTGCTATCTCCAATCACCGTGATGATGTCCCCAACATTTTTCCCGGAGGCGCACACACCAAAAACACGACTCTGCTCCGCCCAGATCTGCCATGCCAGAGTACACTCGAAGAAGATATGCTTTATAGATTCAGGCTCCAAACCGCAAAGCACACATTTGGGATCCGGAACCGGCACACCAAACGAACTCAGGCGATCTCTCGTCAAGAGGCGGCCCAGTAGAAGCTTGTAAGCACACAACTGCATCTTCCTGGCCAGACCCTTGAACCAAACGAACTCATAATCAGGACTCAGCGGGAAGGCTCGCCGGATAAGGTTGTAGCAGCTACGGAATTGGAACTCCCCAGTCCCTGTAGAAGCTCCAGTCGGCTCCCAAATCCACCGATCCACAGGCAAAAACGGATCAATGACAGTAGACAGAATGCTCCCACCCAGCTCCTCAGTGAAACGATAAGAGTCCGGCCTCCACTCCCCATTACGTATGATGCGACTGCACGTCATACCACGCCTGTCCTCCTGATGAGTCGGGGCTCCTCTGATGTCCAACAACGAACGCCGATCTATCCAAGGATCCCGCCAGAGATCCGTACCCGACCCGTCATTCATGACCCTCCGAATGGCAGACTTGAGCACCCCCCTGTGTCTCAAGACAGTCTTGAACGTGACTGAATGGTTGTTGTCAGTAGAACATGTCCAAAAACTGTCCCTGCTTCACGTATCTGCTGTGCATCCAGTCCACCCAGAGAGATCCCCCGCTGATGAATCTCCAGGCCAGCTTAAGCGCAGAAGCCTCTCTAACCTCCAGCAACGGTCTAAGCCCCACTCCTCCCTCCTTCATGGGACGACAGAGCTGGTCCCAGGAGATCGCATGCATACCTCCCCTCCAAATGAAATCGGCACATAGCCGCTCCACCCGTCGGATAGTGGCCACAGGTAGGAGGATGGACTGCAGCCAAAATTGGGCCACAGCCGATATCACCGATCTAACCAGCTCAATGCGACCGCCAAATGACAGACCTGCTGCTTGCCACCCTTCTACTCTCCTCTGGACATACTCTACCAGACTATGGCAATCCCGATCCCGCGCATAGTTGACAGTGAGAGGCACCCCTAAGTAGCGCACCGGAAGATCACTCCTCGCGATACCCAACACAGCAGCCCGCTCCTCCTTCCGGATACACAGGGAGCTGAAGTAGACCCTACTCTTATCCCTGTTCATCTGGAGACCCGAAACGGACTTCAAATCGTCCATGATAGTCGCAAGCGTCAGCAACCCCTCCGTCGAAGGCTGGATGAAAACTAGCAGATCATCCGCATATATAAGATGAGTAACTGGGGGGTCCATCCTCCGAAACAGAGGAACCAACCGTCCACGGTGCACTGCCAGATCCATCAAGCAAGTAAAGTATTCCATAACAAGCGTGAACAGGTAAGGGGACAGTGGGTCACCTTGTCTAAGCCCACGGTTGCTCTGGAAGTACCCATAAGGAACACCCTGGATGAGAACAGAAAAAGTAGAGGACGTAATGCACTCCCGAATCAACGCGACCCAGTGTTCCGCGAATCCCATGGCGGACATCAGATGACAGAGGAAGTCCCGATTGACCATGTCATACGCCTTCCTCAAATCCAGTTTAATACAAGCCTTCTCCCCTCCGGGTTTGCTAAATCCCCTCACTATCTCATGAGCCAGGAGGTTGTGCTCAACGATCGACCTCCCCTTGATGAATGCAGCCTGATTCGGAGAGACCAAGTCCTGCATGATCCCCTCCATCCGCCGGCACATAAGGTGCGTAATTATCTTATAAAGATAATTACAACACGCAATAGGACGAAAATCCGCCAGTGCAGTCGCTCCCTCCTTCTTCGGCACCAAGGTCAGGAAAGTGTGATTCAGTTCCTTCAAGAGCTTCCCTTTGGTGAAGAATTCATGAACCACCTCCACTACCTGATGCTTTAGAATGTCCCAATGGCGTTTGAAGAAACCACTGCTGAAGTCATCCGGACCAGGAGCCTTGTTGGGGTCCGCCCCCTTGACAATAGACTCCACCTCCTCCAATGTAACAGGTGCAAGCAGAATGCTATTTCCAAATGGAGTCACCAATCTCTTCGTCACAACCTCTGGGAACACGGATAGGTAGTCAGTCTGAAAATATAACTCAGAGTAGTACCTGACAGCCTCACCCTGGATCTCAGCCGGCGTCCCCACCAGAGTGCCATCTGCATCAAGTAGCTGGGAGATGTGATTCCTATTCTGTCTTGCCCGGATAACATCATAGAAGAACTTGGAGCACCGGTCACCATCCTTCAGCCAGGAGCATTTGGCTCGCTGGGCCGAGCTAATCTCCTTCTGCAGCCTCAGGATGTTGACTTCTCCGATCAGCTCCTTCTCTCTGGCCGCCAGGTCCCCATTCAGCATGTCAGCCTGCATATCCTGCTGTAAGGTCCGCAACTCCACCTCCTTGTCTTCTAAGGTGGACTTGGGAAGCCCCTTCACCCAACTCCTAAGGGCTCTCTTCGTGGCCTTGAGACGACGAACCAAACGGAATTGAGCCGTCCCCTCCTGACCACTAGTGAGCCCCTCAGCGACAGCCTCTAGGTAGCCCTCCGAGAGATACCAACTGTTGTTGTACCTGAACGGGCGGGACTTCCCAAGAGACCGAGCAGAAAAGCCAACCCTGATGGGGGAATGATCGCTCGTCCCAGCTGCTAGACCCTTAGCTGGAGTGGTGGGGAAGTGACGGAACCACTCCCCATTACCCAAGGCTCGATCAAGCTGACAAGCAATCCTATTATGAGTTGCTTTGTTGTGCCAAGTCCGGATGCAGCCTGAGCGAGACAATCCCCGAAGCCCCGCAAGCAGGAGGCATCTCTGGAAATCATAGAGGATAGAATCTGGGACCGGACGGCCACCCAGCTTTTCCCCTTCGTGCAGAAGGGCATTGAAGTCCCCGGTCAAGAGAAGAGGAAGGCACGACGAGTCAGCAACAGATGAAATACGGGAGATGTCGCTCCAAAGGGACTCCCGTCTCCTTCTGTCATTGTGGCCGTAGACAGCCCCCAGCAAGAACCGGAAGCCACCCTTGTTCACGAAGGAGATCGCAATCAGCTGCTCCGTCAGCAGGAGCAAGTCACCATCCCAACTCTTCAGGTTCCAACGAACCCAAATCTTTGCCATGTCACAAAGAGCCAGGTTGTGCAAACCATATATATATATATATATATATATATATATATATATATATATATATATATATATATAATCTAGTGAGTATAGTTACATACACCTATTTAGAGTATAAATATTATTTTCCAATATGTTGTCCAACTTTTGATATTTATAAGATGGCATTAAATCCTATTAATTAATTATTCAAATCTATTGGAAACTAAACCAAGCCAAGCCCAAATCCTTCCCCATTTACTAAATTCTTCAGCCACAAGTTATTTCCTAAAACATATCAAACTCATGGCCCAACTGTGCAAACCCCACCCTAATTGCAACCGGGCGGGCGACCCATACTCAACCCGACCCATTTGGTTTGAAACCAACGGCTACTCCTCTAGCACAGTGGTCCGTCTCCTTCCTCCCATGCGAGACCTGCGCGCCTCTGTGCAACGCACAGGGTTGCAGGCACGCAGAGACCAACCCCCTACTCCTCCTTCATATGACCACCACCTTCTTCCCTCCTTATAGTACTTCTTCCTTCTTCATCCTTCATTCTCTCATTCTTCCCACGCCATCATGTCTGACCTCCACCGCTGGAGGCCACCACACGCGCCTCACCGCGACCGCAAACTGGACCAACGGCGCAGTCGCCGTGCGCGCGAGCCAGGCCTGAGCCGTCGCGCGCGGCCTAGCAGTGGCAGTAGCAGCAGCAGCCGCAAAGCAGTTGCAGCAACAACGTTAGCAATGGCGGCGGCGACTGCCGTGCACCGCCACCGTCAACCACAACACCCCATGCCCGCGCGTGCACCGACGAGCTCCCCCAAGCCGCCACCTTTCTCCCTAACGTACGGCGTAGGCGATTCTTGCGTTTCGCATAGTCCCGTCATGACGCACGAGTTTTGAACTCAGAAATCGTGCTTCGTCGCAGCAGCTTTGGACGCGTTTTCTGGACAACCCGGCCGTTGGATCGTCGATCAGATTCTTCTGTCTCAATCTCGATATATATCCCTTCGCTCACCTAAAATTTCAACCGTTAATTCGATCGTTCGATAGATCAAAACTGCCAACAAGTTGACCGTTTAAATTAAGTTTATTTTGACAATTTCGTGGAGCCAACTTCGTGTATTCGTTTCTCTCGTCGAAACTCCGTTCTGCAGGTATAACCACCTTCGTGCCATTAAAATTTGAGCTTCATAAGATGTCGTTTGGTTGGTTGAAATCTACGTCAAAGTTGGCCTCTCGAAACTGTAATTTTCAACTTATAAATTTTAATTTTTAACCTGGGACTCCGGATTCCAGATCTGACGCCACCAGTAGACTTGTGGCGTTGTTCTGGCTAAAATTCATATATAATTTGCGGAGTTTGGAACAACGTGGCTCCGGCACGCATTTCGTGCAAAATCGATTTCCTTTATCCAAGTCAACGGATCATTTTGAGATCGGGCTCATCGGAATCCAATTCAGGATATACCGTTGGATTTGTATCGTCATTCTGGACTCATGAGCATATAATTTGCTAGATTTAATGAACTTTTATTCTGGCACGTTTTTCGGTGCAAAGTGGGTCTAACGACGGACATCATTTTGACCCAAAATTACCAATTTGCCCTTGTGTCTAAATTGGACTAATGGGTAGACTATCCTAGCTAATTTGACCATTCTGGACACGTTGAT
This sequence comes from Iris pallida, assembly GCA_029216955.1. NCBI lineage: Eukaryota > Viridiplantae > Streptophyta > Magnoliopsida > Asparagales > Iridaceae > Iris > Iris pallida. Next base: position 9,432,907 of record JANAVB010006389.1, on the reverse strand, counting down.
GATGTTTGTTTCATCATCCGACGACGTCTGTAGATTTTTCTTTATGTATCACCCTTAATTATAATTAATTCATACTATGTTCGTATTTTTGAATCCGTGCGTCGAATCGAGATCAGTCGATTCCAGTGATCTCATATTACTGAAATTGACAATGTGACAATGTAGATTGCCATAAGATTGTTAACCTTACGGTTAATCATCTTATCTCGATTTGTGTGTCGTAGATTTTGTGGTACGAATAATTAGGTGCAAACTTGATATTTTGAACCTATAATTTGCAATTCATATTATTGGCAATAATGATTATAGAGACTAGTGTGACCTAGTTCTAGACGATATAATTACAAGTGTCTTAGATAACCTACGGTAATACGCAACTAGAACAACCCAAGCTCTTTAGGTAGGAGTTATTAGTCATACGTCTACTTTAGTGTATGATATATATTTGTTTGTGATTTGTGTTGATAGATATTTACATGGAGTATGGTTCGTTGGCTCATAGATAGTGGGATAGACCTTGGTACTGCAGTCTTAGCACACTTTGGACACAATTCCAGACAAGTATACCTTGCCATCAGTTACAGTATTTCATGCATATATATTTCTATTTCCATTCCAATATTTTTGTTAGTTGCTTATTTCCATATTTGTTGTTAGCAGTATTCTATTTTGTCCAGATGACACTGACTTTGACACGAGATTCTTCATGCATGGTAGCTTAGTGTACCTGTACTTACTTATCATTATGATTCCGGTTGTATCACTTGTCTCGTGGTTAGTTGGTACTCCTATGATTATTCTGGCATAGACCCGATTTTTCGTAGTTGCATTGGTGGGGAGGACAGTTACTAAGCATTTGGGCTATGTTTGTGTCTGTGTCTATATCGCTAGTGCCTCGAGACGAGCGCTACCCGTGTACTTGTGTATCTGCTGGTGACTCAATAAGCGCTACCCGTGTACTTGAGTCGTGAGTCGTGTCAGCCCAAGCCTGCTAGAGTTGTCTTCGATTGCATATACACATAGACTGGCTAGTAGTAGCACACCTGATATTCCATGTTCTTATTTATGCATGATTATACTGTTAGCTAGGCATGTATATTATGTATCTTGTTACGTCCCTCTGAGGACTTGGTTTTCTTCCAAGTATATGCTGAGATCTGACATAGGATATTGAGGGTTTACTTCTTCGGATTACTCTTTCAGGTAACGTCAGTTGATGCCTTCTTATCTTTCTGTAGTATTTCATATCTAGTTGTGGATGTATACTATGGATACCTGGGCACTTGACAGCTAATACGTATTCGAGTTGGACTGGAGTCCACTTGAATGCGTAGCTGGCCAATGCCACGTGGTTCGGTCCCGCGTATTTTGGGACTGGGGTGTGACATCCACTCTCTCCGTATATGTTCATCTTGGTCATGGAATATTTTTCATGCCTAATGGACATAGTTGTGTCGTCGGCAAGTGGTTCCGTTGTTTCGACAGGTACAACCACATATTTTTCACCTCATTTATGCTAATGATTTGTTAGTGTTCTTGTTGCCATCGTTCTCAGGCCTCACAGCTGTTACAAATGTTATGGATGAGTTTGGGAAGTTGTTTGGACTCAAATTGAATAGGGACAAGAGTAAGGTCTATTTCAGCAAATAGTGTGATGCTAAGGAAGAGTGGGCAGCAGTACTTGGTATTACTAGAGGGGAACCCCCAGTTAAGTACTTGGGTATTCCATTATCGATCAACTATGCTAGAGAGTAGAGATGCAGAGTGTAGCAATATTGTGGAGTTTACCCAGAGGAGGCTGAAGGGGTGGCAGGCATAGACTTTGTCGTTTGGAGGTAGAATAGAGCTCGTTCGCTCAGTCATCATGGCTATTACCAATTTATGGCTTCAATCGAACATTTTGTCTGTAGATACTATCAAAAGATTGGAGAAGCTATGTGCGGCATTCATTTGGCGTATTCGGATCCATGCTATCGCATGGACTGTATCGCATGGACTGTGTCGATCTCGTGATGAGGGGGGGTTGGTCTGTTGTCATTGCGGGTGATGCGGAAGATGGCGGGGATGAAACTGGTATAGCATTTTATACAAGGGAAAACCTTATGGGCGGATCGGAAGAGGGGGCATTATCTGAAAGACAACTTTTGGGCTTTCTCCTCCAACAATAATGAGTCTATTACCTTCAAATACATTCTCATCCAAAGGCGGACGGTCCAACATTTAGAAGCCAAAACCTCCTAAAAGGTCAACGAATCTCAGTAATAACCTCGATTCGGCGGTTCTTACTTGGGAGCTTGTTGGGAGTTCGCTTCTCCAATGACGGAAGCTCGTTTCTCCGGCGACGGGAGCTCGTTTCTTCGACGACGTGAGTGCTTCTCATAATATGACCATAATTTTAAAAGAGGACATAAATTTTGGAAAGAAAGTTGGAAGATTTGTAATACACGTTTATCAAAGTACCAGAAAACTAAAGATTATTTACCTTGACATCATAAAAAATCAACATGCGAAAGATCTCTCTTTAACTTCAAACTGAACTTTATAAATTCTAACAAATATTAAGATATTTATAAGTTTTGATAACAATAATTAATATACACAAATTTTTTTATTAGTGCACGCTCCCAACTTTAGACTCTTCTAAGTAGTCGCGTTCCCCAGCTCCCGCCCCCGCCCCCGCCCCCGCTTCCGTACCCACTTCCGCTTCTGGTTTCTAAGGACCAGCAGGTTATCACCCGTGTATTTAAAGCAAGGAAGAAGATGAATTTGTGGCTTGACCCTTGATTGCACCACTAGGGCATGTTGGAATGGGTTGGATAACACGCTGTTCGGGAAGCATTCCGCAAGAAGAAGGTGACTGCTCTCATATGGGATGCAAGAGTAGCAGAGAGGACGGCAATTACTACGCCGAACGGACAGGAGATGGAAATCGAGATCGGAACTGGACTCGATAAAGCGTTGGTTCTGTCCAATGTTCATCGTACATCTACTGGGGATAGCTTGGATAGAGCAGGAGAAGGAGGGTCTGGAGGGAATCAAAGCTTGGTTGTGTTCCAAGAGAAAAGTACTACACCGGACAGGGGTGTAGCGGGTTGGGGCGGAGGGAGGATGGAACCAACGAGACATTATACCAAAGGAGCTCAAAAGAACAAAAGTAGCAGCAGTCGATCGAAGGGGGGAGGCAACGTCGTTTCGGGGAATGAGAGCAGGAAAAAACACGCATGGCCTTTGCGGGACGACACTGGACGTAGTGCACAGTATTCGCAGGGAGGGGACGAGGTTTTGTGCATTGACAACCCACGATGGAAGAAAATGCACCAGGCTACTGCTGAGGAGGCAGTACAGCCGGAACGAGGTCGTAAATTACCCAGTTAATGACTCAGATGATATGCGTAGGCCCGAATCACTTATTTAATGCCAGTAATCGCGTAGAACGTGAGGGGGATTTGCTCCCTGGGTAGATGAAAAGAGATCTACGATGTGCTGAGGAACGAGGGACTGGAAGGAGGGAACATGTGAGTGTCATTCTGAGGAATGGAGTCTGACATCCAGAGTTACATGGCAGAACGCAACACTTCAGGAAGATCATTCGGACGATGAGGGAGGACACATCACTTCAGACTGATACATGGATTTGAGATAATACTGGAACGGAGCGGTCAACACATAAAGCCGTAGCTAATGCTGTCAGAGTCCCACACCTGGAGATGGAGTTGGCGGATGTAGTATGGGCCAAAGGGGTTGTTCGTAAAATGCAATTGTGTCTATACAAATTGAGCATGGGAAGACTACACACATGATAGGTTGCGGAGATTTAGACTGCAGCTGGAGGCCTAGGGATATATATTGTGCATGCAGAGGGATGAATCCATGACACTATTTATTCTTCCAATGTTCGGTGGCATGGGATATTTGGCTAGCCCAACATGATAGGTTGGGCTTATCTAGTAGGGGGATTCATAACTGGAGAGCAATCATCGAAGTCATCAGAAAAGAGAAGCGAAGAGGTTTTGCTTGGTACAACGAGGCCTGGATCAGATTTGCTGCAACGGTCTGGCATTTTTGGAAGGAGTCGAACAATCGTATTTTTGAGGGGTCGGTGATTTCCACCATTCGAATTATCTATAATATTGAGCAGGATGTCAGTATAATGAGAGGGAATGCGCATCCTTGAACTGCCTCTTGTATTTGTAATTTTTTTTTATTTTATTAATACAATTAACTTCTTCCATATATATATATATATATATATATATATATATATATAGGCAATAATTAAATAAGTATCTGAAAAAACAACAAAACAAGAATGAAGAAACAAAGTGAAAAAGTCAAAAGTCAAAAAGTAAAAAAAGCCTCAACTGTACTGTGTGTGTGCGCGCACAAAACGTTAATAACAGAAAAAAGTAAATAGGAATAAAACCAAGATTAGGACCAAATCTTTAACTATGTTTTGCAACAAGTATTTATCAGGTGAAATTAGTTACCACTTTCAAGAGCAAAATCCTCAACTGCCTCATCAAATACTGGCAAGAGATAATCAGATAGCGCACCAATCTGATGAAGCTTCTTTGATGCTTCTAGACAAGCAATCTGTTTTAGCATGCTATATTTACCCTCCACGAATATAGATTGTACAGGGCAGTTTTTTGGAAGATGCATTGTACATGTATTGGACACTTTGTCAATAACAAATCGAGGAAATGGCTTAAAGTACCTAGAGAGAAAAGGAGAGACAGTTAAGAAGTAATAGATCATATTACAACTTACACTTGCAAACATAGAAAAATTCAACAATCTCAAGAGGAACAAAACACAGAATTCCACCACCCCACCCCAGCCCAATGACACACTTGAAAAAGAAAATACACAAAAAGATAGATTTTTTTCCTACCTCAAAACAAGACAGACAATAATACAAGTTTAATGTTGTATCAAACAACAATTACTCCATTTCTGCTTACTAAGGGACACATCTTCATATTTGGTCATCCTATTGATGAAGGTAAACCAGTGACCTGTCCATAGTGGAGGAAATTAATCCTAATTTTTGCATGAACCTCATATGGAATTGTGTCTAGCCAAGGTTTAAGACATTATCCAAACTCCAAATGCTCAAACACAGAATTCCACCACCCCACCCCAGCCCACTGACACACGTGAAAAAGAAAATACACAAAAAAATAGATTTTTTTTTCTACCCCATAACAAGACGGACAATAATACAAGTTTAATGTTGTATCAAACAACAGTTACTACATTTCTGCTTACTAAGGGACACATCTTCATTTATATTTGGTCATCCTCATATGGAATTGTTCCTAGCCAAGGTTTAAGACATTATCCGAACTCCAAATGCTCAACATCCTGACCATGATTCTTGTTTGAACCCAGAAGTTCCTTCAAAACCGTAGCTCCAATCGCTGTAAGAAAGCCAAAATCTATCCCCGAACCATACAAAGAGGAACAGAGTAAACGAGATAGATATAGTTATCAGAGAAATTGCTGGAAATATGGTCCAACATGACTAACTTCTTAGGGGTGTAGAAGGAAAATAAATATTTAAGTTCAAAAATAAAAGGGAACATTTAACATGTTTTTGTGAGTCGAAAAATTGACTTCACATAATAAGCACGAGAGTACGTATGTTTTTGTGCATCAAATAGATAGACTATTGTGTCATACCCATCAGAAGGAAGCCGAGAACAGTAGAAGTATATCAAAGACACACTGGAACTCAAATTGACAATAGCTCCTGTAGATTCAACACAGTAAAACTCCTCACTGTACATTTCACTTTCAAGAGGCTTACAAGGAAGGGATGCACATAACTGAGACTCTTCCCTCATAATACCCGCACTTTTGATATACTTATCCACTTTTGACAGAGAAGATGAGTCTCCGCTGCAAATAAAAAGAGAGACATATTAGCTTAAGTCCAGCCACAAAAGATGAAGATAACATAAGCAAAAAAGCTCAGTTTTTTCTTAAAGATTTCAGTATCAGTGAGCAGACTATTGAAGGAGAGAACACAAGCAAAGTCTGCATCTCCTTCCTAATAGCAGATTCTATGTCGATCAGGACAACAAGATTAGAGAAAAACAATGCAAAACATGAAGAAGATAAAATAATCTAAAAATGTGGAAGCCATAGATCCGATAAGCAGCATGTCTTCCTCTAGAGCAATGTGCCTTTTGATAGAGAGAGAGAGAGAGAGAGAACAAAAATCTCAAGCTTACCCAAGGAGGATATATTATGTAAAAATGTCCCCCAAGAGGAAGGTCTCCATAAATTATATAGCATATAATAAGGAATGCAAGTCAAACTTGTGAAATCAATATTAGTTACTCCACAGACATATCAAGAACAGTTGTAATAACAATCACAGTTGAAATCAGTGGTTTAGAAACTATTTATTTAATAACAATCACGTTTTCAGACAATTGTTTGCGAGTACGGAAGGGCATATGAGTTAAAATTAAGTCACCTTCTAACAATTAATAGGTACTCGGACCCTTGCATTCTCGCGCGACCTCGTGATTGTATAAAACTACAAACATTTGTTGGCTGGTCAAATCTGATTACTAATTTGCAACTCTGCACATCTAAACCTTCCTCAAGAATCTGGGTCGCAACAATTATATTCGCCTGTGAAATAGATAGTAAGTGAATGTATATTCAATAGAACAAAAAGCTACCTTAGACTAAATATAAGACGAAGAAAGAACATACTTTTCCTTCACGAAATGCATCGACAATTTTCATCTGTTCTTTTCTAGTTTGAGATTGCAAACAATTACTATTCCCAGCCATATAACGTGTTTTCCACCCTGAGAGTTCTTTTAGTTCACAAAAGAGAGACTCCAGAACAATTGCGGTAATAACTCTCTCAACAAATACAATACATCTCAAATCATGCACCATCCTGAAGGGGAAAAACAGAAATATAATAGGCTCATTTGAGAACTTTTTCTGTGAGAAATGAAGCTGTACATATGTAATTGACGTGCAAAAAAAAAAAAACTTAATTTAGCTCTGTGAAGAGAATAGTCCTACTAAACATCACTGTTCATTATTACACTATTACGATGTCATATAGAACAACAGAAGTTTAAAGCCAAAAATGTACTTAGCAAGGTTCATCCAGACATCACCTAACTTAATAAATTAAACAAAGATCAAATTGGAAGAGTGGTTTCAGAGCAAAAGACAGTATACTGTGGTATATCTTCAGCACCAGTAAACCTAATAAATAAGAAATACATCATATAGACAAAGGTAATATTGCCTGCTTTATTAACAAAACGAGTTTGACACTACATCAATCAATAAACCACCACAAAATGAAAATGAAAAGAGAAATTTTGATTCGCACCCCCACTTGCTTTACCCAAATTCAAGGTGCACCCCAATGCGTTATCATAATGTACGAATCTCCCCACTTTTGACGGAAACCGTCCATAACTGACGGTCAAACCCTTTGACCGATAATTTTTGACGAAAATACCCTCGTCTTCTCACTCACAAACCCAAACCCGTCCCGCCGCTGCCGCGCCCCCGCCCCTGCCCCGCCGCTGCCGCGTCCATTACCACCACCACCACCATCATTACCACCACCTTCACTATCACCACCACCTTCACCTCCACCATCACCATCACCATCACCACCACCACCACCTTCACCAACACCGCTCCCCCGCCGCCCCGCTCCGCCACCCCCGCGCCACCGCGCTCCACCCTGCCCCCGCTCCCGCTCCGCCCTCGCGCCCCCTATTCCCCCTCCCCCGCTCTCGCTCAGCAGCAGCAGCAGCAACAACAACAACAATAGCAGCGACGGCAGCCGTCGGCGGGAGCGCGCGGCGGGCAAAGGGGGGGAGGTGGAGGGGGGGGCAGCCAGCGGGAGCATGCGCGCAGCGGGGTGTGTCTTGGAACGGGGGGTCGCGGAAAAGAAGAGGACATTTTCGTCAAAAAAATGGGTCAAAGGAGTTGACCGTTAACGAAGGACGGAAACCGTCAAAAGTGGGGAGGTGTCTTGCATTATGGAAATTGTGTGGCGTGCACCGTAAATTTGGGTAAAACAAGTGGAGTGCGACTCAAAATTTCTCTTTAAGTATTCACTTTCCCTCCCAATTTCCTTGGCATTTCCAAACAACGGAAAGTAAAAACGATAGAAATTGTAATTTCCTAAAGAAAAGGAAAGAGCAAGGAATTGATTTCCTTTCCTTTCCGCGAACCAGACGAGGCCTTAAGGTGGAGTTGTCTCCAGAAGGTCGGTTCAGAGACCTAAGGTTGGAAGAATTATATGGGTTCCCTCCTAAGGTGGAGCATCTCTATAAGGTGATCCGGGTGCGAGGACCTAAGGTTGGAGGAACTATACGAATTTGGCTTCAAAGGTGGGTCTAGATGTCGTGCATAAGGTGGAGCAAGACGTGATTGGCACTCAGTAATGATGTGGTTCAATGAACGTGTAAGTTGAACTACCATTGAACGAGTCGAGATGATAATATGTTGGATCTTCTCGTTGCTCGGGCTCATCCGGATACGAGTTAAGATAAAGATTGTTGGTTGTATCTTGCATCTGGTTGAGCGCTCACGGTGGTTCGCAATTAATGATAATATAAAGGGAGTTGATTAGAAGGTTTAGTCCCACATGGATAAAGATGGGAGGAAGATGTATTGCTATACGGGGTTAGTCCTGGACTTAAACAAGGAACTTACCTTTTAAGTCATATGGGCGAAGTCCAATATCATACCTCATGAATCAACTCCGGTTCAAGTTTCACCGTGTTCCTAAAAGGGTAGTAGAAGGAATAAAACACAATATCTGAGTCTGAACAGAATCAGTTTTGGACGAACAGGGAAGTGTATACTCATTAAAAAAAAGGTAGATGATTCAAATGAATCAAGGTGATTGATTTTACCATGTTATTATCTGTCTTATCTTACTCATGCAGCGCAAAGCAATCAGCCTCGATAATACCTCTTCAAAGTGAGGCGCAAAACTGATTCTTTTCAGACTCAATATTATCTTGAAAGTCAACCAAAGAGGTATTAAGATCCTCATATAAAGTCGCACTTGAGCACAACAAAAGGAAGCTTGTGCCTAGCTAAGTGAGGTGAAACCTCCCTTAGTGCTAAGCTTCCCACCTAGGTGCGCTTTTAATAACTATGGTGTTAATAGTGTCATGGGCTAAGATCTCCATGAAATCAAAAGGATTAGGTCTTACTATGGGCTCATCAAACTGGATTCTAAAATCACAATGTGACTTACTTCAACACAATCACAATGTTTGCAGGAAAAAAATCATCTCCATGTGATTGTGATTTTCATTATTATTCTGTAACATAGCCAAGTACAGGTTTATCTATCCAAATTTGATTGCTTTTCCTCATGCTTGCCTCACGTTATTTTTCTACAATCAATAAAAAAGATCTTATCAATTATCAACCAAAATCAAGAACAAGTTTAGTCCAATATTCAGAATTTAAAGGAAAATTGTGTTCCTTGATTAGACAAAATGATAAGAATCTCAAAAACTTAATTAACAAGAAAATACTTCCACGAAAAATAGAGCTCCTTATGGAAGGATCCTATTTTTATTAGATTATCAAGAACTGAACTTATCCCAAACTAATATTTTGTAGAAAAAGTTTCTTTTACCAGATAAAACAATTGATAACCACCGCCCGTCATGATTGTGCATCTTCCCCTTTTCGGGCAAGGAGATTAAACCGTTGGCCTTCACAGCATCTGGGAACACAAATATGCTTAAGAACCTTGATGGTATCAAAGACTGAGTAGAGAGGTTGGGAATGGTCTCAATCTTGTAGTCGTCATGGACGAGAATGAGGAGGGGAATGGCATAGGCAACAAGGGAGGAGACAACTAGGGTAAGGGTTTCGAGGAGGGAAGGGGTGTTGTGTTGTTAATGGTGGAAGGAATAGGAGGTTGTTAATAGAGGAGGAAAAGTGGTCTGGATTTCTAGTAGGGAGGAGCATGCTGTTAATTGTGGTAGAAGGTTGTTTTTAATAGAGCATGGATGGTGGAAGAAGTAAAAGAGAGGTGATTCAAAAATTCACAACTGTGGATATTTTAGAATCTCAATTGACTACCAATTGATTGTTGAGCCCAAATTCCCAACCGCAATTGAGTAGGATTGTATGTTGAAGACGAGTATCCAGTTATTTGGACATTCCAATTGACTAACCCCCCCAAACTCAGAGAAACTAAGTAACACTCTCAATTTGCCAACAGTTATATAAGCTATTAAATTTCCATCATACCATCTCTATACGCTACTTCCACATCACAGCAGAATCATTCAACTTACACATGTTAGGCAGATGACAACAGTTTCTGCTCAGTCACTGTTTCATTCTTCTTACCACATACAAATAAAAGCAAGATGTTATAGGCTATAGCATATATCACTATCACAATACAAAATCATATAGAAAATATCTACTTCATCTAGGAACCGAAAGTTGGACATTGAATATGTTATTTTCGTAGATATATAAAGACCTAATACAAACTCAAAAAAGTATACCTATAGTTCAAAAGAGATTTAATAAGACAGCGAACTTTCTGAGAGAGAAGACCAGAGTTTGTATCAGCTTTTAAATCATCATCGATGTGCCCATCTGATTAAAACACACACATAAGTGAATCAATGACCATATAATATGTAACTGAAAGCCTATTTATACAGTACAAGTTTGCTCTGATAAACCACTATGGATATACAAGTAAAATGACAAAAAAACTTATTGCGTAACGAGGTGGTGATAAGGTAGGTTCAAACTTGAGGCCTTCTGTCAACTTTTTAACTATAAACAAGTATACTTCGGAATAAAGAAAAAACATATAATTTAAGAAAATGCTAAAATGCAAGGAAAACAGTCTTTATCCCAAATTCCTGATGTCGCCCATTTCAATCCTTCTCATCCATTCAGATCAGTGAAGGCCCATGTCCTCGTAACATTAACAGAAACTATATCATTATTTATATCCTCAATCGAAGTTCATCAACAAAAACCATATCTAGCTTCACAGCATCAATACAAGTTCTTTTAAGCCTACCACAAGCACCACCTTTCACTAATATCTTATGCTGCACACAGCTGCAAAAAGCGAGCACAGACACCAGAATGTGAGAATCATGAGGCGCATGCGCATCCATTAACGGCTCCATGTAGATGTAGCAAGACTCCCTTCATGATGTGCACGCCTGACAGTGGGTTTTCGCGCTCAAACCATCTGTCACGAATATCACATGTATTCTATTTCACATGTTAATTTTCTGATCATTAGGTTTTGGGGTTTTTAATCGCTCGGTATCGGTGATTTCTGCAGTTTCAGTATCAGGATCGACTAATACCGCGAACCACAGTTCTGATCAATCAAAGATATGTTTTTCCCTAATTCAATTCTCTAATTATCACCATTCTCCTTGGTAAATTTTATCTGGAGAAAAAGGGGTTTTCTTCTTCAGAACGATATTTATCAAAGAAGCTGAATGTGCCCTTTAGAATTAAATAAAATTCGAAAGAAGTTGAATGTGTCGATTTAGCATGTCGGCTGACATATCATGCTCTACTCAATATGACGCTAACAGAATATATTCAAATGTAGGACAATATTCTTTAAATTCAGTTTGGGTCGATCTTTGACATTTTTAAGATGTTAACCTGTCCCTACACATCAAACCCCAAAGTACCCCATGCCCCTGCATAATCAAAGTCACCACATACCCTCTCTATCTATCTCTCCCTCTGAGCTCTTCTGCTCCAATCAGAGAGCCCCAAGAGCCCCACCCCTGTTATCCCCTAGTAAGTTCCCCCTCTTGATTTTACAAAAAAAAACATGCAGTGTTCTAAAATGCGTTAAAAAGTGGTGCCTATGTGGCGCCTAGGCGCTATGCGGCTACCCAAAGCCAAAATTTTCAATAAATTATGTATTCTAGGAGGTATGTTGCATTATGCAGGAAAAAGTGACATTATGCGGGAAAAAGCAGCACTATGCAGCCAAATAAGAAAAGTTTCGCCTAGATTTTCGCCTAGTTAATAAATAATTTGAACTAGATAAAAACTTAGAAAAATAAGATTAAGCCTAAATTATATTAGATTTTAAATTTTAAGTTCTAAAGTTCATTCTTACATATAATATGATCTAATTGAAAATTTAGGCACATTTGATCCACAATTTAAATCTAGTTAAATTTTAGATAGTAGTGTAATCTTTAACTAAAAGCTACTCTAATCTAATTGGGGTTACAATATAATTTTGACGTAAGCTAATTCAATTATATTAGATAAGATTAAAAATTACAGATTTGATTAGATTAGATTGATCTAGAATTTCAATTGTAAATTATTGAATCTAAATTATTTACTATATTAGACAAAACAACTCTCAGATTTTGTTCAATTTTAAAATATTAATTACGTTAGATTAGATCAATCTATAATCCAAAATCTGAATTGATTAAAGAATATCAAATTAAAATTATGGATTGACATTAATGGCCCAGCTGTTATTAATTAATAGATTGAGATTTTAATAGCCACCTGTCACTAATGAATAATGAATTGATGATTGAATGATAAAGTATTAATTTAATAGGTTTCCAAACTATGGGTCTCTTTACCTTCCCTTCCTGGCTGCTACATAAGACTAGGAGCAGTAAAGAAGAAAAAAAGGTCAAAGGAAAAAATATACAGTTTTGCTTAATATATAAATATATATTTTTGTGTATAATATATAAATATATAGTTTGCTATTACTCTCAATGAATTAAAAAATCTTAAGCCTTTTTTAATGGTAACGCTTTTTTCGCATAAATCCGTCTCTGTGACCTCCTAGCCGCTTGGACATTAAGCGCCCCTTGTTGCATAACAGCCACCTAGTGCTTTCTATAATAGTGAAAACATGTTAAGAATTTTTATATTAGTTATTAGTTGTGGAAAAGTTTGCAAATTTTAGTACGTTTTGATAGGATATTTAATATATAAATATATACTTTTAGTATCACGATGTATACATATGTGACATTTTAATGTCCCTGACATCCGATATTTCAAAACTCAATCTGAAATAAACTTGACATGCAACATCCATAACCTTAGTCTTTCAACAATGTATTGCCAGAGAACCATCTTTTACCGTGCACATTAAACCTACGCTCATCTTTTAAAGAAAGATTAATTATACTAACTTTAAATTGTTGCAATGCATTACAAGTCGACAACCAAGTAACCTAGAACAAAGCATCAACACCTAACAAGTGACGACACTCTTTTCCAGTATTAAAGATATAGTAGTTGCAACATGACACAAGTGTCCACGTCTTGCAAAGTGCCTTTCAGAACATGAACATTTTGGCGTCGACACCTTTCGTCCATCCAGCTTTGTTAAGAGTGATATCCTCTGCAAAACAAAAAGATAAAATCCTTCTTTCAAACTTACATCTATGGTCATTGGTTGTGCTAGAAGGTCCTTTAACTACTTATCTTTATCGCTTCTCCTTAATGTTCGGTACAGCACGTTCACCTAAGACGATTTTCTCTCAAATTATCTTGAATTGCCACCGCCTCCAACTTCCAAGGGATACAATCATTTCCAACCTCCAATTAAGATGTAATGACATCCTTATTAGCATTGATGTTAACGATGCTAATTTTTTGGATATTGTTACTTAATTGTCTAACACTCCAATCAATAATGCATGGTTTTTCCTGTACAAGTATATAATTTTTTTGAATTTCAAAGGTATCATGTAATCACAAAGTGCTTCAAAAGCTATCCATTTGAACAATTCAGTTTTAATTACCACATGACATCCTTCTTACTCTCTTTATCATGATGGATGATCGATCTTAAATACAAAAAATTACCGCTCCTAGGTTTCTCTAGTCTATCTAAATGTACACCCATTTTCATTGACTTCTAATTGAAGTTAAATTTCATATAATCTGTTTCGTATCACTAATTTTAAAACACTTAGATTCCAAAGTTTCTCTCCACACTTCTACTTTATCATATAATACTCATCTACTCTCATCGACCAACACATTATCTCAAATATCAACACCATGTAACCTCCTTCTAGATTTACTGTAGCCAAACCCTTGTACCACTTAAGCCCCCCACACTTGATATAGAGCCACCTAGTCGTCCCTAGTATTTATGGAAAATTTTGGAAAAACTTTAAAGTTTATTTAGGATTTTTTTTCTAGGACAAAAATTTGTTTTTATTTTAAATAAAGGAAGGGAATTTCCAGAAATAATAAACCCTTTTCCTAATTATATAAATGTTTTCTTTAGTTATTTAGTTAGCGGGACGGGTCTTACCCGTTCTCCCCTATATGGTTCCTATTATTCTACACCTCAGTCGCTCCAGCCTATAATACTTTTTTATTCCTTTTATTTATATACCCAGTCGGCCCAGCCCGCCATCCTGGCCTGCGGAGCAGCCCGCTCAGCAACGCAGGTCCGGACGGGTCCCCCGACTGTTGTGCGCCCGACCTACCAACCCGACCCGTTAGCCATATTTATATAAACCACAGCACTAGACCGAGCAAACCCTAGTTTTCTTCTCTGTGTCCCTGTGCGCACCGTCTGTGTCCTAGCCGCGACGAGACCACCACCATCATGTCCCTCTCTCACTCTTTGTTCTCCTCCATCCTAGACTAACCACTGACTCCCTGAGTCCCCTATACCGAGTTATAGGCCTTGGTGTCCAATTTTCAGGATACAAAGAGCATTTGTTAGCAGCAATTTTGGGGGCTCATCACGCAACATCCAGTCATCGTTTTCTCGATTCTTCTTCAAGGTTGTGCTCGTGGAATGTTCATCTATGATCATGGAGAGTTGGACGCGACCACGACAAGTTTTGATCGACCAAAATCGATCATATCAGTATGCCGTGTCCGTGCTATATCCAGCATCCTTCGTACAAGGACCTCTGTTTTCATGTAAAACCTTCATCTATCTTAACTTTGATCTATACGGTTGGATGGCCCAAATTCTGACCGAGCATTGTGTGCGATCCCGACCAAAATCGATCGTATCAATACGTTGTGTTCGTGTTATATACAGCAACCTTCGTATCAAGACCTCTGTTTCTCGATCCATTTTCAGATAACTCCTCCACCCTTATCTTAACTTTGATTTATTCGGTTGGATAGCCCAAATTCTAAAAGCATTGTTTGTGACCCCAGACTTTATTCGTTGTCTATATTTAATGTTTTGGACTTTCTGGAAGATCCAACAATTGGATCTTCAATCCAGCAGTTCCATTCCAACCGTAGCAACTTTTTACCTTAAGAAATTAAGTTTCGTAGCATTTTGATATCATTTGATAGATTAAATCACCCCACCTTTGTTTATGTAATATATTTGTATCATGTTCGTATTTCAAAATACGTGAGACAAAACTGAGATCTGTTAATTCGAGTGATCTCGTATCGTTGAAATTGACAAAGTAACCGTACAGATCGCCCAAATAATATCATAATCTTCTGTTTGATCATCTTATCTCGATTGTGTGTTGTAGTTTCCGTTGCATGAATTACGAGATACAAATTTGATGATTTAATTGCAAAACTGGTAAATTAGATTATAAGTGAATAAATATGGATTATAGAGACTAGGGTAACCTAGATCTAAGTGTCATGGCCAATAAATAGTTTAGTTGACCAAGCTGACAAGTAGCCTAGACCGATCCAACTTCCCTAGTTAGGAGCTTGTTTGAATACATATATATTATTATGTAATTTGTGGTTGTTTGTTAATGGGCCTTGGTAGATTTCTTGTGGACAATACCTCGTTGGTTCGTGATCAGACTTGGATAGATTTGGTATCGCAAACTCAGCAAATTTTGACGAACTTCAGGCAAGTATACCTTGGTGCATTGATTTACGGTACTTACATACTTTATATATCTCATCAGTCGTTCTCCTGATATATTTGTTACATGTATCTATGTTTCAGTATCAGTTTATTTATATGATTATTTCTGCTGGTACATATTATAGGTATGATACAAGGATTCCTGATGCATTACATACCATGTGACTCGTATTCGACCTGTGATATTTGCTTGTTGTTCATATATTCTCTAGAGACCTATGCATATGATTGACGTATATGATTGACTGGACCTATTACTTATTAGAGTTGGACGTGTCGTGGATTCAACCCGGATGGTAGCATTAGGTGGGGAGGATAGTTAGTAGGCGTTTGGACGGTTACGGACATATCACTCTATTTACCGGAAGATTTCGTTTCTGGAGCTACAGCTATGCTTACCTGGTGATTCCATTTCTGGAGCTACCGATTTATATTTAGACAGCCCACGCATGTGAACGTTATCCTCATTTGCATTTCACGTAGATTAGTTATTAGTAGTTGTACCTGGATTATCTGTTTATTCTTTTGCATTTTATTTATTGTACTTCATTTATAGATGTATATTATATATCTTGTTACGTCCTTCTGAGGAGCTGGTTTTCTTTCAGGTTATTGATGAGCTTATGTCATGAGAATATTGGGATTGGTTCTACAGGTTTTCAGGTATCGTTAGTCGATGTCTTCTTCATTATTCTTCTACAGTTATTTAAGTTTTATAGATCGTATTCTTATAGATAGAGTTGTGGATGCACTAGTATAGATTTTTGAATAGTTTGATCTGACTTTGGACAACGTATACGTATTCGAGTTGAGCTAGAGTCCACTTGATACATAGCTGGTCGTTGCCGCGTATCTTGATCCTACGTATTTTTTAACTTGAATGTGACAATTTTACATATGGATATTATAATAATACTTCTCCATTCATAGGGCATCTTTCTAATCCAAAGGATTTGGTTGATCATTTTTCACCTAAATCTTTCCATACCTTAATATGGATATCATCATATCAAGCGCTTGTCCATTTTTCATTTTCGTTAAAGTATACTTAAGTTTGAAAATCATAATTTTACGACAATAGCAATGTGAAATATCATGATCTAACTTTATATCTAAATTAAGCATTTCTATGTTGCTCACCTTAAATACTAGTGAAAAAAAATCTAGGACAATCAGTACAAATATTATTTAATATTATATATCATTTTAATGTTAATATAATAAAAATCTGAAATATATATAATATATATGCTCAATTTCTAGACATTGATTTTACTCTCAGATCAATAAATCACAAGTCTTACAGTTGTCTTGTGGAATTCTTCATTTTAACTTCAAGATCATCATGTGATGACAACTCAAAAGACTACTCAATTTCAACCATCTTGTTTTAATTCTATAAACCTCAATCTCTACATCATGATGAATGAATGATCATAATACTGAATTTGTGACTCCTAGGTATCAGAAGATAACCCTTCTATACTATCACAGAGTAGTACAATATCATCAGCTTATATCATACACCATAGAACACCTTCAATATGCCTAGTAATTTTATCCATAACTAGCACGTAGAGCTAAGGAGTTGATGATGATCCTTAATAAAGCCAAACCTAACTAAAATTAGAAAGCATCCTCTTTAATTGTCTACAAGGTAGTCCTACATCATCCAGAGGAAGTAGGCATATTCTTTCAGTTTTTTTATTTGTTCTCTGTCAATAAGAAACATATATAGATGCCTCTTCTTCTCTTTAAATTTTTCACTAATCTTCTTCCTAAGTAAATTTCTACCATAATATCCCAGGCATGGATACAAATTGAATCTTTGAAATTCTATTTTTCATAGTTTTTCCTCAATTACTCTCTGACAGTGCTTAAAGGAAGGCTCAAACAACTTGACAGTTAGTACAACTTGGTATACTTCAATTGTTTTATATATAATATTACCCACCAATGGTACAAAAAAAATATGAACATTCATAATGCAGCAGTTGAGCTCCACCTAAAATCCACCAAACATGGAGATGTTGTCTATATAGCTGAATATTTCTTTCACAAGGTAGAACAGAACAAAAAGTTGTGATTACATAAAATCATGTCCTATCTCTAAAACATTACAAGATTAAGTCACCAGGCAGATAAAAGAAAGTGTTTACTTTTCGTAGAAAGCTAAGAGAATTGCACCACAAGAAAGTATGTAAACAAAACGATTTCTACCAAAGGCCTTCATTTGAAAATTGAGAAATTAAATAATATAACGGTCATATTATTCATGCTTGGAAGCCCAACGATCCTATCCGTTCAATAGGTAAAACATACACTCGTGTAGTACATGCTGACAGGGAGCAAAATTGTAAAATTATTCTAATCCAGCAAAGCAAAAACTCATGGCATTACAACAAAGAGTATAGAATATGTCATGGTGAAAGTTTCATACCAGAAGGTATAAAATTTGAGAAAATCTGATCCACATCTTTACAAAATTTTCTCACAATTCTCTCCACATTCCCATCCTTAATTTGACCCCAAAAAACTAGATCATTATCTTTACATGATAAAGTTTCAGCTGCCTGCGTACGGGAAAAAAAAAGAGGAAAAAAAAAACTTAGCTCGAGAAACACAAATGCAGTTCTATAGTTATCCCACTACAAAAATAACAATAGAGAAGATGATTTCATACCTTCACTACAGACCATAGCCCAAGTTCTCTTAAGCAAAATATAAAAGTAGCATATAGCTTAGTGATCTTCTTTTTGGCACTTTCTCCAGTACAACTGTCAAGCATTAGTTCTTGCAACCCTTGCAAGTGCTAACAAAGAAAAGTAAATGTGTCACTTCATTACTAGTGTTCTCCAAGCCATAAAGAAAATAATGCAGCTTGTTAAGAATATTGGATTATCACCTGACTAGGTCAAAATCTAGAAGAGTGGCTATATATTGGCAGGTAAAATAGTGAACACCTATGCCCACCTTGCTACCCTCGAATCTCGATCAAGAAATAGTGTTGGAATATCCTATTGGTATTTTTGGTATGTTGGAATATGCCATAGGATATTCCTATAGAGAGTTAATGTAATGAGAATATGTCACAGGATATTCCCATAGAGAGTTAATGTAATGAGGAGGTTGTAAGGCTATAAATAGTCAAGAGATTATCAATAAAATATAACAACTATTTTTTACATGGTATCAGAGCCACATTTCCACAAACCCTAACCTTCCCCCTCTTCTCTCTCCCTCTGCCACCAAACCCTAACCCGTGCACAGCAACCCCCCCTTCCCGTGCCTGCTGCGGCTGCTGCCCGCTGTGGTACGCACGCCAGCCGCCCCTCCCACGTGCGCGACGCCCCCTCCTACCGCACGTAACGGCGCCATTGTTGTCGTTGTTCGGATCATTTCGAAAGAGGATACCGATGCCTAGATCTGATAAAAATAGACATGTTCGGATGTAGGAGCGGACGACGAGGTCGAGCGTGAGTTGTAGAGCGGATGTGACGTGATCGGAGATGAGAAGCATCGATGGAGGAGATCATCAAGAAGCTGGATCCTGTAGAGGTTGCGACGTTGATGAAGTTGATGAAGATGTCGGCTGGTGAGAGCACGACACGAACGTCGCCAAAGTTGGAGCTTTCCTCCATCAATCTGAAGCTTGATGGACCGACTACCTACCTGAGTTGGCCACGACGGGGAAGAAGAACCCTCGCAGAGAAGCCAGAGCCGAATGAGGGCTCGACAGGCCAAAGAGCACCGTCAGGACCTAAGGGAGAGCCCCGGCAGTACTACAACTGCGGGGAGGTGGGTCATCTGAGGTATGCTTGCACCAAACTACCCAAGGGAGATTCAGGCGGTAGACGTGGACAGTTTGGAGGATGTGACCGTGGTTGTAGGGGTTGATGGGGCGGTCGAGGAGGTTGTCAGGCAAACCTGTTGGTAGCAGAAGGCGAGGAGATAGCTGACGGTGCCTATACTGAGGAGGATCAGGCACTGCAGGACATGTTGGAAGTACTCAGGAGGAGGCAGAGAGCGTCGAACGATGGAGACAGGAGGAGTAGGACCGGGGAGGCGTCCACCTCATTCTTCGCTAGAGGCAACGCTGTCATGTATGCCCATCCGTCGGCAGAAGGCACCGACGACTCACTCGCCCTTGCATCTATGTCTTCCCTCAGATCGTCGGATTGGATTATCGATTCGGGTGCATCTCGACACGTGACAGGGAATGCTAGTGAGTTTTCTTCCTACACTCACCTAGCATCGGCGAACAGTATTCAAACAGCTAATGGTACTTTTCAGCCAGTGGTCGGTAAGGGTACTGTCGATTGTACAGGTTCAGTAAAATTATCCAATGTTTTGCATGCTCTTTTTCCAGTCAGTCTTTTGTCCATTAGTTTTATAATCCTTCAATTAAAATGCACCGTCTGCTTTGATATTCCTAAGGTGATCTTTCAGGAGAAGGAGACAGGACGAAAACTTGGGACTGACACTTTGCATGATGGATTGTGGTACCTGGATCGAGAAGGACTGGATTCAGCATTAGTATCTATGGCGAAAAAGGCAGGAATAAAAGGATTGAAGAAGATGAGTATGGAAGATACATTGCGACTCCACCACAGGAGGTTGGAACACTCTTCATTTGGTATTTTAAGCAAATTATACCCTGCAATTTATGAAGAAGTTAATAAAGAGAAACTAGTTTGTGATGCTTGTGAGTTATGCAAACTTACTAGGAGTTCATATGTGAGTAGCGGTCAAAGGAGCTCGTCTGTTTTTGATGTGGTACACTCTGATGTCTGGGGGCCTTGTACTACTCCTATGAATGGTTACAAATATTTTGTTACCTTCATAGATTGTTTTTCTCATACTACTTGGCTGTATTTGATGAAAAATAAGAGTGAGATCCCCTCATGTTTTCGGGACTTTCACAAACATGTCCAGACTCAGTACAAGACAGTGGTGAAGGTACTGAGGTCTGACAATGGAACGGAGTACACCAACAAGACACTTGCGGAATACTTGTCAGCCAAGGGATACGGCATCAGATCACCTGTGCATATACACCAGCACAGAACGGAGTAGCGGAAAGGAAGAACAAACACCTCCTGGAAGTGACGAGAAGTATGATGATAGGCATGAATGTCCCACGGAGTCTGTGGGGATATGCAGTGTTGAACTGATCAACATGATGCCTTTGAAGGTGTTGGGATGGAGGTCTCCATGCGAGATACTGCAGAAAAATAATAGTGGGATGCTCCCACTAAAGGTGTTTGGATGCGTATTCTTCGTGAAGGACAACAGACCGTCGATAGGAAAGCTTGATCCTCGAGCAATCAAGTGTATCTTTGTGGGCTACTCGAGAACTCAGAAGGGCTACGTATGCTGGAGTCCAGTGGAAAAAAGAAAATTTGTAAGTATGGATGTTCACTTCAGGGAACATAAGCCATACTACAGTCAGGAGGAAAATCCAAATATCTCACCTGATACTGCAAGTATGAGACGAGAGAAGGAGTTGTTGGAAAACATTTCGACTGATCTCGGAGTATGGCTTGGAGGAACAAATAGGGTACAGGAAGGTGAAAAGGGACAGGGGAAAGAAATAAGAGGTGTTAGGCCCACAGCTCAGGGGAAGATACTTACCTACAGCAGGCGAGAGAAGCAACTTGCAGGACCAGTTCCTACAGTACCAGTGCTAAGTCCCTTACATGTGCCCGCCTTGACTCCTGAGACACCTACACCACCACATTCCCCTTCAGGTGATATCATTCCTTCTCCTCCCCAACCATCATTAGTATGGAGGTCCACTCGCAGCAATGCGGAAAAACCTCCTGATAGATATGGTTGGAACCTTGCTAAAATTGTCTCATATGATCATATATCTTCTTCTCATAGAGCTTTTATTGCATCATTGGATAGTGTTACTGTACATAACAATTGGCAGGTAGCCAAAAACGATCCAAAGTGGAAAACAACGATGCACGAGGTGTGAGCTCTGGAGAAGAACCAAACTTGGGAGCTGGTAAGACTGCCAGAAGGGAAGAGAGCAGTCGGATGCAAGTGAATTTTCACGGTAAAGTAGAACCCAGATGGACAGTTTGAGTGCTACAAAGCTCGACTGGTGGCAAAAAGATACAGTCATACGTACGGCATCGACTATGACGAGACCTTTGCACCAGTGACAAAGATGAGTATTGTCAGGACCTTGATCTCTCTGGCAGCCAATGGAGGATGGAAGCTACACCAACTGGATGTGAAGAATGCATTTTTTCATGGGGATCTAGTAGAGGAGGTGTACATGAAGATACCACCAGGATTCGGCACCAATCAGACAGAATGCAAGGTCTGCAGGCTGAAGAAGTCCCTCTATGGACTGAAACAGTCTCCTCAAGCGTGGTTTGACAGGTTCAGGAGAGCAATGATAGGAATGGGATATCAGCAGATCAATGTTGATCATACTGTGTTCTTCGGACGAAGTGGAGGCCACATCACCATGCTTGCGGTGTATGTGGATAATATGATTATCACAGGCGATGAGCAGGAGATCGCCCAACTCAAGGAAAAGCTTGGCAAGGAGTTCGAGGTGAAGGATCTTGGCTCTCTTCGTTACTTCCTTGGGATTGAGATTGCTCGAGATACAGAAAAAATTGTTCTTTCTCAGAGGAAGTACACACTGGACCTGCTTACGGAAACAGGGATGATGGGATGCAAACCAGCTACGACATCGATAGACCAGAAGTTCAAGCTGGATGCTGAAGCCGGAGAACCAGTTGACCGGGATAGATATCAGAGATTTGTGGACAAGTTGATCTACTTGAACTACACCCGACATGATATCAACTTTGCGATCAGCGTAGTGAGCCGCTACATGCATGACCCCCGGAAGGGTCATATGGACGCAGTGTACCAGATTCTCAGGTACTTGAAGGGAGGCCTCGGAAAGGGACTGATTTTCAAAAGGATTAATCATGTGAGCATCGAGAGTTATTGTGATTCTGACTGGGCTAGCTGTGCTGACGACAGGAGATCCACCTCGGGATACTGCATATTTGTAGGAGGAAACTTGGTCTCTTGGAGGAGTAAGAAGCAGTCAGTGGTGGCTAGATCAACAGCTGAAGCAGAATATAGAGCTATAGCCTTGGGAGTCACAGAGCTATTGTGGTTGAAGAATATGTTGATGGAGCTGAAGCTGGACCAGGGAGCCAAGATGAAGCTATGGTGTGACAACCAGTCAGCTATTAGTATTGCCAACAATCCAGTACAGCATGACAGGACCAAGCATATCGAGATTGACAGATTCTTCATCAAAGAAAAGCTGGATAGTGGACTACTAGAGCTGGGCTATGTTCCAACCAAAGATCAGGTAGCAGACGGACTTACCAAGGGGCTTAGCTCTGTCAGCATGATGAGAGGATGTGACAAGATGGACTTAGTGAATATCTTTCGTCCATCTTGAGGGGGAGTGTTGGAATATCTTTCGTCCATCTTAAGGGGGAGTGTTGGAATATCCCATTGGTATTTTTGGTATGTTGGAATATGCTATAGGATATTCCTATAGAGACTTAATGTAATGAGAATATGCCATAGGATATTCCTATAGAGAGTTAATGTAATGAGGAGGTTGTAAGGCTATAAATAGCCAAGAGATTATCAATAAAATATAACAACTATTTTCTACAAATAGATTTAAACGGGATGGTATGTTGCATGAATATGATTAAAAAAAAATCACTATGAGCACTGCGAGACAAACAGGAGTGTTTAATGAAACCTGCTTTTCTTTTGCTTGTACATGTTCCATAATACGACACTAGAAGAGCCAACAAATTTGTAGTGTATCTTTCCCAGATTAAGATTGCTTATACCAAGCAGTTGCTCATCTAAGGACTTGAAAAGATTCCTATGAATCGTGTGGTAAAGGATTAATAATTATAATCTTACATGAACAATAAAGACTCCCTAGAAGCCCAATTCAAAGTTCCCCAGAAGCACAATTCAAAGTGATCCCAAAAGTTCTATGCTATTCCTTAAAAGTATTTTTTTTACATACAACCTTTTTACATGCAATTTATATTTCTAATCATCCTAAAAAAAACTGTAGTAGTTACAAATCTCTGGAAATCGAAATTAATATTTGATTACTAATAACTTCTAGATTTTTCCTTGTTCACAAAGCTACTTGTACATGCTCAACGTCTAAAAGAGACCATTCCCAACTCCTACACCAAAGACCTTAATAGGCAAACTGTATAGATAGGAAAAATAGTGGAACTTTCTGTACCTAGAAAAAGATATATAGCTAGACATGAAGGGTTTATTCTTCTACAGATTCATTTCTGTTAAAGTCCATGCCACTACGCCAAAACTCTAGAATGTTGGTGAGGGTTGAAGGTTAATATTTAAATTATCGTAACACGTCCCTGCAGGTCGAAGGCCGAATTCATGGACCAAGAGCTGGATTCACGCGGTGGTATAAACTTCTTTTTAATCCACTTAAAATGTGTGCATGAGCTGGATTCACGAGGTGGTATAAATTTCTTTTAATCCGCTTAAAATATGTGAAGAGAAGATTTGAACCTGGGTTCGAGTGATACAATATTAAAGCCCGTACCACCACTCCAAAACTCTAAAGCGTTTGAGGGTTGAGGGTTAATATTATATTATTCTAACAATTTCAAAAACAAAATAATAAAATTTTGAGCATCCCTCAAAGTTTGCACCAAAGTTATCAGGTTGTCACTACTACCCATCACGTGGGGACTATGTCAGGGATCCCACAGCCCAAAAAGTGGTGGGTTCCTAACTGTATAACCAGAAGTAATCTGAATCAGGAAAGATGAAGTTCTACTCTCTCAAAGATATCAAACAAAATGGAAAAGAAAATACAATAATATCACCACAAGTTAATTCATGTGCTTCAATGTCCACTACAACTTCAAAACCAACTGCTAGTTTTGACAGAAAGCTCATCAACATGGACAAACTCAAACTTCCAGCTTTTAACATGCAACACAAAAGGAAAAGGAAATAGGATAAATTCTATTTGTTTTAGACACTTACTGGAATATATTGGAGTTGTTCGTGGTATATGCTTTATGCTTTCTTAATTTCCTTTGAAACTTATCACTTAATTATCTTTGTGAATTAAGTTTTACACTTTGGACTGTTCGTCTTGCATTATATTCTGAACACCTTTAATCAATATACAAAGAACCCACTTTCAAGCAAACTGCAAGTAAGGTAACATTAATTTGCACCATCGTAATTATTATCAATTTTTATGTAAGATAATCCACCTACACAATCAAAGTAAGCTAATTCTTGCAGGGACATATCTTTATGTTACAAATTACAACTACAAAATAAAAGGGAAACTTGGTACAAGTTAAGAACGAGGTATGTATAATAGAAATTATTTGCATCCACATCAGTTCTCTCATAATAGTTATCATGAAGATCTAAGAAGACCAGGGTATCGCTTTGTACAACACTTGCGTCCAAGAGGAAGCTGCTTCAAGTCCCAGAAACAGCCCCTCCAAAATGAGGGCAAGGCTGCTACCCTATGTATATCTTGTGCCTCGCAAAATCATGTGTTAGCTGAAGCACCATGTCACTAGGACACCTTTTATGAACATTTAAGAGTATACAGGATATTGTTGAAAGTTCAATTCATACTTCCTAAACTATTAAAGTTGAGAAACATCTATTTCATTTTATTTAAGATGCAAGCAAGATTTGAGAAGAGATGTGAAATTGTGAATATACATGGTAAGACTGAGAGAAATAGTTTGAAGAACAGCCTTGCATACAGGGATTCCATTATGGTTAGGAGCTCTATTTACATCAACGCAGAAACATTACAGTCAGTTGATTATTGTACAAAAACCTTAGAAGCCAGAAGTGGGAGCGTGGGTGAGTGCGGGGGCGGGGGAGCACGACTAATTAGAAGAGTCTAAAGTTGGGAGCATGCGCTAAAAAAAATTATGTTTATTAATTATTGTTATCAAAATTTACATATATCTTAATATTTATTAGAATTTAAACATTAAGATGTGTGCGACTAATATCAACTTTATAAGTCTAAAGTTGGGAGCATGCGACTAATTAACTTATTGCATGTGAGCAAAACTTCTAGCCTTAACAAAACTGAGGGGGTTCATAATTTCATAAGATCAAAAAGATTAGAAGATGTGTGCTAAGACTTGCAATTAAAAAGTAGAAATTACCTTTGTTTTTAAGTCCTTCAAAAGATCAAGTAGACGAGTGAAATTATATGGTAGATCGACTTGCTTGTACTGCTCGATCCTCAAAGTAGGAAAAGGTATGTACTGTACCAAGACAGATTCACTGGCCACTGTGTACACCTTCATCAAATAAAACAAAACTCAGAACTGTGTTTTATTCACTTATTATAACATATAAATGAAGCAATAATAACTTTATGATTATTCAAATATATAGAACATATACATAAAGCAATTAATAACATACTATAACATATATACAAGAACATATTTAATAAATTAGTAAGTAGCCTAGAAGGAAATCTGGCCATGACTACAACAATATACAAGCTTCATTCCATAATACGGCACTAACCCATTGTTGCAACTACTACCTGAATATTGAGTAAATTGTTTACACATTACTTCATCATCAATTTGGACAAGTCAAAAAATTTCTCTTCTACGTATATATACTTTTAATTGTTTTTCTGCACCATGCCTTATGAATTTACAGTTAAAAGCCTTGTCCTGTTATCACAGCTGCAGATCTATGAACAAAGACTTAAATTTCATCTTAAACAATAGGACTCCATAATCTAAAACTCAGAACTGCACATCTATAAAATGAATGAAGCAAACAATTTCTTACTACTGGTAATAGACATGCTAGACTGGTATGTTTGCTTTACATCTATAGTAACAAACATGACAAATCATCCACCATGCATAGCATTCATCCAAAAGTGCTATGGAGGATAAGAAATGTCGATAACGAGCCATAGAGAATATGGCTCCTATGGTGTTCCATATAACAAGCATTAATATACATGAAGCAAATAAGCAGCAGGTAAAAATAAAGCCGAAATTATACTGAGATACTGGGGATATTGCAAAGATAATACCAAGATTGAAAATTCACATTCTATCCAAAGGCAATCTTCTGCTTTTCCTTGGATAAACTTGTTATCAATTTAAAAATAGTCCCCTTGAGGGACATCAAATTAGTTTTTTATCATGGATCAGTTTGGAGACCATATTACTTAGAGCTCAAGAGAACATACTTACAAATTAGAAAAAGACAAATAGTAAAAAGGGGTCACAATGAAGTAATATATGCTCTCATGATTGGCTTTATTTTAAAATAGGCTTGCCATATTCAACATTATATGAACGTAAAAATGGTAGAAGCTACTTTAGCGAGTTACAGTATGTAGCCCCTGAGAGTTCATAGGCTCACTTTAACAACCTCTTAAATGACAAAAAATGACGAGTTGTCCACTTCCCAACAGAACTTGATTTACTATCCATGGATAAGATTCAAAAACTGTTGAAACATAACAACTCTGGCAGAGTATCCGAATAGAAGCAGCCTAATTTGTCTTCATCTCAAATATCCTAAAACAGTAAAATTTTATAATAGTAAATGATGAATAATATAAACATATAACCTCATCCATCACCAATACTCTAGAATTTTGGTGCAGTAGCAAGGACTGAGACATAAAAGACCATACGTGTCAGGTTATTTTCATAGTTCAAGTACTTTGAATTCCATACCCAATAATCCAGTGAAACCAACTCATAGTCAAATTAACTTGCTACACTTATGAATCAAAGAAAAATGAACCCACAAAAATTTAATGATCAACCTTTGAATTCATTAGGCTCTCAAGTTCATCAATTTTCTTACTGTACGTGGTTCGAGAGCTTGAAGCTGTACCAAGAAAAGACAGAGTAAGAAATGCTACATCCATATAACAAAAAAACCATTTAGACGAAGATAACAAGTATATAACATCAAGCTTTGATATGGAGGAAAAAAATATATTAAACTTACTGAGAAGAAATCCATCTAATTAACGTAAAAGAGTTACCCTTTGAATTTACAAGTGAAGCAGTCATTCCAAAAATCCTAGGAAGTTCAACTGAATTCTCTTTCAACAGATGATGATAGAACTCCTATGAAAGGCATCAATCATTAAATGTCATTAGCATCAAGCAGATTGAAATATAAAAAAAAACATAATGGTACCTTGAACTAGCGTATGAATACAATAGTAACAACATACATGCAAGATTAAAAACTTAATAAACGAAAACAGTATTCAATAAGAGGCCGATTTTTATAATTCATAGAGGCAGACATCAGAAGAATGGTTTGTCAAAGAGAGACCAATTAACTTGATGGTATTGAGATAGTATGGGTACATATATAGAGAATGAGAAATGTTGTACCTGACAGTACCTAATTAGATTTGCAACTGAAGGACATAGAAGCAATGTATTTAATACTTCCCTTAAAACTGGAGCATATATATCAAGCATGCCAGCTTGTTACATGAAGCAGAAATTTTAATAAAGGTCAACAGTTTCAAATTAATGTGTTAATCCACCACAATTTGTTGATTCTTTCCAAGAAAAGACTGGATTCCTGTACCAGCTCCTTCTACCTATACCGCAGACCGCAGTTGAAGCACCCAAAGGAAAATATGGTGCCTTTCTTGTCAACAATGGAAGCAACCATCCATACCAACATAAACTAAGAGCACCTGGCTTTGCCCATTAACAGGACCCGATTCTATGTCCAAACATCACATGCCAGCAGATGTAGTCAACATCCAGCCAATGCATCAATTCTACCACAAATTACTGTACTATGTATCCAAGGTTCTACCACTGACAATTTGGCTTCGCTTCTTCCTGATGAAGTCTTGATGGCTTTACCCAAGTATGGAACACAACATACATTGGACGTCATTAAATAAATTTAGGGAATTTCATCAGTTAGCACCTTGCTTCTTTTAGGGAAGGCTATTTACCAAGAGAGTATGCGCAACATGCTCCGACGCAGAAGAAGAATTTGAAATATGCTTTGCACCCGATTTCAGCTTTCTTTCGAACTAGCTCACTTTCTGAGCTAGTTCGAAAGTGAGCCAACATTGGATCTTCTTGGCCCATTCCTCGGAAGAGGAAGAAAGCTTATCTTGATCTGCAACTACCAAGAATGCCCAGAAATGTTCTGATCCGGTCTTTCCCAAAGCTAGGGCTTCTGCTCCAACTCCATTTTAGTTCTGTTCTGATTTATGGGACCATCAAACAAAGAACATCACAGTTGCCAACAATGAGGACGAGGACCGGGAATTTCATCTGCATTGGTTTGTAGTCAGGCACGGGATGATCTCGGGGGCAAGGATGACACAAGTAATGTGTTTGACGTTTGTACTCCTATTGCTACTTCTGTGCTGACTAACTTGGAAACCATATAAGAAACATTATGCCAAGTGATAAAGACTCCTCATTGGAGTTCTAAACTCGGACTTATACGAGAAAGAAACATTTTGTCCTCCTTTTCTTATAGGGGCAAACTTGTTCAATTTAGTCATGTGTTTTGCACGCGACAGTCAAGTTTGAGAGAATGTTAACAAGAGGTAGTTAAGTACAAACATTCGGAAGCACATGTTAGCAAAATCGTAATAAAAATAGTTTATAGTAGCAAGTTGCAAAAACGTGATATTAAAGGTACTTTAGCGCAAATTAGCCTACAAATAATACTGACTATTAATAAACACATCATAATATGACATCAAAGAAATCAAACATTTGTACAGCTTCTGGAAGTGTAAATTTGAATTTGAATTATGCAAGGTTTGCATCATCGGTATCGGACCATTCCTATAAGTATTGGTATCAGCAATTTTGGCCATTTTGGTTAGAAGTATCAGGGTTCTTCATCTCGGAAAGCCAAAAAATGTTATAAAGTATTTCAAAAAGCTAGAAATGTGTTTGATATATTTGAACATAACTTTATAATTTTATATATTATAAGTTGTTTCTCGTTAGTTTAAATAGAAACATTCAACGTTGATGACTTGTTCACCCGCAAAAGATATATTGTTTTTTTTAGTTGCTTTTAGACATAGTACAACAACAATAAATAGTTTTGGATGGTATAATATCAATATGGATGAATGTTGTGAATTATAGATATACAACTTCGACAAGTGGTAAGGGTTACATTGTGTTGATAAGGAATCTTATAGACAGTGTGTTGATAAGGAATCTTTATAGACACGCTATAACATGTCGCTCTTCAGAACAACCGAATCATTGACTTGAGTCATTGTGCTAACACTACTTCTCCATAATTATCTATTTTTCTTTCAATTTTTCTCAATCAAATTGACCAGCAAAGAGAGCCCCAACAATGGTTATTGGCCAATAACAGCAGCAATCATTATCGGAGCGGGACATGCTGAAACCATACGATACAGCAAATACATATCATCTATATCAGCTAATAGTGCAACTACGGAATTTACACACATTGTTATTTCAATTTCTCAATATATAATAATGACGCATATATTAACTTTTTAATGAATAAAACCCAACTAATTACAAGAAAAATCACCATATAGTTTCAGCTTCAGTTCATTCAAGTTCATCATTTGGAGCCCCTAATCGGAACCCATCATTAAAATATCATGGCCATTAACAACGTATTAAAGGCCAATTTTGATTGTAGATAGCAACATCAATATTAACCTTCATCATGTTGTTCAAAAATTAGTACATTGGTTCAAAAATTGGATCTAATGGTTTCGTTTTAATGATTCATCAGTCAACAGGTTTCATTGAACCCAAACCCAAAGCTTATTATGAAGGGATAGGGTTCAGTGAACCATTCTGGTCGGCCGCATATGGGTTAACTAAACCTGAACCTAACCCATAGTATTAATAAGGTCATTTCAGGACATGGGTTCGGTGAATTCCTAAAAATACCTGAAGCTTTATAAAGGATAGGGTTTGTCAAAAACCATACAAGTGGACTAGAAATCTAGAGTTGTAGTACAGGTTGAGGGTAAAAAAACCTAAATTATTCCAACACACCACAACAGGCTGAATATCATTCAATTGGCCGAGGTTTGGATTCATGCAACAGTACATACTTCACAAAATCCATTCAACACACTTCAGGAGAGATTTGAACCCATGTGTTTCTTTGAAGTCACGTTAAAGACCACGCCACT
Organism: Iris pallida; assembly: GCA_029216955.1. Classification (NCBI taxonomy): domain Eukaryota; kingdom Viridiplantae; phylum Streptophyta; class Magnoliopsida; order Asparagales; family Iridaceae; genus Iris; species Iris pallida. The sequence goes on along the minus strand of JANAVB010006389.1, from coordinate 9,401,747 downwards.
GCCCCAAAACTCCAGATTGTGAGGATTGAGCATTAAATATTTAAATCGTTCCAACAGGGTTCAATAAACTTATTTCTATCAAAGATTTCTGTGTCCGCAAGATCATCGGGAAATAGAATCTTAGCATCGAACATCACCAATAGCCGGATCTGCCTCGTCATGCTTACAAAGAGCCTCGTAACGCTCACGAAGTATGTCCCCTTGTCGCTTTCCTCCACTCTCTTTCCTCACTTTTCTTTTCTCACAAGTTCTGTTTGATAATTTTGTTCAAAAAGTGACAAGTATAGTCCAGTTCTCGCTTGGTTTCGACCGAAATTATCCTAAATGGCTAAACTGCATTTAGACTTCTGAAACTACCCTTATCAGATGTGACCTACATTATTGGCTAGTTTTGGTATGGATTCCTTGTGATCAGATCCGAAATAGCTGAAGTTTACCAGTTTTTTACCAATATTTTTCAACCTTGGAATTGCTGTATATTGTTGGATTGTATATTGTTGCATCAGTGTGCTTGGAATGACATACACCTTAGCTGACATCTTTAAACTAGAGTGATGGTATATTCGTTATAGACCTCCAGTATCCTTTACAGCGAAAGGCAATAATGACAATAAAGACCGTAAGGGGCTTACTAACATTTAGAAGGTTGTCTGAGTTGTCCAAAATCCACACTTTTTGCAAACAGTGTCCACAAAGGTTGGCCCTCAGGACATTTTTGAGTCAATTGAAGTTGAAAGTAATCCAATTTGAAAGCAAGGTTCATAGTTACAGTTTCTGACCCGACTCATGAGTATCACTATCTGTGGTTTTGACAGTTTCAAAAGTTTCGGATCCGAGTTTCAAAGTTCTTCGTTTAAGAAAGTAAAAAATTAAAAACTATAATTATTAAAAACTATAAATAATTTCATGTATTTAGTCATAATTTAATGTATTATTTGTTCTTTCTTGTTAGGTTTGTATCAAATAATACTAAAATTGATGGATGTTGTGAGTCTATAAATATAAAATTTTGCCATATTTCCCTCTTTTCCTCGTAACATTTTCTTCGCTAAATCAAGCGAAAGAGAATCATAATGTTGGTATCGGCCAGTATCGGAACCAGACATGCCAAAAATGATATGATAGCCAATATGAATAGGTGCCAACCGAAACTGCAAACCTTGTTTGAAACCTTACTTCTGAAATACACATTTAATTCCAATAAACAATTCTAAACCTTACATTCAAAAATAGAGGGTGCTATGAAAGTGAAAATATATATACAATTATTGGAACCCAGTACATATGATTTAGTACAAAAATTATATTCAGCAATTTGAAGTCAACTTAAATATAGACAAGAATCTACATGCTTGACAAAATATACAAAAATATAGAACAGTTCCCTTTTAACATTTTAAATTCCATGAACTCAAACCTTAGCCTTGGCCCTTGATATAATACAAGTGCAAGACTTTAAAACCTAAAAGCAACATTAAAATATAAGAGGGTGATTCAAGAACTCACGGTCATAATGCAAGCATAAGGACTTCTTCCTTTAGCATTATGGCATTCATCAAACATTAGCAGCTTTATCTTTTCGAGCTTGAAAAATCTGTGACGCAAGTTATCAAGGAGAATTTGATGTGTCATTACAAATACCTGCAAAAGAAGTTATTCATAAGAACGGGTATAAGAACATAAACCTAAAATTTGAAATACTGGGCGATTATAATGTTCAGGACTTGGCCCACACGCAAAGCAACTGGTTAAGAACTTGAAATAAAATCTAAGTTATATGAATGACATCAATATAATTTAGAGCTGAAGTAGAGTTGGGTTTGGCCCAACCCAACCCGGAAAATGAACAGGACATGCTGGAGTCTTTTTCCAAACTGGGTTGGGATTGGCTAAAAATTCCAACCCTACTTGAAGTTCATTGGGTTAGGTTTGGGGTTCCCTAAACCCAAAAGTCTAATCAAACAAAGAAATTTCAACCATGGTCAACCCAACATAATCCGAAAAAACAAGTAAAAATTTGGTGTGCCCAACTGTTTTTTTATTTATTTTGTTTTGAAACTAGTATTAAGTATTTTATTCTTCAGGTTAACTTCAATACTGAATTTGATGTGCGTTAGAGAATTAAGATTCAAAAATTGTAGAAGTTTCTAAATCAGTTTGTAGTTATGTAGGATTGACTTGTAAGTGTATCAGTTGTTTAGTAACAGCTTACAAATTTAAGAGATGAAGGATATGATATATTATTAAGCTTGACTTTTGTATTTAATATGAAAAAAGCTCGTTAACTGGTTGAAAAATAGAAAATAAGGACTTCAATAGAAACTCGCGATATATTATCACTTTATAAGTGAAGGACAATGGTATTTTCACCCTTTTTTGTGACGGTGTCAGGGTAGCAAACTGCAAAAATACAAGGTAGCAAACTGCTATTAAAAATATCTATGGTAGAAGTTTAACAAAACAATAAACTTGAAGGTACTTGAGAGCAAATTAGCCAAAATGCAATTGATCAACCCAACCCAAGATTGTTCAACTGGAACTTCGACCCCATGCAACATGGATTTAACCGACCTACGTAAACATGGGATGACTTGATAATGTTCAACAAAGGTTGTGTTGGGTTGGACTAGGTTTTGGGATTTGGTTTGGATTGGGCTTGGGTATTCTACATAACCTGTCCGGCCTACCCTACTTACACTTGCATTATATTTGTGTCTACAAAATAAGAACAAAATCTTGTTTGTTTCAGGAACTCATTGTTTCTTTAAATGACACCCAAATGTGTAAAGGTTCTGCGCAAAACAGATATGCTAACCATATGTATGCTGCCAGTATCTTACTACGATACACGGTTATCTTATGATACGGTAGGATATAGACTATATGATTCGCAGACCAATACAAAGAGGACAATTTATGGCAAGACCAACCAATATGGTGTATTATCTGATAGCACAATGACAAATTAACCTAAGTATGAAAGGGTTGAACTCCACTTTTAAGGTTTAGAAATTATATTTTGATAACCTTACGCTGTAACTCTAAATCTCGGCATTAATGCTCATACAACCATCTAACCCTTTACAAATTGTTTTACAAACAACCTTCTCTTCCTAGAGAGCTATTGGACAACGATTTTCTTTCTAATGTGTTCAATCGACTTCAAACATCATGTCCAATGACAAAGCTTCTTAAGTTGGCCAAATACGATGAGCCGGCAAGGACCAAAACACCAAGGTTGAGGTCTCAACTGTAATTAGGATGTTTAGTTGCAACTTGAGACAAGCATATGGTTTATGGTCTGGACCTTGATTTGGAATAGAAAATGAGGAAAATAATTGGAAACTACCATCGGTGAGAAAACTGTGAAATAAACATCCTACTACCTGAGTGTCCAAACTCAACTGGCGACGGGCAAGAAGCTGCTATGTGTTCGATCAAACAATGGCGTCGAGTACATTGGTCCCTTTGATGCTTATTACAAAGAGCAAGGGATACGACACCAGAAGACTCCGTCCAAGACACCTCAGTTCAATGGTGTAGCAGAGCGAATGAACACTAATGGAGAGGGTACGAAGTTTGCTATCAGAGGCAAACTTACCGGACAGTTACTGGGGTGAGGCTCTTTACACTGCTGCTTATACTATTAATTTATCTCCTAGTACTCCTTCGCAGGGTGATGTGTCTGACAAAATATGGTACAGTAAAGAGCCGTCATACAATCACCTGTGAGTGTTTGGTTGTAAGGCCTTCGTGCATGTACCGAAGGATGAGATATCCAAACTTGAGTCGAAGACAAGGCGGTATATTTTTGTCGGCTACGGTTGGGATGAGTTTGGCTATAGACTCTACGACCCCATGGGAAGAAAGCTCTACAGAAGCAAGGACGAGGTATTCGTCGAGGATCAGACCATAACCAACACTCATGATTCCAAGATGCCTTCTGAGGCTGAAGAATTGTCTGAGTTATAGTCATTTCGCTTCGAGCAGTTCCCAGAGGACATCGCAGAGGATCTAGTTATAGGGAAGCCAGTACATAAAGTTGCTCCCAACCTTGATCATCAGTCTGCTGATAGTGGTCAGGGTAACCCTCAGGAGGATGAGCATGTCGAGGAGGTATTTCCTGAAGGGGAGAAGGTTGTTGATATATAGCCAGCACCAGTGGTTCCGTTGAGGAGGAGCGACAGAGAGCGTCGACCATCTACGAGATACTCACCAAATGAGTATGTGCTACTGACTTATGGGGGAGAGCCCGAAAGTTTCGCAGAGGCTATGGACGACGAACATAGACATGAGTGGATGGAGGCTATGCAGGAGGAGATGAGTTCTTTATAGGCCAACTCCACTTATGATCTGGTACGGTTGCCAAAGGACAAAAAGGCTTTGAAAAATCGATGGATGTTCAGAGTAAAGCAGACAGATGATACTACTCGCCCTCGATACAAAGCGAGACTAGTAGTTAAATGCTACGGTCAGCAAAAGGACGTAGATTATGATGAGATCTTTTCGCCAGTCGTAAAACAGTCGTCTATTCGGATGGTGCTAGCATTGGCAGCCAATTTCGACTTGGAGGTCGAACAGATGGACGTGAAGACGGCATTCCTCCATGGTGATCTTAAGGAGTTGTACATGGAGCAGCCAGAGGGATTCTGTGAGAAGGGCAAGTCACACTTGGTCTGTCGGTTGAGGAAGAGCTTGTATGGTCTGAAGCAGGCTCCGAGGCAGTGGTACAGGAAGTTCGAGTCGTTTATGGAAAAGCATGGTTATGCACGGACGACGTCGGACCACGATGTAATTGTGAGGTACTTTGTCGATGAGGATTTTATCATTTTACTGCTTTATGTTGATGATATGCTACTAGTGGGTCGAAATACCACTAGGATAGCGGAGTTGAAGCGTCAACTGGGCACGACCTTCTCTGTGAAGGATTTCGACGCAGCGAAGACTATTCTTGGGATGGAGATTAGCCGAGAGAGAGTCAAAACTGCTACGCTTGTCCCAAAAGAAGTACATTCACCAGGTACTTCAACGTTTCGGGATGGACGGATCGAAGAAAGTGAGTAACCCCCTTGCAACTCACTTTAAGTTCATTGAGGAGCAGTATCCATCTACTGAGGACCAGAAGGAAGATATGGAACGGGTTCCATATGCTTCAGCTGTGGGAAGCCTCACGTATGCTATGGTGTGTACGAGGTCAAACATCGCTCACGCAGTTGGCACAGTTAACAGGTATCTTTCCAATCTTGGAAGGGTACATTGAGGTGCGGTCAAGTAGGTTCTACGGTACCTTCAGGACACTGCCAATTGTAGACTTTTCTTTGGTGGTGACGAGCCGAAGCTGGTCGAATATACTTACGCTGATATGGCTGGAGATGTAAACACGAGGCACTCGACTTCGGGCTATGTGATGATGTTTACTGGTGGAGCAGTATTGTGGCAGTCACGGTTGCAAAAATGTATTACCTTGTCGACGACAGAGGCAGTATACATTGCGGCGACAGAGGCTTGCGAGGAGTTGTTGTGGATAAAGAAGTTGTTGCAGAAATTTGGGCTAAAGCAATAGCAGTATACTTTACTTTGCGATAGCTAGAGTGTCATTCAGCTTGTGAAGAACCAGACATTTCATAGTCGGTCCAAGCACATTGAAACTCGGTATCATTGGATACGGGATGTGGTTGAAAAGAAGGACGCGATGCTTGAGTAGATTCATATAGATGACAACAGAGCAGCCATGTTCACGAAGGTGCTTCCAAGAGGAAAATTCGAGTATTGCAGGAGGATCGTCGAGATGACGACCCCCTCCACATAGTTGTGAAGGGGAAGATTTGTTGGAGTGGGTAGAGTTCACAACCTATATAGAAAAAATTTCGGAGTCGGATTGGGTATTCCTATATATAATATAAATATTCTAATATATTTGGATTGAATATTTCTATATATAGTAGGAATATCCCAATGGAGTTGGATTGGGTATTCCTATATATAATAGGAATACATCAATAGTTTAGATCGAGTATTCCTACATATAATAAAATACCTCAATTAGTTGTGGGTTTGAGATTATATATACTAGGTGTTTCCTCACCATAAAACATATCTCAAAAAAAGAAAAAGAAAAGAGGGGAGCAATAGTACTTTACAACTTTTGAAAGAGAAAAGATTGAAGACTATTGTGAAGGATAGATCGTTTCGAATAATTTTTGACCTCTTGTACTTCGGAGTCTACAATCAAATTTTTTTCTTTCAAGTGAGTTGTGGTGATCCGTTTGGATAGGAAGGAGCTTGTAGAGGGTGTATTCTCTTTAGTCCATTAGTGGAGGTTCTTCAGGGTTGGACTCCGATCGTTCCATGGTTTTTTCCATTTGGGTTTTTTACGTCAAAAATATATGTCTACGATTTGTGTTTGATATTTTTGGTTTGTGTGCTTTTGCTCGGTTCTCTCGTAGGACTCTCTGGTCTGGGGGAACGTTTTCCGCGCTTCGTTCCCAACAACAGTTTGTTTTCGATGTTTATCATTTTTTTTTATATTTCTTTAAACCTTTCTGTGTTCTATTTTGGACTTTTTCTTTGAAGAATTTCCTATGCATCTTTTCAAGAGCTGTATAAGTTAAACATTATTATAAAACAACACAATAAAATACTATTTGAATCGTTGATTGCTAGGAGTCGAATTCTAATTGATTCAATGATGTTACATCCATGAATAGTGCAATCATGTAATGCTACTGTCACACACTTTTCTCCTAGTTATCAACTCTACAATGAACTCAGCACTTAATACTTGATAAAGCTCCTTATTATTCTCAATGGTGTCAACTCCCAATCCAATTTACTAGGGAACAATGCATCTTCTGATACACGATACATAACCTAAGCATGTAGGCCTAAACTCTTGCATCGAAGATCATTTGAAGTTAACAAGTATGATCAGTAAACTTTTAATACGACTCGTTCCAATAATCAAAGACTGATACAACTTATAAGGTAAGAAGATGTTTCATGGAACATAGATGACAAATTTGGTGCACAAGAACTAAGTAATTCAAGCTTTCGCTTGCTTGAATTATAACAGTATAAAATGCTTGAATAGGAGGAGACGTCTAAATTAATACTCGACTAGAAATAGAAACGGAGTTAAAGAAGAGAGAGGGGTCATAAGTAAATAAATAAATAAACCTCGTACTGGCGGAGCTTGTCGTTCCAAGTGGCGGCGTCCCAGAAGTCGACCCCCATGTCCCCCCAGAACTTGCCCACCTTCAAGTTGGTGTGCATCTCCAGTACTTGCGCTTGCTTCAATATGCCAAAGATGAAGCCAGATAAGCATCATTAATGAAGAAGAAAGAAGAGAGAGAGAGCGAGAGAGAGAGAGAAAGACCTGTTGGACCAAGACGACGGTGGGGACGAGGAAGACCGCTATGTGGTCGGAGGGCTTGGTAATGGCGTGGGCGTAGGAGCGGAGGAGCATGACCGCGATGAGGGTCTTCCCCGAGCCCGTCTCGAGGAAGACGATGGTGTTCTGCTTCCTCGCTATCTCCAGCGCCTCCAGCTGATAGCTGTCACTCGCTCGCTTCTCCCCCCATTAGAACCAACCTAATAGAAATCAAAAGAGGAGAAGAGAAAACATGGAGGAGGAGAAGGAGGAGGAGGAGGAGGAAGACCTTCTGGCGAAAGTTTCCGGATCGGGAGATGGTTCCCCCGCGGCGGCGCCGAGAACCTCCCGGTCCTCCTCCTGCGACGTCCCGGCACCCATCACCTCTTCCTCTTCCACGCCGTTGCTCTCCGTCTTCTTCTTCTTCATGACTCTGGCGGTGGCTCTGTCTATTTTGAATTCCCAACCCGAATATATGAGAGGATGGATAGATATAGGAAATTGTAGAAGAAGAGTAAAGCGTATTAAATAAGGAACCAAAGGAGCGACGAGGGCGAGGGGGTTTTCTGTCAACATCAATTAAAAGCATGCATTTTTCCCAGGTACTGTGCTGGGTGCGCTTGCACTGCATCCGTCCGGTCCAGGAGGATGCGGTCATTGTGCTTCCGGCTGACTCCTCAGCAAACTCACCAGATTCTCTCTCTCTCTCTCTCTCTCTCTCTCACAAGTGGGACAGCATTGATTTCAGGTCATGAATCAGCACAAGCTTGAACTCGACTTGCATTTGGTCCTATCCCTGGTCCTGCGCATGAACAAGGTTATAGGCAATTAAACCCGTCTTAACTCATACTAGAATTTTTTTTTAAGGGTTAATTATACTGATCCTCCCTATATTTCATGAGTATTACAGGAATTACATTGACCATTTATCTCATTTGTAAATTTTATTAACTACAGGGGTGGTCGGTGTTATTAGTTTCTATAAAAATAGAAACTATATGGAGGTCCGTGTAATTAGTTTCAAAGCAGGGATCGTCCGCATAATTAGTGTAAAACATAGAGGTAGGTAATACAATTAACCTTTTTTAATATGGTTAAAAAATAGTTTAAATATTTACATACATTTTAATTAGAATTTTTTATATATATTTATATTTTAATTATAATTTGTTATAGATATATGTGTAGATGCTAGATCATATCAGGTGGTTAAAAACTATTAGTTAGGATTTTCTTTTCCTTAAATTTTATTTGTGACGACTCATTTAGAGTTTTTTTTTTTAATTGTTAAAATTTAGTTTTGAAATTATCTTTCTTTGTATCCTTTTTAATCAATCGAGGATATACATACAGAGCCATAGGCTCATACTCTTATATATGAACCATCCCACGTGTGTTCCATGTGGAACAATATGTTTGCCTAACAATTTAAATAGATAGAAATAAAAGATCCCATAATGTTAATGTTGATGTTGATGTTAATGTTAATATCAATATAAATATTAATATTAATATTAAATGTTAATATTAATATTAATTTTAATTTTAATTTTAACTTTAATGTTAATGTTAATGTCAATGTTAATGTCAATGTTAATGTTAATGTCAATGTTAATATTAATATTAATATTAATATTAATATTAATATTAATGTTAATGTTAATATTAATTTTAATGTTAATATTATTGTTAATATTAATTTTAATGTTAATATTAATTTTAGTTTTAATTTTAATTTTAATCTTAATTTTTATTTTTATTTTAATTTGGAGGGACAAATGGCATTATTCTTATTTAAATTTCTAGGCAAACATATTTGATAAATTCCTAAACAAAGATTTGGTAGGTTATTATTTATCAATTATTTTATGGGATCTTTTATTTTCATCTATTTAAATTTTCTCTTCAAGTCACTATATCTTTATTGGCCAAAGAAATAAAAAAAAAAATATTTGGTAGACAAATATTTATTTATCAAATCTTTTATGAGATCTTTTCTTTCTATCTCTCTCTCTTCTAAGTCACTATATTTTTATCGGTCAACATGGAAACCACGTGGGATGGCTCATATAATATTATGAGCCTATGGCTCATATCCCGTCTTTCATATATATATATATATATATATATATATATATATATATATATATATATATATATATATATATATATATATATATATATAGTTCCGCTCTAATAGGCTTGCAAGCCTATCATATGAAACACTACAGTTTGGTTTAACGGAGGAGTCAGTCCGGATGTATACATCCGTATGGAAGAAGAAATATTATGGTTTTTTTTTTATTAAATGCTACAAGATTTTATTCTATCTTAAGAAATAAAGGCTAACATATTTAATTCTATCTTAAAAAAATAGTAGGTGTTGTGAAGCCTTTACTATTCACCATTATGTCATGAGTTACACATGACCCTTGGGATCATGTAACTCATGACCCTTGGGTTATGTAACTCATGACCCTTGGGTTGCCCCTTATCCCTATATATATGGCCCTTGCCATATGATGAAATAAAGTGAATAAAAATACTATTCTACGATATATAGTATCCCTTCAAACACGTTATCAGCACGATTGCTGAAGCAAGGAGAATCGACGTCCAGATCTCGACGCCATCCTTCCTTTTTCCTAGTCGATCCGACCAGAGGCTGGTAACACTTCTTAAAAAAAAAATTTACAAATTATTGTTTGAATGAAAATTAGCAATATATATCTAACAATCTAAGAGTGATATTCTTTATATTGCTAACGTTCAAAACAAATTTGCTTCTTATTAAAACAAATATTGTTCACTGTACAACAAATTGACTTATTGTTAGACCAACTTGTTGTTGAACAAATTGTCTTGCTGTTAAACCAATTGTTACTATTTTGTACAACAATTTTTGTTACTTGCTTGTGTACTCATTACTACTTACTGTTCTGTGTACATCTCATTGAAAAAAAAAATTACTTACTGTAATATTGACAGATTGCATATTAGCTTCTGGACTGAACTGTTTTATTAAGCACCGTGGTATTTTTATTATGAGCTCTGTAACATTTATGATTATGCATAAATATTTAATTTTAATTTATGCATATTTTTTACATGATAGATAAAATGGCCAAAATAGCGAGTGTCGATTTCGAAGTACTAGATGCTGCTGGAAAAAATTATTTGAGCTGGCACGTGGACCTGAAGTTCCACTTACGTGTCCAGGGCTTATTAGCCACAATTTCAACTCCTCTTCCATCGACTCCGGCCACTGGTACGGGAAATATAGCAGACACTGCTGTGGTTGTTTCTACAGTGAACGTCTCTGATATAGATAAGGCGAAAGCCATTATCTACATCAGGAGACACATTGATCGGACCCTGAAGGCCGAATACCTCACTGTGGAAGACCCAAAGGAATTGTGGACTGCACTGGAGGACCGCTATAAACATCAAAAAGATGTAATCCTCCCACGTGCAAGATATGATTGGGAAAACCTTCGACTTCAGGACTTTAAGTCCGTAGCTGAGTACAACTCAGCTCTCCATAATATCACCTCACGCCTGAAGTTGTGTGGTGAAGAAGTCTCGGAGTATCGCATGTTGGAAAAAACTTATACATCCTTCCACGAGAAGGACGCAATCCTCATGCAACAGTACCGTGAACGAAAGTTCAAAAAGTACTCTGAATTGCACTCCACCCTGATGATGGCAGAGCAAAACAGAGAACTTCTCTTGGCCACTCATAACCTACGCCCTGCAGGCTCAGCTCCTCTTCCAGAAGCTCATTTTTCTTCCAAAAAGCAGAAGAAAAATAAGGACAAATCTAACATGGGGAATGCCCATAAGAGGCCGGCCAGAAGTCCACCCCAGAACAACTTTTATCCCCAGAGCAGCAAAAGTGGGGCAAAGAAGAAGTGGAAGAAGACCACAGAACTGATGTCCATTCCCAAGAAAAATTGGGAGGACAAATGCCACAAATGTGGCATGACTGGACACTGGTCCAAAAACTGTCGCACCCCGCGACATCTACAAGATCTGTATTAAGCAAGCCATAAGTCTCAAGTTGAAACAAATCTGGTAGAAAAGCAGCCGTCTACTCAGTTCTCGGCGGAAGACTTCGAGAACGACGACCTACTCGACTAGAGCCACTATCTTATTTCATGCTTTTAAAAACTTATTGCCGCATTTTCATATTATGCTTCTTTTTTATTATAAATTATGCATTTTTGCAAGCAACTTATTGACCTCTCTATATCGGCCCGTCGATCGATATAAGAGAATTTTTTTTAAAAAAAGTTGTATTTCAAAACCGTTGTTTTAGTTACGATTGTTTGTTATTGTTTTTTTTTCCATTGATCTATAGATGAAGTGTGAATACCTTGTGGACAGTGCCTCGACGCACACAATCCTTCGAGAAAAAAGCTATTTTTATAGCTTATATGATTATGACGGTCCCGTTATTACGATATCAGGACTATCAAACATAATAGAAGGATCTGGTGAAGCAATTATATTGCTCCCAAATAAAACAAGACTAATAATAAAAGATGCACTATTCTCTCCTAAATCAAATAGGAACCTCATAAGTTTCAAGGACATTCGTTTAAACGGATATCACTTAGAAACAAATGAAATAAATGAGGCAGAATATCTGTATGTTACTCGTCTAAAAGATGGTTCAAAAACTATCTTAGAACGATTCAAGGGACTCCCGTCGGATCTCTATCATACTCATATTCAATCAACAGAAGCTAACATGATTGTGCACCAGAAGTGTCATTCATCGCCAAAATTTAAACTTTGGCATAATAGACTGGGTCACCCAGGAGCAGCTATGATGAAACGAATCATAAGCCAATCCACTGGACACAACCTGCAGAACCTGAAGATTCTTCAGAAGTATGATTACTCGTGTCTACCTTATTTTCAAGGCAAAATTATAATGAGACCATCCCTTTTGAAAGTGGGACTAGAGTCTCCTAGCTTCTTAGAGAGAATTCATGGAGACATTTGCGGACCTATACACCCCGCAAGTGGTCCATTTAGGTACTTTATGGTACTTATCGATGCATCTACTAAATGGTCTTATGTGTGCCTTTTGTCCACCCGCAACTTAGCTTTTTCTAAGCTATTGGCACAAATAATTAAGTTGCGGGCTCATTTCCCCGATAACCATATCAAAAAATTAAGACTTGATAATGCGGGTGAATTTACTTCACAGGTTTTTCAAGACTATTGCCAAGCAACTGGCATCGAAGTTGAACATCCTGTAGCTCATGTTCACACCCAGAACGGGTTAGCATAATCTCTTATTAAGAGATTACAATGGATTGCTCGTCCATTATTGATGCAGTCACAGTTGACTGTGGAAGCTTGGGGTCATGCTATATTGTATGCCGCATCACTTATTAGAATACGGCCTTCTAGAGGTCATATTCTACCTCCGATGCAGCTCGCTTATGGTTCACCTCCAAATATCTCTCATTTGAGAGTTTTTGGTTGTGCTGTTTACGTCCCCATTGCTCCCCCACGGAGGACCAAAATGGGTCCATAACGTCGATTAGGTATCTATGTTGGGTTTGACTCACCCTCTATAATTAGATACCTAGAACCCCTGACGGGTGACGTATTTAAGGCACGTCTTGATGACTGTGAGTTTGATGAAGGATTATTTCCTAAACTGGGCACACAGTCTAAGAAGCCAGAAGCTTCTAAGACAATTTCTTGGGACACAAAAACTTTGTCTCATTTTGATCCGCGTACAAGTCAATGTGAAGATGAGATCCAGAAGATATTACATCTTCAGAACACTGTACATCTACTTTCGGATATATTTACTGACAACCAGAAGATTGTCAGATCACACGTCCCTGCTGCCAACACGCCAGCTAGGATTGACATTCCCAAAGATGGATGCAAATCCGTCGACAGCAGAAATAGCAATACCTCAATTAAAAAGAGGACGCCCACCATGTTCGAGAGACAAAGTCCCTCGTAAAAGAAAAAACCCTAGAAAAATTAAGAAGATCCCAACACAAGATGCTGAGCTCAGATCAGCTACCTCTCCTCTCCTAGTTTCCCATGAAGAGGAATAAACAGGAGAAATATTATTAAATTATGTACGTACTGGAGAGGTACTGAACAAAAAAAGCACAGTCGTCGACGACGATTTTTCGTTCAATATTGTCGTTCACGTCACTGAAAATGACGATGACATTGATCCACGGTCTCTAGCGGAATGTAAACGCAGAGGCGATTGGCCAAAGTGGAACGAGGCAATAGGAGTAGAGCTGGACTCACTCTTGAAACGCGAAGTCTTTGGACCAGTAGTCCAAACACCTGAAGGTGTAAAACCTGTGGGATATAAATGGATCTTCACAAGAAAAAAAAATGAACACAACATAGTTTGTGCGCTACAAAGCACGCCTTGTAGCACAAGGTTTCTCCCAGAAACCGGGAATAGATTATGAAGAAACATATTTTTCGGTCATGGATGGGAATACTTTCAGATTCCTGATCAGCCTCTCTTCTCTGAAAAGCCTAGAAATGCAGCTCATGGACGTTGTGACTGCATATCTTTATGGCAATATAGATAAAGATATCTATATAAAACTCCCTGAAGGATATAAAATTTTACTAGAGAAAACAGATAGACCTCGGGACACCTATTCTGTAAGGTTACAAAGATCATTGTACGGTCTTAAACAATCAGGAAAAATGTGGTATAACAGACTAAGTGAGTTTCTTGCTACGCAAGGATTTACTAATGATAAAGTCTGCCCGTGTATATTTATAAAAAGATCGGGAACAGGATTTGTTATAGTCGCCATTTATGTCGACGATTTAAATCTCATTGGATCTCCTGCAGAGATTGTAGAAGCATGAAAAAGAAGGGATCTTTCTTTTAATCCCACATCGGAAAGGAGAAGAAGGGAGGCCTCATTCCACTCTATATATAGAGACCTCTTGCCTCCTTTGAAAAGGCACCAAAAAAATAAATAAAGAAAAGGGAGCCCGTTATCCAGGGAGCCCGTTCGAGCCACAAGTTGCAGTTGTTCTTCTCTTCTTCTGGGTCGGCTGCAAGCTCTTCACTCGCTGTTATGGCGAGGATAATTTGGACTCTGAGTACTATGCGCCCCACGGGCTGGTACGAAGAAGTCCAAGGCGGCACGGGCCATGCGCCGCAAACGTGATATGCCAATGGCAAACCAGAAGCATGCGCTCACAATCATGCGCGCTGCTGATGGTAAGCTGTATAAGGTCGACTCGGGTGCTGCGGCGCCGGAAACAAGCCGACCTTCAAAGTCCTTGTCTCACTTGGGCGCATTTATTGCGTTCACAACCAAGTCGAGCAAGGCAAACCTAGTGGTCTTGAACTCCCGCGCCTCCTCTGGTTGTGCGTCTGAGGTCCGTTCAAGTCACTTTAAATGTTGTTCCCCCACTACTGATCGGGAGATCAGGGGGTACAGCATTCACTTGACCACCCCGGCGCTTGGCTTTGCCATGCGCCTTGAAGGGGGTGCAAAGGTGGCACTCTCACTTGACCACCCGGCGCTTGGCTTTGCCATGCGCCTTAAAGGGGGTGCGAAGGTGGCGCTCTCACTTGACCACCCCGGCGTTTGGCCTTGCCATGCGCCTGAAGGGGGTGCGAAGGTAGCACTCTCCTCCAACGATCTGCGCAACGTGATCACTCACAAAAACGTCGATCAGGAGAGCCGACCAACAAGCATAATGCGCCCCTCACAGGGCACACTTGTGCCACGGTCGCCATCAACTGCTGCTACCGCAAGACAGTGGCTCCACCACCAAGGCAGTCTGTGTTCCAACAATTGCAACCTGTTGTACCTGTCTTTCAGCGCATCACTTCGCCCCGTCAGAGTGAATCACTTCCTCGTCAGCACACAGGCGCATCTACCAGCCTGGGGCTCTTCCATCATAATGAGGCTTAGGTACATCTATGTCTATTCCAACTCGGCGAATCTCAGTCTTCTGAAGGAACCGTCAAAGCTTCTTCAAACAAAGAGAATCATCATCCACAGTACAACGTCTTGCCAAGGAGGAGGATCCGTCGAATCCATCTTCGTCGAGAAGTCAAAGGGAGAGACAACAAAACTCTCTTAAACTGTTGCTATTCATAGGCCAGGGCAAATCAAACCCATGCGCCAAGTGGCAACCTTCCCGAAGTCAGTGCAATGAACTTGTATTTTTGATAAATGAACTCGCCTCTTCGAATTCAGCTAAGTCAGGGAGCCACTAATGCTCTGAAGAACTCAACAGACGGACCAATGAAGATGCGCCATACACGGATGCGCCCTTCGGCATCAGGCGCATCACACAGACGCACCCTTCAGTACCAAGCGCATCGCAGAGGGTACGCCCCCACACATCTCCATACCGAGTGGAACGCCAACCGACGCGCCCACTCAGCTGTCCATCGAATGTCACCAACATTAAATGCTGAACTGACAGAGTTGGCAGCACGCCTCCCAAAGTCTGAACAGTTGACAGCTTTTTCAGAAAATGAAGCGTCGGCAACGTCGGCAACGTCAGCATCATCATGACGTTATTTCGACGGCTACTGCCACGTGGCCACTCCACCAACCGCATGCGCCTCTACGGCCATGCGTCCAAATCAGCATGCGCCTCAAAAGCCATGCGCCCCAGACTGCTCTCTGATCCCGAAAGACAGAAGGAAAGTCGCCTGCATGCGCCTCAAAAGCCATGCGCCCCAAATGGTTTGTAACTCCTAAAGGTTATGAGCCGCAGCCTCCTCCTGCGCCCAATCCAAGGCGCAGCTCACCAGATCACTCCTCTCCACCAAATCCGAGATCTTCGAACCATGAGTCGACGACACGTGTCCTTTGACTCAACTCATCCAAGATTTCAGCAACGGAAAGATCTTCTCTCTGCTACGTGCCGGCTCACAACAGCAGTATGAAGAATTCTCCCCCTCGATCAGGGCACAGCATCCATGCGCCTCCATCAGCAACCTCCACGTGGCGTCCCCACACCGGCGCATCCTACATGCGCGTATGAGCAGCCAGCCTGCAAAACTATAAATAGAAGGATCATCTCCTTCACACAGAGGAGGCTCACAAAATAAAAGGGGCTCACAAAACAGAAGGGACTCACAACACAAAAAGAATCCACAACAGAGAATCACCGGAGAGGCAGTTCTAGACACTCAACGTCTTCCTCCTCTCAGCAAGCTCCAGCACCCAGAGCAATCAACACCTTCAGAGAACCGATAACCGTCGTCAGCCGGTCAACGGAGTCAACGCATTACCACTCGCTCCATTGGCACTAAGGACCCAGCTTAAACAAAAGTGTACTCCTAGGACTACATCTAAGTCCTATATTGTATCACTGTTCTGTTTGTATTAAGATTTCAATCAGAACAATTTTAATGGCAAATAAGCTGGCGACTCTGCTGGGGACCTCTTTCTCCTCTACCGAGAAAGTCGTGTCACAGGCCGACGACGTGAAGGTGGGCTCCTCCCACAAGACGCTGGTAGTGCGCCTCAATCAACAGGCGTACGAGGAGTTCATTTCTGAAGGAAGTGCGAGTCCTTCGAAGCGGCTGTCGAAGCCGAAGAAGACCCGTGCAGTCTGGGTGCGCAAAGTCGACGCCTCGGGCACCACCGTTGAAGGGGATGCGCCCGTCCAGCCTTCCCTTCCTGTTGACGTCCTCAGCAGTCAAGGTGCGCCCGCTGATGCAGCGCATCTCTCGGGGAAGCGTGCGGCTGACCGCGTTCCCCAGCCATCTTCCTCTCAGGCGAGGAAGATACGTCGACGGAGCAGGGGCGCAGCCAATGCCCCGCGCATTACTTCTGATGCGCCACAAAGAGCCTCTGTCTTTGACAGACTCACTCGCTGTAACGGCGAGGAGAATTTGGATGCTGAGTACTATGCGCCCCAGCGGGCTGGTACGAAGAAATCCAAGGCGGCACGGGCCATGCGCCACAAACGTGCTATGCCAGCAGCCGGCCAGAGGCACGCGCTTACAATCACGCGCGCTGCCGATGGCAAGCTGTACAAGGTTGACTCAAGTGCTCCTGCACCGACAACGAGTCGACCTTCAAAGTCCTCATCTCACTTGGGCGCATTCACTGCGTGCACAACCAAGCCGAGAGAGGCAAACTCAGTGGTCTTGAACTCCCGCGCCTCCTCTGGTTGTGCGTTTGAGGTCCGTTCAAGTCACTTCAAATGCTGTGGTTCCCCCACTACTGATCGTGATGCCTGCTTGGTATTAGATCAGGGGGCGCAGCACTCACCCGACCACCCCGGCGCTTGGCCCTGCCATGCGCCTGAGAGGGGTGTGAGGGTAGCACTCTCCTCCAACGACTTGCACAACGTGATCACTCACAAGCGCCGGTCAGGAGAGCTGACCAACAAGCACGATGCGCCTCTCACGGGGCACACTTGTGCAGTGGTCACCATCAACTGCTGTTGCAAGACGGCAGTACCGCCAAAGCAGTCGGTCTTCCAACGGCTACAATCATCGACACCCCTCCGACATCGCCTTGGGACAAAGGTGTCAGCAGAAGAGGAACTAAAGATTGCGTCATGCAACGTGATCTCCAATTCCTCATCTGTCCGGAAGACGACTGCCAATTCCTCGTCTTCATCTAAAAGCCAGTCGAGGAAAACCAAGGCAGCTGTCACAACCTCTGGGGTGTTCGAAGGCACTCGGTCAAGGAAGAAGTCCTTGGAGGAAGCTGGGGGTAGCCAGACCCTTGTTCAGCCTCCTTCCGAAGACGAAGATGTCCAAAGCACAGCTGCGGCGGATCTTCATCAAGGCGAAGATGGCCTCCCTGAAGCCCCTCAAAATGACGATGTCCTCCAGGACACCGCCGGGGGTAGTGCTGAAAACGAAGAGGCCCTCCAAGACAGAGCTGAGGGCAGTCAGGCCCTTGCAGATGCGCCTGTCGAAGACGAACTCCAGAATGTGGCTGGGGGTGGCCAAACACCAGGAGAAGTAACTCCCCCACATGAGAGTGAGGCTGAGAGCGAAGCCTCAACTAATCCATCCACTTCCGGCCGTGTCATGACAGTATACATGACCGGGGGTGATCTTGAGGCTGATGCGCCACCACAGGACATTGTCCAGCGCATAGACTCGTTAGAGGGAGGACTCAAAACTCTCTCTGCCTCAATGCAAGCACTGACTCAAGCAGTGTTTGAGATGCGGTCGGCCTTGATCAGGACACCTTCAAATGGTCCCGACCCAGGAGCTAATGGAGAGTCGAGTGTGCCCCTCCAGCGGACACCCTTAGACACAGAAGCACCCCGGACATCGGAGCCCTCAAACGCTCCACTCCAGGTAGTACCTCCTTCCCTGGCTCCTAGCTCCACGGAGGATGTGGTCGAAATGATCAAAGATCTGCGGGAGCGCTTCGAGTCCAAGAACAGGCAGGAGGAACGCCAGAAGATGGGCATTCCCCAGCCTTATCCACTTGAGTGGAACAAGGTGGTTTATCCCCCAAAGTATAAACCACAGACACTCACGCCGTATGACGGGAAGGACTCTCCACGACGGTACTTGACGTACTTCCAGTCGCAGACAGGGCATCTTCCGAAGGAGGACGCGCTCCTCACCAGCATCTTTGTTGGGGCCCTGAAAGGGGTGGCGTATGACTGGTACTGCAGCCTCCCCGATAATTCCATATCGTCCTTCGACGACCTGACACGCCTCTTCCTCGACCGCTTCTACGACGGTGGGAAGGACATGACGATGGCGTCTCTCATTGAGATACGCCAGAAGGACAAGGAAACGGTTCGGGCATTCATCGAACGCTTCCGTCAGGCCTGCTTCAGGTTACCTCCAGGCATGCCAGAATATGCGCTTCTCTCCGCTTGCAGTATGAACATGCTACCTGCAGTAAAGCTCTGGCTTAACTCTACTCCCCCTCCCGATTGGAGCTCCCTAATCATTGAAGCTGAAGCTGCAGAGAAGAAGGCGGCCAATGCACGTCTTCTGGGTGTTAGCTTCCCCGCCTTTGACGATAAGGGGAAAAAGTCCGCAACCAACAATTCCGGACGAGAAACAAAGGGGAAACAGGCATTGACAGTTAATGCCTCGAAGGGCGCATCGGCGCCTACTCAAAAGCCTCCATTGGCACCGAGACCCAAGGAGGTTTATTCATTCAATGATGACGACACCCTGCAACTCTTTGAGATACTGAAGCAGGGTGACAAGATCAAGCTTCCGGACCCGAAGCGGCCCGATGAAGTCGGGAAGGTGGACAACCCAAGGTACTGTCACTACCATCGGTTTGTCGAACACCCGACTAAGGACTGCTACGTCCTCAAAAATTACATCCAGCGCATGATCAATGCGGATGTAATTTCCGTCGATTACGAAGAGAAGACGGTGTCGGCCAATCTGGTTTCGCTTCAGTTCGGCACCTTGCCGCCAACTACCACACAAGATGGCGTCGTCCCCATCCCTAAGGCGACAATGGAGGTGGTGAACTTGCCACCCACCCGTGACAATGTGAGTGGACTTGTCCCACTCACCACATCTCGAGGAGAGGTCCTCTGGGTTCACCCCGACCTCGTCTCCGAGGTAACTCAACCGGAGGTACGCCCTACCTCCAAAGCAACAGGCAGGAAGATCAAGTCTTGCCGCACGGTCTCTTCTTCAACGGAAGAGGCGCTTCCTGTGCAGACGCGTGCACAACGGAACTCCCAGCCCGGTGAAGCTGCCGCCGAAGTGGTGCCTCCTGGCACCATCCCTGAGGAGGGTCCATCCAAACCCTCAGCAGCAAACAAAAGCAAGTGGAGGCCCGTTTCGACAGACCTCTGCGGAAAGAAAATGCTTCGGGGCTAGCCAAGCCCCATAATTTTGACATTCTGGCACAACTGGCCAGTACTCCTGCACGCTTGTCTTTGTTCGAGCTCCTGCGACCCTCCGAAGAACCTTCGAGAACTTCGGGGCTTACAGGGACGTCTGGCATACATCCGGAGGTTCATAGCAAACCTCTTCGGTAAATGTCAACCCTTTACTCAGCTCATGAAGAAGGGAGTCTCTTACGTCTGGACAGAGGAGTGCCAAAAGGCTTTCGACGACATCAAGGCTTACTTAACAAGCCCGCCAGTCCTAGTGGCACCTGTCGCCGGCAAACCATTCCTCCTCTACGTCCGTGCCATGGATCATTCCCCCGGCGCTTTGCTAGCTCAAAACAGCGATGCAGGCTACGAGCAAGCAATCTACTACCTCAGTCGAACACTCATCGGGGCCGAACACCGGTACAACCCCGTTGAAAAGGAGTGCTTGGCTTTGGTGTTTGCCATTCAGAAGACTCGTCATTACGTCTCGGGCCAGACAATTCACGTCATCTCCCGAGTCAATCCGCTCAGAGTTCTCATGACAAAGCCAGGGTCATTAAACTCCCGGCTGGCTACATGGGCGATCCTACTAACACCATACAACATGGTGTTTGTCCCGCAGAAGGCAGTCAAGGGTCAGGCTCTGGCTGACTTTTTAGCTGCATACCCCATCCCAGAATCTTCAAAACTCTATGAAGACATCCCGGATGAAGTTCAAGAATCAAATGTCACTGAAGGAAGCCCCATTTGGCGGATGTTCTTCGATGGCGCTTCAAGAACGGGCCCCAATGGCCAAATCATCGCAGGAGTGGGGGTAGTCTTAGTCTCCCCCGATCAGCTGGTCATCCAGCGCGCATACTCCCTTTCGAAGCCGTGCTCCAACAATGTTGCTGAGTACAATGCACTCGTCATGGGACTCCAGCTAGCACAACAGCTGGGGGTGGATCATCTGGAAGCCTACGGTGACTCGAAACTCATCGTAAACCAGATTCGGGGGCAATACGAGGTTCGCCATGAAGATTTGATCCCTTACCATGAAGTTGCATTGAACATCATTTCAACCTTCACTGGGTTCTTCATCGAACATGTACCCCGCCTACAAAACTTGGAGGCTGACGCTCTAGCTGGCCTCGCAGCCTCATTGGCCGCGCCCCTTGGGACTCAACACTATGTCACGGTAACTGGCCGATACTTGATTTGTCCCAGAAACAACCTATGTTTGCAAATGGCTCACGCCATGCCGACAAACACTGGGGTTAATGTCCGAGATTGGAGGTTCCCGTTCATCGACTTCGCCGTCTACGAAATCCTTCCGGAAGACCCGAAGGAAGCCGTCTCAGTCAGGAGACGCTCTCTTCGATTCTACTACGATACAGCCACTAAAACGCTGTACCGACGCTCCTTCGATGGGCTTCTCCTTCGATGCCTGTCTAACGAAGAAGCAGCCGAAGCTCTTCGAGAAGCTCATGACGGAACTTGCGGAGCTCACCAACCAGGGCCTAAGTTGCAAGATCGACTGCGACGTATGGGCTACTACTGGCCAACCATGGTTGCCGACGCAGTGGAATATGCTAAGAAGTGCCATGCATGCCAAATTCATGCAGACTTCATACATACACCATCTGAACCTCTACATCCTACAGTCGCCTCCTGGCCATTCGAAGCCTGGGGCATGGACATTATAGGGCCAATCACCCCTCCTTCATCAAGAGGACATCATTTTATCCTGGCCATCACCGATTACTTCTCCAAATGGGCGGAAGCAGTCCCACTAGCGGAAGTAAAAAGCTCCAGGGTGGTCAGCTTTATCAAACACTATGTCATTTACCGTTTCGGGGTACCCCGGCGGATCATCCATGACAATGGTCCTCAGTTTATCAGCCACATTTTCAGCAGGTTCTGTGACAAGAATTGCATTCAAAACGTGGCCTCAACCGCCTACAATCCGGCAGCAAACGGATTGGCCGAGGCGTTCAACAAAACTATCGTCAGGCTACTCAAAAAAGTCGTGTCATCCAACAAACGCGACTGGGACGAAAAGCTTGGCGAATGCCTTTGGGCCTACTGCACAACGGTACGAACCCCAACAGGCAACACTCCATTCTCCCTGGTCTACGGGAGCGAAGCAGTACTGCCTCTCGAGATACAGATACCTTCGCTCCGCGTGGCAATCACAAACGATCTCACAGAAGAAGACAATCAACGTCGTCGTCTGCGGAAACTGGAGGCACTTGACGAAAAGCGTCTCCTAGCTCAACAACGCATCGAACTTTACCAAGCCCGTATATCACAGGCTTTCAACAAGAAGGTCAAGCAAAGAACTTTCCAAGTTGGCGACCTGGTTTTAGCAGTCAGAAGGCCAATGGTGTTAATTCACAAGACACCAGGGAAGTTCGAGGCCAAATAGGAAGGACCCTTCATCATTGAGACGGTATACTCAAACGGTGCTTACCGCCTCGCCAAACCCAATGGGGACTTGTTTATGATGCCCATCAACGGCAAGTTCCTAAAGAAGTACTATTCTTGACATCCTCCAGACATGTACTTCCTCAAATAACCTCTTTTCACAAAATCAATCGCTTCCGGAACCCAGCTGTTCCGTGGCATCCTTCCGTAGAAAGATAACCACGTCCACATTACCTCTGAGTTGTCTCTCTACATCCTACAAAGCGGAACCTTACACTTCGTGAGCTTACGCTACCCTTCATGTTTACCACGTCCACATTACCTCTGAGTAAACATCCCGTACAAGCAACTCCTACGTTGTCGTACATTTGATCGCAGAACTTCCACGTCCACATTACCTCTGAGTTGTTCAGCGTATCCCCCAAGATCATTCCTACCACGTCCATAATACCTCTGAGTAGGGAGATTCTATCATTTCGAATCCAATGATTGCCATGTCTATATTACCTCTGAGCAAACATAATGGTTCCTTCAAACTTATTATCTGTACCTGAAAACCAAGGTACGCAAAAGATAATAGGTCCACACAAATCATCAAGTTCATGACAATGAAATGAACACATCACAGAAAATTGTGTACTTCTTTATTTCTAAAAAGACGGAGTAAAGGACTACACTATCCCCAGCAGAACTTCCATGTCCATATTACCTCTGAGTAGTTTCGCGTATCTCTCTCCAGAGTCATTCCTACCACGTCCATATCACCTCTGAGTAGGAAAAGCTCTACCATCAATCCCATATTTACCACGTCCATATTACCTCTGAGTAAATATGTTGGTTCTCTCTTTCTCAACTTATTATCTGTACCTAAAACCAAGGTGCGCCATGGATGATAAGTCCACATAAATTCCCCAGTGGAAGTACCCAAACCTATCACGTCCATACTACCTCTGATAGGATTGTCACACCTAAACAGCTCTACCATTCATGCTTCTTGTTCAAAGTATTTCAAAACTTGTCCAAAAGTTTTAAAAACTTTGAAGGGGGTCTTGTAGAAGCATGAAAAAGAAGGGATCTTTCTTTTAATCCCACATCGGAAAGGAGAAGAAGGGAGGCCTCATTCCACTCTATATATAGAGACCTCTTGCCTCCTTTGAAAAGGCACCAAAAAAATAAATAAAGAAAAGGGAGCCCGTTATCCAGGGAGCCCGTTCGAGCCACAAGTTGCAGTTGTTCTTCTCTTCTTCTGGGTCGGCTGCAAGCTCTTCACTCGCTGTTATGGCGAGGATAATTTGGACTCTGAGTACTATGCGCCCCACGGGCTGGTACGAAGAAGTCCAAGGCGGCACGGGCCATGCGCCGCAAACGTGCTATGCCAATGGCAAACCAGAAGCATGCGCTCACAATCATGCGCGCTGCTGATGGTAAGCTGTATAAGGTCGACTCGGGTGCTGCGGCGCCGGAAACAAGCCGACCTTCAAAGTCCTTGTCTCACTTGGGCGCATTTATTGCGTTCACAACCAAGTCGAGCAAGGCAAACCTAGTGGTCTTGAACTCCCGCGCCTCCTCTGGTTGTGCGTCTGAGGTCCGTTCAAGTCACTTTAAATGTTGTTCCCCCACTACTGATCGGGAGATCAGGGGGTACAGCATTCACTTGACCACCCCGGCGCTTGGCTTTGCCATGCGCCTTGAAGGGGGTGCAAAGGTGGCACTCTCACTTGACCACCCCGGCGCTTGGCTTTGCCATGCACCTTAAAGGGGGTGCGAAGGTGGCGCTCTCACTTGACCACCCCGGCGCTTGGCCTTGCCATGCGCCTGAAGGGGGTGCGAAGGTAGCACTCTCCTCCAACGATCTGCGCAACGTGATCACTCACAAAAACGTCGATCAGGAGAGCCGACCAACAAGCATAATGCGCCCCTCACAGGGCACACTTGTGCCACGGTCGCCATCAACTGCTGCTACCGCAAGACAGTGGCTCCACCACCAAGGCAGTCTGTGTTCCAACAATTGCAACCTGCTGTACCTGTCTTTCAGTGCATCACTTTGCCCCGTCAGAGTGAATCACTTCCTCGTCAGCACACAGGCGCATCTACCAGCCTGGGGCTCTTCCATCATAATGAGGCTTAGGTACATCTATGTCCATTCCAACTCAGCGAATCTCAGTCTTCTGAAGGAACCGTCAAAGCTTCTTCAAACAAAGAGAATCATCATCCACAGTACAACGTCTTGCCAAGGAGGAGGATCAGTCGAATCCATCTTCGTCGAGAAGTCAAAGGGAGAGACAACAAAACTCTCTTAAACTGTTGCTATTCATAGGCCAGGGCAAATCAAACCCATGCGCCAAGTGGCAACCTTCCCGAAGTCAGTGCAATGAACTTGTATTTTTGATAAATAAACTCGCCTCTTCGAATTCAGCTAAGTCAGGGAGCCACTAATGCTCTGAAGAACTCAACAGACGGACCAATGAAGATGTGCCATGCACGGACGCGCCCTTTGGCATCAGGCGCATCACACAGACGTACCCTTCAGTACCAAGCGCATCGCAGAGGGTACGCCCCCACACATCTCCATACCGAGTGGAACGCCAACCGACGCGCCCACTCAGCTGTCCATCGAACGTCACCAACATTAAATGTTGAACTGACAGAGTTGGCAGCACGCCTCCCAAAGTCTGAACAGTTGACAGCTTTTTCAGAAAATGAAGCGTCGGCAACGTCAGCATCATCATGACGTTATTTCGACGGCTACTGCCACGTGGCCACTCCACCAACCGTATGCGCCTCTACGGCCATGCGTCCAAATCAGCATGCGCCTCAAAAGCCATGCGCCCCAGACTGCTCTATGATCCCGAAAGACAGAAGGAAAGTCGCCTACATGCGCCTCAAAAGCCATGCGCCCCAAATGGTTTGTAACTCCTAAAGGTTATGAGCCGCAGCCTCCTCCTGCGCCCAATCCAGGGCGCAGCTCACCAGATCACTCCTCTCCACCAAATCCGAGATCTTCGAACCATGAGTCGACGACACGTGTCCTTTGACTCAACTCATCCAAGAAGGATCATCTCCTTCACACAGAGGAGGCTCACAAAATAAAAGGGGCTCACAAAACAGAAGGGACTCACAACACAGAAAGAATCCACAACAGAGAATCACCGGAGAGGCAGTTCTAGACACTCAACGTCTTCCTCCTCTCAGCAAGCTCCAGCACCCAGAGCAATCCACACCTTCAGAGAACCGATAACCGTCGTCAGCCGGTCAACGGAGTCAACGCATTACCACTCGCTCCATTGGCACTAAGGACCCAGCTTAAACAAAAGTGTACTCCTAGGACTACATCTAAGTCCTATATTGTATCACTGTTCTGTTTGTATTAAGATTTCAATCAAAACAATTTTAATGGCAAACAAGCTGGCGACTCTGCTGGGGACCTCTTTTTCCTCTACCGAGAAAGTCGTGTCACAGGCCGACGACGGTAATGCGTTGACTCCGTTGACCGGCTGACGACGGTTATCGGTTCTCTGAAGGTGTGGATTGCTCTGGATGCTGGAGCTTGCTGAGAGGAGGAAGACGTTGAGTGTCTAAAACTGCCTCTCGGTGATTCTCTCTGTGTTGTGAGTCATCTGTTCTGAGTCTCTGTGTGTGTGTGTGAAGGAGATGACCCTTCTATTTATAGTTTTGCAGGCTGGCTGCTCATGCGCGCATGTAGGATGCGCCGGTGTGGGAACGCCACGTGGAGGTTGCTGATGGAGGCGCATGGATGCTGCGCCCTGATCGAGGGGGAGAACTCTTCATACTGCTGTTGTGAGCCGGCACGTAGCAGAGAGAAGATCTTTTCGTTGCTGAAATCTTGGACGAGTTGAGTCAAAAGACACGTGTCGTCGACTCATGGTTCGAAGATCTCGGATTTGGTGGAGAGGAGTGATCTGGTGGGCTGCGCCGTAGATTGGGCGCAGGAGGAGGCTGCGGCTCATAACCTTTAGGAGTTACAAACCATTTGGGGTGCATGGCTTTTGAGGCGCATGCAGGCGACTTTCCTTCTGTCTTTCGGGATCATAGAGCAGTCTGAGGCGCATGGCTTTTGAGGCACATGCTGATTTGGACGCATGGTCGTAGAGGCGCATGCTGATGGTGGAGTGGCCACGTGGCAGTAGCCGTCGGAACAAGGTCATGATGATGCTGACGTTGCCGACGCTTCATTTTCTGAAAAGCTGTCAACTGTTCAGACTTTGGGAGGCGTGCTGCCAACTCTGTCAGTTCAGCATTTAATGTTGGTGATGTTCGATGGACAGCTGAGTGGGCGCGTCGGTTGGCGTTCCACTCGGTATGGAGATGCGTGAGGGCGCACCCTCTGTAATACGCCGAGTACTGTAGGGCGCGTCTGTGTGATGCGCCTGACGCCGAAGGGCGCGTCCGTGTGATGCGCTGTCTGGCTGGCGTATCGAACATGTCTTTTAATGATGCGGCTGTCTCGCTCTTCGAGTGCTATAATTCGAGGCGTCCGGTTCATCCATTTAATGTAAATTCATTGCACGGAATTCGGAGGGCCATCCACTTGGCGCGTGGGTTTGATCTGCCCGGCCTATAAATAGTGGCATGGAGAGAAGATTTGCTTCTCATTTCCTCACGTACTTCCAATATGAATTTGAACATACGGGTGCATTCTGCTGACGAAGTGCTCCCGAGGGTGAAGATGAGACGCTGTGTTATCTTTGATGCACTTGAAGGTGACTGTTACATCCAAAAGACGGAGTCGAGGGCTTCTGAGGCAGGCGGAAGGTGCCTGTTGCATCCAAAGATAAGGATGCTCGAGCCTCGTCTCCGTTATTCCGGAAGAGCCGTAGATCGGAATGGCGGTGCAAGGCTCTCTCTTCCTGCAAAGTGGGGTTTCCCCACTTTGATCGTGTCGAAAGCTGCTCCTTTAGCCATGGTTTCGATCACGATCTTCCTTCGACTTTGGAGGATCTTTCGAAGCCTCCCCTGGCCACAGCATTTGCGGTGCTCTTCTCTTCCTTGGTTCCAGCCAGAGGGTTAAATGCTTTGTGTCGAAGCATTTATCGGGCGAGCCTGGTTGGAAGAGCGGCATATAACTGGGCTCTGCTCGGCCAGGTGAGCCTGGCTGGAAGAATTTGGCTGAAGGGATGCACATAACTGAGGTGCTGAAGAGATGATGGGATGCGCCTGGATGGAGGCGCATGATATCTGCTGCGCCTTATTGGTGGCGCATAGTGATGCTGCGCCTATCTGGTGGTGCATGGTGGTTGCTGCGCTTATCTTTTGCTGTGAAGTTCTTCATCTGAGTTCTGGCGTATGTAGTGTCTGGCGCATGGGCTTTCTGGTTGTGAAATTCCATGCTTCTACAAGACCCCCTTCAAAGTTTTCAAAACTTTTGAGTAAGTTTTGGAATACTTTGAATAAGAAGCATGGAGGTCAGGGCGCATGATTTCTGGGCGCATGCCTGTTCGGGCGCATGCTCTTCTCAGTTAATGATGATGGTGCCTCGGTAACCGAAAAGATTAATGATGATCTTTTGGTTTTATTTGCTGCTATCCTTGTACAGAACCCGAGGCGACGGCTGAGATCACACGTCATCTGTTCACGCGTGCGACCATGCCCTATAAATAGGTAAGAGTCGGAGAGAGAAAGAGTTCTTCTTCTCTGTGCCTCTGCTTCTTTAGAGTTTCTTCTTCAAAACCCTAACTTCTCCTTCTTCGAGAGAATGGCTCCCAAGACTCCTCGCGGCGCTGCCGGCAAGGGGAAGGAGAAAGCGAAGGAGCCCTCGGTTGCTCCTTCAAAGTCTTCGAGAGAATGGCTCCCAAGACTCCGGGCTTGAGAAGGGTAAGGGTGTGGAACCCTCTGTTGCTCCTTCTACTTGGGGTACTATCACGACGCATGCGCCGGCTCCTTCTGTTCCTTCGGCTCCTCGGGCTAGCAGTCTGGGCCCTGTTGATGAAGAGCCTATTGTTGTCGAGATTCAAACCTCTCGGATCGAGGTCGGCGGATCTTCCTTCGGTTCGCAAACTGTAGTAGCTCCCTCAACTCCTGCTATGACACCGCAGGTGCTGGCGGAAGCCGACGGGTATGTGAAATTCCTCGTCGAGGGAGTGTACAAAATGCTGGAGAAAGGTGTATCTGCAGTGGTAGATGCCAAGGGGAGCTTTGCGGCGACAAAAGCTTTGGCAATGCCTTGTATCGAGCTGATCCGCATTCACCAGGGCCATGACCATATGGCCGAAATTCTGGAGGTTTCGGTGATGGAGCTGGACGAGCGGCTCGCGGAACTGCAGCGTATCCAACGAAATGACCTCTCGGTCTTGATAGATGCAGAGATAGGAAAGTCGATGGCTGAGATCGAGGCTTCCCATCGAGCCGAGGTGAGCAGTTGGGAGCGTGAAGTGACTGGGACTGAGGCTGCGGTGGAGCAGCTGTCTCAATCTATGAAGAAGACGACGGAGAAGCGGGCTGCGGTGGATGCTAACATCGCAGAGGTTGATGCTCAGATGTGCCGTCTTGAAGACCATCGGGCCCAACTTCAACTAGAGGCTGAGCGTGTCCTGGCTGAACACGTGGCATTCAAGCAGGAGGAAACGACTCTTACTCAGCGGACCCTTGCTTTGGCTCAGCAGCGACGACAGCTTGATGAGAAGTATGAGAGTAAAACTTCCGCTGAGGCTGTCGGGTTAATGCGTCAAGAAGCCGAGCTGCGAGTCCAGGCGACTGTGGAAACTCGCACTGCCGACCTGAGACGTCGAGTCAGAGAACTCTCATCCCACCCTGGGGAGGATCGGGGATTGTAGCTTTTCTTCTTTTTTATGTGTTTTTTGCAACTCTTGCTGGGGAAATAGCGTATTTCTGTACTCCTTTTAAAAAATAAAGAAATACACTATCTCTTTGATGTGTTCATTTTTGATTTCATGAACTTGATGATTTATGTGGACCTATTATCTTTTGCGCACCTTGGTTTTTAGGTACAGATAATAAGTATAAAGGAACCAACATGTTTGCTCAGAGGTAATGTAGACATGGCAATCATTAGGTTCAAATGATAGAATCTTACTACTCAGAGGTGTTTATGGACGTGGTAGGAATGATCCTGGGGGATACGCTGAACAACTCAGAGGTAATGTGGATGTGGAAGTTCTGCGATCAATGTACGACAACGTAGGAGTTGCTTGTACGGGATGTTTACTCAGAGGTAATGTGGACGTGGTAAACATGAAGGATAGCGTAAGCTCACGAAGTGTAAGGTTCCGCTTTGTAGGATGTAGAGAGACAACTCAGAGGTAATGTGGACGTGGTTATCTTTCTACGGAAGGATGCCATGGAACAGCTGGGTTCCGGAAGCGATTGATTTTGTGAAAAGAGGCTATTTGGGGAAATACATGTCTTGGAGGATGTCAAGAGTAGTACTTCTTTAGGAACTTGCCGTTGATGGGCATCATGAACAAGTCTCCATTGGGTTTGGCGAGCCGGTAAGCACCGTTTGAGTATACCGTCTCGATGATGAAAGGTCCTTCCCATTTGGGCTCGAACTTCCCTGGTGTCTTGTGAGTTAACACCATTGGCCTTCTGACTGCTAAAACCAGGTCGCCAACTTGGAAAGTTCTTTGCTTGACCTTCTTGTTGAAAGCCTGTGATATACGGGCTTGGTAAAGTTCGATGCATTGTTGAGCTAGGAGACGCTTTTCGTCAAGTGCCTCCAATTCCCGCAGACGACGACGTTGATTGTCTTCTTCTGTGAGATCGTTTGTGATGGCCACGCGGAGCGAAGGTATCTGTATCTCGAGAGGCAGTACTGCTTCGCTCCCATAGACCAGGGAGAATGGAGTGTTGCCTGTTGGGGTCCGTACCGTTGTGCGGTAGGCCCAAAGGCATTCGCCAAGCTTTTCGTCCCAGTCGCGTTTGTTGGATGACACGACCTTTTTGAGTAGTCTGACGATAGTTTTGTTGAATGCCTCGGCCAATCCGTTTGCTGCCGGATTGTAGGCGGTTGAGGCCACGTTTTGAATGCGATTCTTGTCACAGAACCTGCTGAAAATGTGGCTGATAAACTGAGGACCATTGTCATGGATGATTCGCCGGGGTACCCCGAAACGGTAAATGACATGGTGTCTGATAAAGCTGACCACCCTGGAGCTTTTTACTTCTGCTAGTAGGACTGCTTCCGCCCATTTGGAGAAGTAATCGGTGATGGCCAGGATGAAGCGGTGTCCTCTCGATGAAGGAGGGGTGATTGGCCCTACAATGTCCATGCCCCAGGCTTCGAATGGCCAGGAGGCGACTGTAGGATGTAGAGGTTCAGATGGTGTATGTATGAAGTCTGCATGAAGTTGGCATGCATGGCACTTCTTAGCATATTCCACTGCGTCGGCAACCATGGTCGGCCAGTAGTAGCCCATACGTCGCAGTCGATCTTGCAACTTAGGCCCTGGTTGGTGAGCTCCGCAAGTTCCGTCATGAGCTTCTCGAAGAGCTTCGGCCGCTTCTTCGTTAGACAGGCATCGAAGGAGAAGCCCGTCGAAGGAGCGTCGGTACAGCGTTTTAGTGGCTGTATCGTAGTAGAATCGAATAGAGCGTCTCCTGACTGAGACGGCTTCCTTCGGGTCCTCTGGAAGGATTCCGTAGACAGCAAAGTCGATGAACGGGAACCTCCAGTCTCGGACATTAACCCCGGTATTTGTCGGCACGGCGTGAGCCATTTGCAAACATAGGTTATTTCTGGGACAAATCAAGTCTCGGCCAGTTACCGTGACATAGTGTTGAGTCCCAAGGGGCGCGGCCAATGAGGCTACGAGGCCAGCCAGAGCGTCAGCCTCCAAGTTTTGTAGACGGGGTACATGTTCGATGAAGAACCCAGTGAAGGTTGAAATGATGTTCAATGCAACTTCATGGTAAGGGATCAAATCTTCATGGCGAACCTCGTATTGCCCCCGAATCTAGTTTACGACGAGTTTCGAGTCGCCGTAGGCTTCCAGATGATCCACCCCCAGCTGTTGTGCTAGCTGGAGTCCCATGACGAGTGCATTGTACTCAGCAACATTGTTGGAGCACGACTTTGAAAGGGAGTATGCGCGCTGGATGACCAGCTGATCGGGGGAGACTAAGACTACCCCCACTCCTGCGATGATTTGGCCTTTGGGGCCTGTTCTCGAAGCGCCGTCGAAGAACATCCGCCAAACGGAGCTTCCTTCGGTGACGTTGGATTCTTGGACCTCATCCGGGATATCTTCATAGAGTTTTGAGGATTCTGGGATGGGGTGTGCAGCTAAAAAGTCAGCCAGAGCTTAACCCTTAACAGCTTTTTGTGGCACAAACACCATGTTGTACGGTGTTAGCAAGATCGCCCATGTAGCCAGCCGGGAGTTCAATGATCCTGGCTTCGTCATGAGGACTCTGAGCGGATTGTCTTGGGAGCAGGTGTACTGGCTAATTGTGCCAGAATGTCGAAGTTGTGAGGCTTGGACAGCCCCGAAGCATTCTCCTTCCGTAGAGGTCTGTCAAAACGGGCCTCCACCTGCTTCTGCTTATTGGCTGCTGAGGGCTTAGATGGACCCTCCTCAGGGATGGTGCTAGGAGACACCACCTCGGCGGTAGCTTCACCGGGCTGGGAGTTCTGTTGTGCACACGTCTGCACAGGAAGCGCCTCTTCCGTTGAAGAAGAGACCGTGCGGCAAGACTTGATCTTCCTGCCTTTTACTTTGGAGGTAGGGCGTACCTCCGGTTGAGTTACCTCGGAGACGAGGTCGGGGTGAACCCAGAGGACCTCTCCTCGAGATGTGGTGAGTAGGACAAGTCCACTCACATTGTCACGGGTGGGTGGCAAGTTCACCACCTCTATTGTCGCCTTAGGGATGGGGACGACGCCATCTTGTGTGGTAGTCGGCGGCAAGGTGCCGAACTGAAGTGACACCACATTAGCTGACACCGTCTTCTCTTCGTAGTCGACGGAGATTACATCCGCATTGATCATGCGCTGGATGTAATTTTTGAGGACGTAGCAGTCCTTGGTCGGGTGTCCGACAAACCGATGGTAGTGACAGTACCTCGGGTTGTCCACTTTCCCGACTTCATCGGGCCGCTTCGGGTCCGGAAGCTTGATCTTGTCACCCTGCTTCAGTATCTCAAAGAGTTGCAGGGTGTCGTCAACATTGAATGAATAAACCTCCTTGGGTCTCGGTGCCTGTGGAGGCTTTTGAGTAGGCGTAGATGCGCCCTTCGAGGCATTAACTGTCAATGCCTGTTTCCCCTTTGTTTCTCGTCCGGAATTGTTGGTTGCGGACTTTTTCCCCTTATCGTCAAAGGCGGGGAAGCTAACACCCAGAAGACGTGCATTGGCCGCCTTCTTCTCTGCAGCTTCAGCTTCAATGATTAGGGAGCTCCAATCGGGAGGGGGAGTAGAGTTAAGCCAGAGCTTTACTGCAGGTAGCATCTTCATACTGCAAGCGGAGAGAAGCGCATGTTCTGGCATGCCTGGAGGTAACCTGAAGCAGGCCTGACGGAAGCGTTCGATGAATGCCCGAACCGTTTCCTTGTCCTTCTGGCGTATCTCAATGAGAGACGCCATCGTCATGTCCTTCCCACCGTCGTAGAAGCGGTCGAGGAAGAGGCGTGTCAGGTCGTCGAAGGACGATATGGAATTGTCGGGGAGGCTGCAGTACCAGTCATACGCCACCCCTTTCAGGGCCCCAACAAAGATGCTGGTGAGGAGCGCGTCCTCCTTCGGAAGATGCCCTGTCTGCGACTGGAAGTACGTCAAGTACCGTCGTGGAGAGTCCTTCCCGTCATACGGCGTGAGTGTCTGTGGTTTATACTTTGGGGGATAAACCACCTTGTTCCATTCAAGTGGATAAGGCTGGGGAATGCCCATCTTCTGGCGTTCCTCCTGCCTGTTCCTGGACTCGAAGTGCTCCCGCAGATCTTTGATCATTTCGACCACGTCCTCCGTGGAGCTAGGATCCGGGGAAGGAGGTACCACCTGGAGTGGAGCGTTTGAGGGCTCCGATGTCCGGGGTACTTCCGTGTCTGAGGGTGTCCGCTGGAGGGGCACACTCGACTCTCCATTAGCTCCTGGGTCGGGACCATTTGAAGGTGTCCTGATCAAGGCCGACCGCATCTCAAACACTGCTTGAGTCAGTGCTTGCATTGAGGCAGAGAGAGTTTTGAGTCCTCCCTCTAACGAGTCTATGCGCTGGACAATGTCCTGTGGCGGCGCATCAGCCTCAAGATCACCCCCGGTCATGTATACTGTCATGACACGGCCGGAAGTGGATGGATTAGTTGAGGCTTCGCTCTCAGCCTCACTTTCATGTGGGGGAGTTACTTCTCCTGGTGTTTGGCCACCCCCAGCCACATTCTGGAGTTCGTCTTCGACAGGCGCATCTGTAAGGGCCTGACTGCCCTCAGCTCTGTCTTGAAGGGCCTCTTCGTTTTCAGCACTACCCCCGGCGGTGTCCTGGAGGACATCGTCATTTTGAGGGGCTTCAGGGAGGCCGTCTTTGCCTTGATGAAGATCCGCCGCAGCTGTGCTTTGGACATCTTCGTCTTCGGAAGGAGGCTGAACAAGGGTCTGGCTACCCCCAGCTTCCTCCAAGGACTTCTTCCTTGACCGAGTGCCTTCGAACACCCCAGAGGTTGTGACAGCTGCCTTGGTTTTCCTCGACTGGCTTTTAGATGAAGACGAGGAATTGGCAGTCGTCTTCCGGACAGATGAGGAATTGGAGATCACGTTGCATGACGCAATCTTTAGTTCCTCTTCTGCTGACACCTTTGTCCCAAGGCGATGTCGGAGGGGTGTCGATGATTGTAGCCGTTGGAAGACCGACTGCTTTGGCGGTACTGCCGTCTTGCAACAGCAGTTGATGGTGACCACTGCACAAGTGTGCCCCGTGAGAGGCGCATCGTGCTTGTTGGTCAGCTCTCCTGACCGGCGCTTGTGAGTGATCACGTTGTGCAAGTCGTTGGAGGAGAGTGCTACCCTCACACCCCTCTCAGGCGCATGGCAGGGCCAAGCGCCGGGGTGGTCGGGTGAGTGCTGCGCCCCCTGATCTAATACCAAGCAGGCATCACGATCAGTAGTGGGGGAACCACAGCATTTGAAGTAACTTGAACGGACCTCAAACGCACAACCAGAGGAGGCGCGGGAGTTCAAGACCACTGAGTTTGCCTCTCTCGGCTTGGTTGTGCACGCAGTGAATGCGCCCAAGTGAGATGAGGACTTTGAAGGTCGACTCGTTGTCGGTACAGGAGCACTTGAGTCAACCTTGTACAGCTTGCCATCGGCAGCGCGCGTGATTGTAAGCGCGTGCCTCTGGCCGGCTGCTGGCATAGCACGTTTGTGGCGCATGGCCCGTGCCGCCTTAGATTTCTTCGTACCAGCCCGCTGGGGCGCATAGTACTCAGCATCCAAATTCTCCTCGCCGTTACAGCGAGTGAGTCTGTCAAAGACAGAGGCTCTTTGTGGCGCATCAGAAGTAATGCGCGGGGCATTGGCTGCGCCCCTGCTCCGTCGACGTATCTTCCTCGCCTGAGAGGAAGATGGCTGGGGAACGTGGTCAGCCGCACGCTTCCCCGAGAGATGCGCTGCATCAGCGGGCGCACCTTGACTGCTGAGGACGTCAACAGGAAGGGAAGGCTGGACGGGCGCATCCCCTTCGACGGTGGTGCCCGAGGCGTCGACTTTGCGCACCCAGACTGCGCGGGTCTTCTTCGGCTTCGACAGCCGCTTCGAAGGACTCGCACTTCCTTCAGAAATGAACTCCTCGTACGCCTGTTGATTGAGGCGCACTACCAGCGTCTTGTGGGAGGAGCCCACCTTCACGTCGTCGGCCTGTGACACGACTTTCTCGGTAGAGGAAAAAGAGGTCCCCAGCAGAGTCGCCAGCTTGTTTGCCATTAAAATTGTTTTGATTGAAATCTTAATACAAACAGAACAGTGATACAATATAGGACTTAGATGTAGTCCTAGGAGTACACTTTTGTTTAAGCTGGGTCCTTAGTGCCAATGGAGCGAGTGGTAATGCGTTGACTCCGTTGACCGGCTGACGACGGTTATCGGTTCTCTGAAGGTGTGGATTGCTCTGGGTGCTGGAGCTTGCTGAGAGGAGGAAGACGTTGAGTGTCTAGAACTGCCTCTCGGTGATTCTCTCTGTGTTGTGAGTCTTCTGTTCTGAGTCTCTGTGTGTGTGTGTGAAGGAGATGACCCTTCTATTTATAGTTTTGCAGGCTGGCTGCTCATGCGCGCATGTAGGATGTGCCGGTGTGGGAACGCCACGTGGAGGTTGCTGATGGAGGCGCATGGATGCTGCGCCCTGATCGAGGGGAAGAACTCTTCATACTGCTGTTGTGAGCCGGCACGTAGCAGAGAGAAGATCTTTTCGTTGCTGAAATCTTGGACGAGTTGAGTCAAAAGACACGTGTCGTCGACTCATGGTTCGAAGATCTCGGATTTGGTGGAGAGGAGTGATCTGGTGGGCTGTGCCTTGGATTGGGCGCAGGAGGAGGCTGCGGCTCATAACCTTTAGGAGTTACAAACCATTTGGGGCGCATGGCTTTTGAGGCGCATGCAGGCGACTTTCCTTCTGTCTTTCGGGATCAGAGAGCAGTCTGAGGCGCATGGCTTTTGAGGCGCATGCTGATTTGGACGCATGGCCGTAGAGGCGCATGCTGATGGTGGAGTGGCCACGTGGCAGTAGCCGTCGGAACAAGGTCATGATGATGCTGACGTTGCCGACGCTTCGTTTTCTGAAAAGCTGTCAACTGTTCAGACTTTGGGAGGCGTGCTGCCAACTCTGTCAGTTCAGCATTTAATGTTGGTGATGTTCGATGGACAGCTGAGTGGGCGCGTCGGTTGGCGTTCCACTCGGTATGGAGATGTGTGAGGGCGTACCCTCTGTAATGCGCCGAGTACTGTAGGGCGCGTCTGTGTGATGCGCCTGACGCCGAAGGGCGCGTCCGTGTGATGCGCTGTCTGGCTGGCACATCGGACATGTCTTTTAATGATGCGGCTGTCTCGCTCTTCGAGTGCTATAATTCGAAGCGTCCGGTTCATCCATTTAATGTAAATTCATTGCACGAAATTCGGAGGGCCATCCACTTGGCGCGTGGGTTTGATCTGCCCGGCCTATAAATAGTGGCATGGAGAGAAGATTTGCTTCTCATTCCCTCACGTACTTCTAATATGAATTTGAACATACGGGTGCATTCTGCTGACGAAGTGCTCCCGAGGGTGAAGATGAGACGCTGTGTTATCTTTGATGCACTTGAAGGTGACTGTTACATCCAAAAGACGGAGTCGAGGGCTTCTGAGGCAGGCGGAAGGTGCCTGTTGCATCCAAAGATAAGGATGCTCGAGCCTCGTCTCCGTTATTCCGGAAGAGCCGTAGATCGGAATGGCGGTGCAAGGCTCTCTCTTCCTGCAAAGTGGGGTTTCCCCACTTTGATCGTGTCGAAAGCTGCTCCTTTAGCCATGGTTTCGATCACGGTCTTCCTTCGGCTTTGGAGGATCTTTCGAAGCCTCCCCTGGCCACAGCATTTGCGGTGCTCTTCTCTTCCTTGGTTCCAGCCAGAGGGTTAAATGCTTTGTGTCGAAGCATTTATCGGGCGAGCCTGGTTGGAAGAGCGGCACATAACTGGGCTCTGCTCGGCCAGGTGAGCCTGGCTGGAAGAATTTGGCTGAAGGGATGCACATAACTGAGGTGCTGAAGAGATGATGGGATGCGCCTGGATGGAGGCGCATGATATCTGCTGCGCCTTATTGGTGGCGCATAGTGATGCTGCGCCTATCTGGTGGTGCATGGTGGTTGCTGCGCTTATCTTTTGCTGTGAAGTTCTTCATCTGAGTTCTGGCGCATGTAGTGTCTGGCGCATGGGCTTTCTGGTTGTGAAATTCTATGCTTCTACAGAGATCACTGAGATATCTGAAAGCCTTAAGACAACATTTGAAATGAAAGACCTAGGGAAAACAAAGTATTGTCTTGGCTTACAGATCGAACACCTAAAGGGTGGTATCCTGTTACACCAATCTACATATACACGAAGATTACTTAAACAATTTCACATGGATAAATGCCATCCCCTTAGTACACCAATGGTCGTTCGATCATTGGACGTAAAGAAGGACCCTTTTCGTCTACTGGAAGAGGGAGAGAAATCATTAGGTCCTGAAGTACCTTACCTAAGTACCATTGGGGCACTACTCTATATAGCTAACTGTACGCGTCGTGATATAGCGTTTTCAGTTAACTTATTAGCCAGATACAGTGCAGCGCCCACAAAGCGCCACTGGAATGGAGTGAAGCATCTTCTGCACTACCTCCAAGGGTCTATAGACCTAGGACTATATTATCCGAATAGTGGGTCTTCTACTTTACTTGGTTATTCAGATGCAGGTTATAGATCAGATCCCCACACAGAGAAATCACAAACTGGATTTGTGTTTACTTTCGGTGGTACGGCTATCTCCTGGAGGTTTGTCAAACAGACTAGTGTGGCTATCTCATCCAACCATTCTGAACTCCTGGCAATCCATGAAACAAGCAAGGAGTGTGTTTGGCTTTGCTCCGTCATTCAGCACATTTTGGCATCTACTGGCCTGAAGACTGGTGAACTTGAGCCTACTACCCTTTTTAAAGATAATGCAGCATGCGTAGCTCAACTTCAGAAAGGATACATAAAGAATGACAAGACGAAGCACATATCCCCCAAATTCTTCTGGACGTACGACCTTCAAGAGAAGGAACAAGTCAAAATACAACAAATTCAATCTTGTAATAACTTAGCAGATTTGTTTACCAAAACACTGACACGATGTACTTTTGTAAAACTTGTAAGAGGAATAGGGATGAGGCAACTAAAAGACCTGCAAACCTGAAGCTTGTATAGATCAGAGGGAGTAAAACTATAGGATTGTACTCTTTTTCCTTAGGACTGATAGTTTTTTCTACTGGATTTTCCACAGCCAAGGTTTTAATGAGGCAAACCAAATTTACTCTGGATCCAGCAGTATCCACCCCATTAGCTTATTGAATCCTGAAGTATTTCATAAGTGGATCCAAGGAAATGGATGAATAAGAGGGAGTGTTGTGAAACCTTTACTATTCACCATTATGTCATGAGTTACACATGACCCTTGGGATCATGTAACTCATGACCCTTGGGTTATGTAACTCATGACCCTTGGGTTGCCCCTTATCCCTATATATATGGCCCTTGCCATACGATGAAATAAAGTGAATAAAAATACTATTCTACGATATCTAGTATCCCTTCAAACAGTAGGTATATTTAATTCTCTCTCAAAAAAGTAACAAAATATTATATCTCATAATCTATCCATAATAATCATATGAACATCTAACAAAATATTTATTTTACATACGCATGACTCTACATGAATTTTTTTTTAGGGGCCGGCTATACACACCCCATACTTGCTAAGGACACCCCATTTAAAAAAAGAAAAAAAAAACTCTATTCTACCCTTGCTGCTGAGCACACCCCACCCCTCCCCTCCCCTTCCCTTCCCCCTTCCGTCGACCCTCCTCCTCCCCCGACCTGCCGCCACCGCCTCCCCCGACCCGCCTCCGCCGACCCCCCTCCCCCCCGGACCCGCCTCCGCCTCCGCCTCCTCCCGCTTTTCGATCCCCCCTCCGCCGACCATAAGTTGTTGTTAAAAAAAAAATTGGGTGTATTCACGGGTAGGTTCGACCCTGGTTTGTCGAACTCACAGAGCAATGTTCGACCCACGACAGTCGAACTATAGTGTTTACGTTCGACCATAATATGTCGAACAGAATATGACATGTTCGATTAGAACACGTTCGACCAGTGTTTGTCGAACACAAGAAGACACGTTCGACCAGTGTTTGTCGAACAAAATAAGACATGTTCGACCAATACTTGTCGAACAGACCATTGTCCGTTCGACAAGTATTTGTCGTGCTTGTCGCAGAATTTTTTTTTTTGTGGGGTGTTCTTAGAAAGTCTTGGGGATATATTGGTCTTTTAACATGATATTTAAGTTATGTGGGGTGTCCTTAGCAAGTCATGGGTTGTGTATAGCCGGCCCCTTTTTTTTAACCTACGGATATAACACCGGATTTTATAGGTTCTTCCGTATGTTAAAAAATGTATATATTTCCGGATGTATTACTATACAAATTTGTATTATACGGAATAACCTATTAAATCTTTTATTTTAAGATCATGTTGTACATCCGTAAGTTTACGCCAAATATTTATTTGGTTCATCCACATTATTCCTACGATACAATAATATAATACAAATTTTTAATTGATGGAATTAAATCTCTCTCTTATTAAGATAGAATTAAATCTATCTTCTATTTTGTTGAAAAGATTTATTTGAAGCTAACATGGAGTAATTAAATATAATTTTTAACAAATCTATAAAATCTTTGAAACCTACCGAAACATTAGGATATATATACCATTTTTTAACATACGGAAGAACCTATGAAATCCGGTGTTATATCCGTAGGTTAAAAAGAAAATTCATGTAGAGTCATGCGTATGTAAAATAAATATTTTGTTAGATTTTCATATGATTATTATGGATAGATTATGAAATATAATATTTAGTTACTTTTTTGAGAGAGAATTAAATATACCTACTATTTTTTTAAGATAGAATTAAATATGTTAGCCTTTATTTCTTAAGATAGAATAAAATCTTGTAGCATTGTATACATCCGGACGGACTCCTCTAGGGCTGCAAACGAGTCGAGCCGAGCCAAGCTTTTGTAAGCTTGAGCTTGGCTTGACTAGAATTATTCGAGCTCAAGCTCGAGCTCGAGCTTGATAAGTTTTTTATTTTGAAGCTTGAGCTTGGCTTGAGCTTGTTTACATTAAGCTTGAGCTTGGCTTGGTTTGAGCTCGAGCTTGGCTTGATAAAGAAGCTTGATTCAAGCTTGATAAACAAGCTCGATAAGCTTAGCTCATTAAGCTTGATTTCAAGCTTAACGAGCTTGATTTCAAGCTAGTTAAGTTTGAATTCAACTATCTGAAATATTAACAATTTATTTATAAAAATTAATTAAAAAGGTTCCTTAATATCACTTATTATGGACATAAATATATAATACACGCACCCACACACACACACACACACATATATATATATGAACAAATAAATATATAATACACGCACACATAAATACATAAATATATATATATATATATATATATATATATATATATATATATATATATATATATATATATATATATATATGAACAAACGAGCTTCTAAACAAGCTCCTAACGAGCTTCTAAATGAGTCAGCTCACAAGCTCATAAACGAGCCAGCTCGCGAGCTCAATCGAGCCGAGTACTTCTAAGCTTGAGCTTGGCTCGTTTATTAAACGAGCTCAAAAATAAAGCTTGAGCGCAGCTTGTTTACTAAACGAACCGAGCTCAAACGAGCTTTTATCGAGCCGAGCTTCGAGCAGCTCGCAAACGGCTTGGCTCATTTGCAGCCCTAGACTCCTCCGTGAAAACAAACTGTAGTGCTCCATATGGTAGATTTGCAAGCCTATTAGAGCAGAACTATATATATATATATATATATATATATATATATTCTCACATAATTAATAAATTAATAAATTTTAATTAATATCTTAACTAGGGGATATTATTGAACTATATGCACGTATATCTATAGCAGATCATAATTAAAAAAATTATACCTAATAGCTTACATATTTGATATTATATATCTACATACACGTATATCTATAAAATAAAGTCTAAATAGAACATAAAATATTTATAACAAATTATAATTATAATTTAAACATATCTATAATAAATTTTGATTAAAATATATCCAAATCATATGTATAATAAATCCTAATTTAAACTATTTTTCTACAACCAATTGTGTTTTTTACACGTGCAAAGCACGTGCACATGACTAGTGTAATATATGGATGGAAAGGCAAAAATTGATCCCCACATGTCATGAGCATGACTAGGGGTGAGTGTTTGGTTTTAACATAACCGAAAAATTTAAACTAAAATTCTATAAATCCAAAATCGAAGTTGAACCGATAATTTATTTGGTTTGTTCAGTTGGACTATTATCGTTTAATGGCCCGACCAAAAGTTGGAAGTGTTGTTAAATTATATTTAAAAATATAATTTATATACATGCAATTGTTGTATTTCAAAGTTGGGTGAAAAGTTGGACTAATTGTTAAATATTAAAATATACAATTTTTATACATACAATTTGTTGTATTTTCAAATTTGGTCCAAAGTTGGACTAATTGTTAAATTATTGGATTTTAAATTACATGCATACAATTAATGTTGTTAAAATATATACATAAATATGCACATTTTTATCACAAAGATATGCATAAAATTTAGGTTAACTTATTCGGTTTTCGGTTTCAATGCAAAATCGAAAACCAACAAATTGAAATCGAATAATTTTTTTTAATATTTTTGAAATCTTTTTAAACCGAACCGAATCTCTAACTGTGTGCATGTCATTGAGCTTTGAGCATAAAGAATATTTGCATAATTTCCTCTAATGCCCAACATCTCATGAGGATAACACGCTAATTGTAGACATGTCATTATGTTTTTTTTATTCTTTTTGTTAAAGATTGTTATGATTTGTGGATAAATACAATTGTGGATGCACTTATCCTTTTCTACAACCACCCTTAGCATATTTCCTCCTTCACTACAAAAATATTGTTATTTAGCTATGGCCATATCCGTCGCTAAGTCTAACATTTTTGTCGCTATTTCATATTAGCGACGGATAGATGGCATCGTTAGGAAATATGTCGCTAACAAATTTTTCTCGCTAATTCGTCGATGTGGCGACAAATTAGTAACGGCTTTAGCGACATCACACCAACGACATATTAACATCGTTATGTTTCCGTTGGTGGGACTTGCGACGACATAGGGACGGCTTAGTGACAGAACATGTGAGCCCATATTTCAAATTTTTTCAAAAGGTTAACGACGGAATTTTTCATCGCTATTTCGTCTGGTGCATTTTGGTATCAGATAGCACGTTAGTGACGAAAATTATCGTCGCTAGCCTGAGAATTTCTAAAATTTTTGTCGTTGATTAGTCGCTAGGGAGTTGGTAACCTAGGAATTTTACAGAAATACATTGCTACTCCATCCCTTTTTGTCATTGAGTTTTGTATTATTGCCAGAATCAATAATTCCTGCAATGCTCCTACCTGTTAATATTTTTTTGTCAATATATATATATATATATATATATATATATATATATATATATATATATATATAGCCAATGACCCTCTAGCCTAGTGGTAGTGGTGAGGCATGCGGCCCGACTGGTCAGAAGATCGATTCCCGGTGGGAGCGTTCGCCACAATTACCTTCTTTCAAATATATATATATATATATATATATATATATATATATATATATATATATATATACAATACAAATATACTATTCTATACAATAAACTCATACACAATTATATATAACATTGTATTCAATAAACTCAAACACAATACATATTTTCACAAACTCGAACTCAAATTCAAACACAAGAACATATATACAAATAGTCACTATCTGCATACATAATAATAACACAAGATACAATCGTCCAAAAAATCCAAGCTATCAAGTTGCTGGTGGAGGAGGCGGCAGAGATGGTTGTAGGCCCCAATGTACTGCGTCATCACCGTAGTGAGGATCCATTGTAGGTCCTAAGAAAGAATAATGACTGGAGTAGTCGCCGGAGTAACAATAGGAGCTGGAGCAGTCGTTAGTGTGATAGTAGGACCGCATAAGCCGTAGGAAGCACTATGATCGAAGTAAGAGCTGGTGTAGTCGCCGGAGTGGTACCAAGAGCCATTATAGGAGCAGGAGTCAGACTACAAGAGTCTAAAACCTGGGACTTCTTGCTCTGTAAGGTTCATAATATATGTGTAATCTGCTCCAAACTATAGGTGACGAAAGGAACACTAGGCTGTGTAGCTACAGGTGGAGGTAGAGGAGGAGCTCTGGAGTAAACGGACGGCTGGATGCCAACGATCTGCACTATCCACGCTACCGCCTTTTCCTCTTCCAACAGCTTGTATCCACAAGTCGTTCCTTCCAGCCGGCACAAGTGGCTGACTAGTCC
This sequence comes from Iris pallida, assembly GCA_029216955.1. NCBI lineage: Eukaryota > Viridiplantae > Streptophyta > Magnoliopsida > Asparagales > Iridaceae > Iris > Iris pallida. The sequence goes on along the minus strand of JANAVB010006389.1, from coordinate 9,357,993 downwards.
CAGCTCTCCCCTCAGCACCTCCCTCACCGACCCGACTCTCTAATGTCTCATGCATATCCTATATCTATATACATAAATAGCTTTAGAGTTATTATTCGTATTATAGTTACTATTACGTACTGTTTTTAGATATTATAAGTTATTTTTAAGGTTTTTATTGTTAATTAGGATTACTGTTAGGATATTTAGAGTTAAGGTTAGCTATTTAGGTGAAATAAATATAGTTAAGTATACAATGAATGTAATTAGATAGCATTGAGAAAACTTACATAGGCTTTGGTCGCCCGATCATCTACGTGCTTTCCATCCTTCTTTCGTTTGTGGGTACGCTCGAAGACTTTTGGAAAGTCGTCGGTGTTTAGGTCTCCGCCTGTCCTGGCGACCTCCTTGTACTGTAACAATTAAACGACAATTAATAACTAAAAACTAAAATAAAACAATTAAACAATTAACGAATAAGAATACTCATCATCCATCGATAATGCTCATAAATTAGGATGGATCCAACCGTGTGGTGACCACCCTTAGCACGACAGCCTTCGCCTTCTCGTACTTGGCCTTATAGGCCAGAGTGTCCATCTTCTTCTTCATCTTCTCCCAAAAATACTCTTTCAGCCACTCCTTGCGGTGATCTCCAGGAAGTATAGCCAATGCCTTCTAGTTGTTGATCATATCCCTCAACCTTTTGCTAGCGACGGACTTATAGCACTTCCGGATCGCCTGATCTCTGTGCTTCGGCCACCTGTACAATTTCTACAAATAAGAAAAAAACACAACTGAGCAAATATTTAAGAAATGTTGTAAACAAAGACAATCTTATTTATACACACCGCTAGCATCTGTAGCCAAATATATCGCCTCTCCGGTGGGATGTCCCCGAAGTTCAGATAGGGACCATGGAATTGACGACGCATCAATTCCTCTAAATCTCTCCCAGCCTATATTGGAAAGAACCTGAAATAAGTAAATAATGTACCATTAGAAAATAAAGATAGTATGAATAAATGTGTAAATTTATAATAAAATAAAATTATAAACTTACGTCGGTCCATCGGCCCGCAGCTTGGGACGACCGATGTTGGCTGGCCGCTCTGGTAGAGTATGTGTCACGCCTCGATCCAAAAAATCGTTCGTCCTCGTGTCGATTTCACCAAATCGATCGTCCTCGATGGGACGTAATGGCGTACGAGTCTGGAGTTACACTCATATAAGGCAAGATGATTAAAAATCTTTAAAATAGTTATCCTGATTCAATATTAGCAACATAAGAAATAAAGTCACATTGGAGTTACACAGAGTATACGAAATAATTCTCTTTATTCAATAAACAGCAAAATTACAAAGGCTTTCAATAGCCCAAATGAATCTGCCAGATGGGCTTATAACACTCAAGTTCTCTCTAGTCCATAAAGGATTTTATCGCTCCATATATCATGTATTCTATATCTCGGCCGCATCATCCCGTTGCAAGTCTGAGCGTCAATGCGGTCGCACGCCTCAAAAGGTTATGGCATTCCATGCCTCAGTGCATTCAAGCGAAGCTCTGCTGCGAGCAATCCATTCTCTACATCCTGCAAGCAATCTGTTGGAGGACCAGTACTAATCCTCTCGCGTACTGATAAGACCCACTTTACTAAATCGACATTGAGTAATATTTATGAATCATGCAACTTAACTTGTGATCTTTCTATATTTGCCATAGGAACGGTTTCATGGCATATTCGAAAGCAGTAAAACATGTATTTCATGGCAAGCATGTTATCATTGATTCACATAAGCAAGCAGGTAACGTGTATCGATATCGTGTTGTTTTGTGGCAACTTATTATCAACATCGATGCACTCACCCTTGCACAGAGGTATTCGTCAATACAGTTATCTCATGTTCTTATGGTTTACGCACTGAGGCACTCGTCATTACAAAATTTCAATGTTCTATGGCGACTCATACATTTGATGTACGTTTCAATTCAATTGTTTTATCTTAGTGTCTGACACACACCATGATTTTTCTCAATCGAGCCACGTCCGTGGACTCGATAGGTTAACTTAGCATACAACGATATATTTAATTAGGCATAATGGAGTAGGAAAGAAGGTTCAAAGTCCTCCCACCTGGCTTTGTCATTTCGTTGAGCTGATGTGGCTCAATTTTATAACTTTGTTGCACGACCAACTTTTCTGACTTAGCCATTTGAGCACTTCGTGCTCCGTTGAACTACCCAACTGATTCAGCCGACCGTGCCCATGCCTCAGTCCTTTGTGAGGCGATGCTTTGGTTTCGACGGACCCCGTTGTAAATAAGGCAAAGATCGACCTCTTATAATTCAACATAAAAGCTTAGCCTGCACACGAAACCAACTAAATTTAATATTTGTTCGAATCAGACTTATGCTTTGCATCGCTTCAATATATAGATCTTTGAACTGACTCAATGCTTTTTCTTTCGGGCCAACGTAACTCTTGCATCGATTTGACTCGATGCATTTTTTGGGTCAACGCACTTCTTTGAGTCAACGACTCATCATAATGCACCATACGAAGTGGGACATTACATAGGAGGATCTACAAATCTTGGTTAACTTATGTATACTCTATGGTCCAACAACTGGCCAGGATATGGATTCGCCCCAGTAGGAGCAACATATGTAGTTTTTGGTGTAGAAGTTGGATCAGTCGAACAAGGGAATACCAGCCGGAGTACATACTGAGGAAACATCATAACTAGCTCCATCTACTAATGAATGAGTAATTGGTAGAGAAAAACCATCATCATCAAGGAAGTCGTCCTCGCTAGCTCCTTTGCGATCTGCAACTGGAGTAGTGGGAAGAGAAGGACGAGTTGAAGATCCTCGACATCGTCCACGGCCTCGTCCAACTATAGGAAAATCTGGAAAAAAATAAAAAATGGTGTGATGATACAAATAATTAATGTAAATCTCATAGAAATAAAAAATGATGTGATCTGATAAAAAAATACTACTGATATGTCATGATACTAGTAATAATAGTATTATAAAATAAATAATACGTAGTAATCTTCTTCATCTTCTGATTCATCTTCATTTTCTGAATCATCTTCACCTTCTACTTCTTTATTTTCACTATCGCTTTCACCTTTGTCTTTCAATTCTTCTTCCTCATCTGATACACCCATTTCAGAAACCTCCTCTACATGAGGTAAATCATCTTTGTCAAGCTTTTTGTCAACTATATCATTTTCTACAGTAAAATCAACCTTCATATCATCAACATCGGCCAAACTTATATATGTTAGTTGAGGCATGACCACCTCATCCTCCTCGTATGCTAGATCTCCAATATTATGTGTTTCTTGCTTTAGTTTTGCATACAACCCACCAATCACGAGTATTGTGTCGTCGACTAGGATAACTCGTATAGTACACTTGAATCTTTTGACTAGCCAACACAAATGGTTCGTAACCTTCATTTTTTCATACTTTACATCAACAAATCCACATTGTTTGACAATTTTCCATCCTTGCTTGGGTGTTCTGTTGAACCAATCTCATCTAAACAACACAATTTTCACATCAAAAGAGTAATACAGCTCTAAGATATCTCTTAGAACACTGTAGTAATCAAATTCTAGGTTGGCATCGTAGATTGAATCCCTCACACAAACTTCGAAATTCTTTGAATAATTAGCCTCCTCATCGACAAATAAGTTATTGATAGCCTTGCTAGTGGTTCTAAATATGAAACCATTCATGATATATCATCCCAACACTTCGCCCTCTTGTTTGGTCCGATAACTAGTGCTTGAAATCCTTCATTCTGCAACTGTGTACCAGGACGAAAAACCTAAAACATCACGTATCATAAAGTCTTGAATTTAGAATGGTTAATGATTATAATCATCACATAATTATGGAACCCGGACAGAAATTTTATATCAAACTCTATAGCAAGATCATCATCATCGTCAGTATTGTGTCTCTTCATTTTTATCTCAACTCTAGAAGTACTATGAAAATAATAAGAAAAATTGGAGTACTTCTTTTACAAGTATAAAATTAAAATATGTAGCAAAATTTTATTGCTTACTTCTCAATATCTTGCATCTCCTCTATACCACTATTTAGGCATATATATATACCGATGAGCGGCTTCAAATTCATCGTCCTTCAACCACCATAATTTAGAAGCACTCATAGGCTTGTCCCCTCCCACATTGAAGATAGTACAGATTTCGCTATTCGGTGCATCGACCTCAAATTTAACATTCCTTGGTGCTCTATTATGGTTTATTTTGATACGAGTATCGAAGTAGATTGAGTAGAAGTTTGAAACCTCCTCAATGATATAGTATTCGCATATCCAAGATTCTACATGAACCTTATTACCCACCTTCTTTTTCAGATTACGTGCATATCTATAAATAATATATTGAATATTAGATTTATTTGAATAAAGAAATTATTAGTAATAGATAATTAATTATTTTATAGCTCTTAAATGGATACATCCATCGATAATGGATGAGAGCACCGATATGTGCTTCGTATGCAAGATGAATCGGCAAATGTTCCATACTATCAAAGAAGTCGGGGGACCACCCTTTCCAACTTGCATAATATCAATACAATATTCTCCTTAAGTTCCAACATATGTTGCACCGTCAACTTGCTTGAACATAAATCTATAAAGAATATAGATTAAATCGGCCAACAGAGTCCATACTTCAGAAGACAGCATCTCCCTCAGAGCGATGGGAAGTAACCGCTTTATGAACACGTGTCAATCATGACTCTTCATCCCTATCAACTTGTCACGCCCCAGAACCAGAACACTGGAGAGCGGGGGCAGACATAGCCAGTACGTATAATGAAATGAGATTCACTCCACTATACGGTCACGGCTGTCTAGATATATGAGGGTTTATCTACAATCCATCAGTCTCTTATGGTCAATGACAAGCCTAGTGTCTCAATCACAAGCAAGTAAGTAAATGTAAGATCACCAAATATACAATAGTAAGGCGTCCCAAATATTATATATTCAGCTGATCATGAAGCTAGTCGTTACAAAATGTGAGGACTAGCAAGAGTTTAGTCATACATGATCAACCCTAGGTTGCCAATCATGTTACAGCCTGTAGGCAGACAGTAAGTAAAAATGTACACGAGCTAACACTTGCTCGACGGCTAAACGCCTCAAAAGAATAATTTTACAATAGAGTGGAAGAGCCAAAATAAACTCACTCGTTGCCAGGATTCCGTCTAGTGGTCACCATGTGACTGGAAGGTCGGTAGATCCTCTGTAGTTGCTCCGGTATCTGACCATACAAAACCAGCTGGGTCAGACCCCAGAAAGAGCAAGTGCCACAAAGGAGGCTTCACTTAGGAACTAAAACCCGCAATTAGCACAAGAATATAATTACATAATAAAAGACATCAATTAAGGAAAAGTATGACAGGAGATATACGATGAGATAACCATAGGACTATTCAGATAACCAGGTTACAACCCGTAAACCAAACAAGGACCGGGGTTGTAACCCTTCGTCTGAACAGAACTTGGTTTCTCCTACCATTTATCGGCAAGATAAAATAAGAAATCAGGACATGTAACAATCTTGTACATGATCAAGACAAGACTAGACTCCATCCAATCATTCATGGCCAAGAATAAGTACGGCTTGATACTTTAACTAACTAGGGTTATCACAAGCCTTAGTTACTAGCAATATGCAATGAGATGTTCCTCCAGCCACAAGCCCTGCAGCTAATCCAGGTTATCCAGGCGACTTGGATTCATTAAGCAGTTATCAATAATTATTAGGTAGCTTGGTGTGCAACACATGACAGTGTGCGTAGAAATTGTTTCATGAAGTGCCCCACATGACAGTGGGCTAGAAATGTGCCCTACTCGACGGCAGGCTACAAGTCCAAACAATTGTGGCCGGGATAACGGGATCGCCTGTAACTGGAGAAATATCTCATGACTACTGAATTATTCTAGTTATTAGCCTTAGTCGATTTCAGTGGGTATCCTTGACCGTGGTACTCAGGGGTCCCCGTCCTAGACATGATGCAAGACAAGACGGGTTCATTTGTACAAGCACAATCGTCCACGGTGTCCAAGTCATTCATACTGGTCATGTCAGGTTAGCCGTCGCAACAACAGTTCGAGGAATATTATGTCAGATTTACTTGTCAAGAGTGCGCCACGACGGGCCACTATCAAGAATTATTATGTCAAGTTATCATGTCAAATTTGTCAGGTCAAGTTATCTTGTCAGGAGTGCACCACGGCGGGTCACTATCAAGTCATGTCATTTATCAAGGAGGGAAGAAACTTGCGCAATTAAATAATAATATATATAATATATATATATTCTCGAAACCAAGGAGAAACTCTACAACTTTCATGTTGGGAGTGGAAAGAAATTTTGAACACAATTCAGGCAATTAAAACATATAAACAATCAAAGTGGACCCCATACGGCCCAAAAGTGGGAGAACATACATGCGGCCAAGGAGAGTGGGAGGCCACCCATGCGGCTAGCCAAAGCTTATGCGGCCAGAAAATAACTGAAGGGGCCATGCGGCCAGCAAAAAATATTCATGCAACCAGAAAAGACAAGGAGAGAGGAACCCGCAATAAATGCAAGCTTTCACTCAAGCAAAAGAAAAGGACACGTGGCCACTCAAGTACTGGGGCCATGTGGCCTAAAATAAAAAAAATGGCTATATGCAATAATTAAGTAAGGCCATGCGGTTGACCAAAGCTTAATGGCCCACGTGGCCATGCAAATGCCTAAGGACCATATACGACTGAAAATGGAATACATGCAAATATATGCATGCAAAGTCAATTAAATATAAGCATGCAACCAACTAAACACATAAACATACAAGTTGCTTGCTCAGGCCATTAATTAAATATATAAGCATTCAAATGCTTATATATATATGAGCATGGAAATGACATATAAGCTTGCAAGCTGCCAGCAAACAAGCTATTATTTAAATGGCCCCCATGCAAATGCATGCAAATATATGGGCTAATGCTTAATACATGCGGCCAAGCAAGATTGGAGGGGGGGGGGCATTGCTGGCCATGCGGCCAAATAGGTTGGTCCATGCGGCCAACATTGAATTACCCTTGCTAATCCATACGGCTACTGCTAATGGATACATATGCGGCTCACATATATATAATCCATACGGCTACTGCTAATGGACACATATACGGCTCTCATATAATATAATCCATGCGACTACTTGTTAATGGATACATATGCGGCTCCAATTAATATTCATGCAAGCAATGCTATTAATAAGTCATGCGGCCACCCCTTATTTATAAGCACGTAAGCCATATGCTGATGCTTGCTTTACATGCAAATCAATTAATAATGCATGTGTACTAATTACTAATGCATGCAATGCATTGCTTTAATGGCTAATGCATGCAAGCCTATATTAAATTCATGCAAGGCTAATCATTTATTTCTAATGCATGCAAGCCTACGTTAAATGCATGCAAGGCTTTACTCCATACAAGCAAATACTAATATTCCAAGCAATATTGCTTGCATGCGGCTACAAATATTCCATGCGACTAATTGCAATAATTAGTTGGCCAACAAATGAGTTGGCCATATGCGGCTGAGTACTGTTTGCTAGTGCATGCAAATACCAAGCCTATATGCGGCTGAGCACTGTAATGGGGGGGGAACATATGCGGCTCAGGCAATTAACTAGTGGCCCATGCGAATAAACACTTGCACGTGGCCTGCTAATGCATGCAATTAAATATTCAATTAAATGGCCATACGGCTGAGAAAAAAAAATACTTGCCGCATGAAACAGCCATGCGGTCAAGTACTGTTCTTCTCCTCCAATTCTCGAGAAGAAGAACACCATAACGCCATGCTTCCAAGCTACATAATTCCATCATCCAGAGTCCAAATCCGAACTTCCATAGGTCAAAATGGGGCAGAATAAAATTCTCTACAACATGGAACCATCAGAACTTGATAATAATCAGATTAAATAGATCAAAACCCAAGAAATCCAAATATACCATAAGCTAGATCTACAAGAAATTAATCATAGAAATAAAAAATGCTAAGTACTAAAGTGGGTTAGAAACACATGAGGAAGACAATGGAACAATAAAAATGGACTTCCTCCATGAAGCAAGATGTACTTGCCTAAGCTCTCCACTCTCTCTCTCTCTCAGGTTGGTGAGAAGTAATGGTGGGGAAGAAGAAAGTTAATATGGAGAGAGAAATGTGTTGTAGGATATTTAATGAAGGTGGTGGTAGGTGGGAGTGGTTTGGTTCACATAAAATCAAGCAAAACCGAACCAAGCCAACAAACCGAACCGAACCAAGATAAAACAATGAATGAAATACCAAAATAAATCAAGCAGGGAGACATGCAATACGGGTCAAAATACGTACACGTATTCTAAATACGTAATACGAGATATGGGCATTACACAACTTGCGTTCGTTGAGATCGACATATCTCGCCAGATTCGACACATAACCGTCAAAAAATCTCAACTTTAAAATCCAGTTGCATATTATCAATTTATCATCCCTACTTAATGTAAATTGTGCAGAAGGCTTGACCAACTTACCATTGGACCTTCATGTTAGATGCAACTCTGGACGTCTGTAAATAATTTCCAGGTCTTTTCTAGCTTTGGGATTGTCTTTCATTTTTTTCTTGATATCCATCACCATATTGAAGACGTTGTCGAATACATTTTTTTCCAATATGTATGACATCAAGATCGTGCCTTATGAGATTGTCCTTCAAATAAGGTAAGTTCTACAAGATACTCGGCTTTGTCTAGTTATGGCTATGTCCGAATCCCTCCAAGTGATGGTTCGATCTCGGATCTTCCATTACAGTTAGTAAATCCTCTACCTCTTCCCAAACTACATATCCTGTCAATCTCAGGAGAGGAGATAGTTCTTGTTTACCAGTTCTAAAGGCTTCTCTGTTCCTTCTCCACAGATGCGATGCAGGATAGAACTGACGGTGACAATAAAAAAAGCAAGCTTTTTCTCCATTATAAAGGCAGAATGCCTTACTCTTTCCCATACATATCAGACAAGAGATAATACCATGAGTACTCTACCCCGATAACATCTCGTATGCTAAAAAATTGTTGATGGTCCACATGAGCATTGCTCTCATATGAAAGTTCTGCTCCATCGATATATCACACATCTGAATGCCGAACTGCCATAATTGTTTCAACTCATCCACCAATGACTATAAGTAGATATCCATGTTTTTGTTTGAATTTTTTTGACCGGATATGATGTGTCAAGAACATGTAAGGAGTCTCCATGCATATCCACGGTAGTAGATTATAAGGGATCAAAATCACCGACCAACAAGAGTATTGAGATCCCGTCTGTCCGAAAGGAGTGAATCCATCAGAACATAAAGCCAACCGAACATTCCTGGGCTCCGTAACAAATTTAGGGATATCGATCACAATGCTTCCATGCCTCTTCATCAGAAGGATGAGATAATTCTCCTTCATCTATCTTCCATTTTTTGCTATGCCATGTTATGTGTTCTGCAGTATTTACGGACATATACTTCCTATGTGGTCTCTTTGTGACCTGCAAAAACTGTATATATTTGTCGGGCGCAACCTTGCTCGGACAGTTCATTTTTCTTTGCCCAGAATTGGCTTGTATCGGTCCTCGTAACAGAAAATATATTTGTATTTATCATTGTTCTCTTGTAGTATAACATGCAACCATTTCAACAATAATATATCTTTTTGCAGCCTAATCCGAGTTTTTATATTATCATCTTCGACTTGTAAAAGTTTTCTGGCAAGTCTTTCGATCCTTTTGGCAACAACTCTCTAACAAACTGAATTATCTAGTCGTAGCATTCTTGTGGTAAGTTAAAAACAGACATGAAGTTCAACAGACTCATCACCACCGATAGAACAAAATAAAAATCACAACCCGGGTATGACAGAGTATCGTCATGCTTGAACATATCATAGAACTTCTTTGCACCAGGATTCAGATCCTTAGTATCAAAACTTGGACCTGACGTATCATGTACCAACTCACGTGCCAAGTTTCGATGCCGATATTCGATGTGATCTTCGAGAGTGGACTATGCCACCTTCGTATTGAAGGAGGACTGATATTGCAGAACCAAAGGTTCTCCTTGAGCCGTCCACTGGTTGTAATTCGGTATGAACCCTTCTTGTAGAGGTGATCTCTCATGAGATCCACCTCTTTGAATGGTCTATTATTACATTTGACACAATAGTAGTTTATGAGCCTCTCATCCATGAAATAAGGTTAGCTACTGGCGTATCTCAGAAATTCCTCAACGTCCGTCTTGAAATCATCCGTCAAACCAATCATACTCTCATGTCGTCAATTGTAAATTCATGAACGGTCAACTAAGTATCGACTCATTGTTCAAACCAATTATGCACGTACGTATATATATTCAAACAATATGGAGTAACTACAAGTATAAAAAAACTTACAAAATAAGAATATTCTAATAGTACCGATCGGTACTGCAAACTATATGTTAATAACTAATTATTATTCACAATCCTTTACATATTATGGTATTGACAACCCTAGAACACCACTCTAGAGTTAAAGAATATTTAATAAAGATATTTGATATTAACGGATTCAAATATCTTAATATCTGAATTCGTATGATAATATCCGAAAAATATTCGGATATCCGAATTCAATATCCAAAATTTCGAATTCGTATCTTAAAATCCGAATTCGTATCTGAAAAAGGATAATATCTGAATATCTGAATCAAATATCCAAAATTTCGAATAATATCCAAAAATCCAAAAAATTTATGAGCTACCTCAAATTCGCATTCAAATATTTTAATATCTGAATTCTGTATCCAAAATGGATAATATACGAAAAATATTCGGATATCCGAATCCAATATCCAAAATTTTGAATAATATTCGAAAATTCGGATACAGAATCAAATTGTGTCCATGTCGTGTGTTCGTGTCCATATCCAGCGTATCGTGCCTGTACGTGTCCAATACCAAAATCTAAAATTATATACCCTCGAAAATCCTAAATGCAATAATTAACAAAATAGCAATGAGGGTTAGGGTTTACCTTTGACGGAGGGGAAGGGGATCTGACGGAGGCAGTCGGAAGGGGGCATCAAGGAGGGGGCATCGAGGAGAAAAGCGGTTGAAGGAGGGCGCTCGAGGAGGGGCCCGCACGCAAGTCGAGGTGGTCGCCGGAGTAAGGGTCACCGAGGGGAGTTGATCACAGAGGGAGGGGGGATAGAGAGAGTTGATAATTTTTTTAGGGGGGAGGGGGTGTGAAAGTGAACCGACTCTGGAAATTAAAAAGTTCGGTAGCGGCGGATGACTTCCATCACTAGTCCATCGCTAGTCATATACCGACATTACAACGATGGACTATCGACGACAACATGGTTATTTGTTTCACATATTCTATTCTGTCATTTTTCAGTCACATATCCATCGCTAATACAACAACGAATAAGCTTCCGTCGCTATTTGACAGTATTTTTTAGTGCTTGTATATTATATTAATAAAGAGATGCCTGGTTCAATTGATTCGACTACAAAATTTATCTTTGTCTTGTAATTTTATTACATGTTATCAGCACGATTGCTCGAGGAGCTCGATTCGAAAGTTTCTACTTTCCTTGACTTGTTGCAAAGGTCTCTTTAATTGCAACTGATGGAATATTGAGATATTATTTTATATATAAATCTACTTTTGATTCATGAAATACATGTGGATTATTGTGCCATAAGTATGTTTGTGCAATGAGTATTGATCTGACATTGAAACATTGTATTTCCTCCACCAATAATAATAATAATTTGTCTTCACGATAATAATAATATCAAGAAGAACAAGAAGAATGATGTTGAATGAATCTCACTATTGTGGTTATTAGTATTTGATTTCGTTATAAATATTTAATTTCGATCTAGGGTTTAAATTTATTTTGATATGTGATCACAAAGAACATTTCCAATCATGGTTTTAAGAAAACTGAGATTTTTTCTTTCTAAAACTTAATAGTAGTGTCGACATTCGGCTACCTTTGCTATCATTGCATAGCCTAAATGCCATATAAAACTCCCCTCCTTTACAAAGATAGTTAACCATTGTTTGATATATTTTGTTGATAATTATCCTTAGTATAGCTCTTGATAATCTGGTCTGAAATTAAAAAAGGATAGAACTGCAACACTCAACTGTTGATGTGATTCAGATGCTTGGTCTAGAAAATCCAAATTATACCTAGAAAAATATCCTATAAATAGTTTCAAATCCCAATTGTCCCTCTACAAATCTAGAAAATTACCCCTAGTTCTAATTAGCTCCTTAGTTTTGTTTTGTTTTTTCTTTAGCAAGTATCCTAACTAACTATACTCCTTTAGCAAGTATCGTATTCATAGTTAATTCTTTTTTTTTTCTTTTGATACTTGTATTTAATTCATATTATTTGAATATATATGCAACAGAACCATTCACTTGTAAGAAAGCAATAAGTCAATACTTAGTTGACCGTTTGTAGATGTACAATCGGTGACATGAAAGCAAGATTGGTTTGACTCCGATGATACTTCTAGCCCTCTCAATATGATCAAGTCACCACGATGGCGTATGACTTATAGAGATTTGAGAGCGATGAGAGAGGCTCGCAATGCTCTACCTACGACGACTCTTGCTTCACCTCATGTTTCTACTCCAGCTTCTGCTTCTACTCCTATCATTCCTAAGGATATACATCAGATCGTGGCTTCAGTTGTGATATAGTTAATTCAGAGCCGACAACCGCCACCCCCACTCCCACGTATAAGTTGATATGTTCTGAGAGTTTTTTTTGGACATTTGTATTATTGTGTATTTGGGTTCTTTTTATATATGACTCTTATACTATTATGGATCTGTGTTGGTTAGTTGAACTATGTATTATATCTAGTTTGTTGGATTTTATGATTATTTGATTATAAATATTTGGATCTGATTTGATTATGGATCTGTGTTTGATTATATGAAGAAAAAAATCATGTTAGCAATAGACTAGCGACGTACCAGCGATGGAAAATGAATAATCAAATATCGATTACGTATCGACGGCTAGCGATTGGTTAGTGTTAGATTATACTTACTATTCATTAAATAGTATTTTTAGTGTGTATATTAATATTAGCTTGCAATAGTTATCGGGCACTGTAATGTTATCCCATAGCCCAATGGCTTAATTTGTCTCAGGGTATATATTGTAATCATTGCACATTAATTAATCAAGGGATTACTATTTCCTACATGGTATTAGAGCCAAATAAAAATCAAAAAAAGAAACCCTAACTGAATCCGTCCGACACCCAAACTTCGCGGCCCCGTTCGATTCCGCGATGGCAGATGACGCTGCGACGAGTTTCTCCTCCGCGATAGGATGCTCCGGCGATGGAGGTACGTACAACCCGAATTACCCAAACCCTAAAGATTCGTATTTCCTGAGTTATGCTGATCAACCAGGAAATATTATTACCCTATTGTTTTTCATGGCCCGAACTATGCTGAATGGTCTCGATCGATTCGACTATCTTTGATTTCTAGGCGAAAGATCACCTTTCTTGAAGGTACTAAAATTAAACCTGTTAATGATGTTATTAAATTACTCGATTGGAGGTGTGTGCAGGCGTTATTGGTTCAATGGGTTCTCAATACCGTTGATCATTCCCTGAAGTAATCTTTACCGTACTTTGAGGAGGTTTATCCACTATGGAATTTGTTGGAGAAACGATTTGTTGTCAGTAATGGTACTCGAAAGCAACAAATTAAGGTGGCTTTGGCTGAGTGTAAATAAACAGTTTCGATGTCTGTGGAAACCTATTTTAGAAATTTGCAGTCGTTGTGGGATGAACCGGCTGATTATTTTCCATTGCTTGTACCTATGGTGACTTGCTGCAAAATTACAGGCCATGAGGGATGAAGAACACTTTCAGGACTTTATGTATGGATTGAATGCTGAGTTATATGGTCATACCTGCTCTAATCTTTTGGCTCAGGATCATCAGCCAAGTTTAGATCGGGCATATCAGGCAGTTCATGAGGAGGAGGATATGAGGAAATCTCAGGTTCAATCTGTTACTGAGGAGGCATTGACTCTGGATATAAAGATTTATACTCGACTTTCTATTAATTCTAATAGTAGAAATTTTGATTCTCGGGAAAAATCGGGTTTGATCTGTAATTATTGTAAGAAACCAGGTCATGATCTTGTAAATTACTTTGTGAAAAATGGTTATCCAGAGTGGTGGGAGACTCGTCCAAGGCGTGAGGGAGGACACGGTACTGGTGGTGGCCGAGGGTCTTCAATGCCGCAGAGGCATTCGTCGGCGTCAAGTAATGGTGGCGCAGTCCACCATGTCGCTGATGTCGGTCCTTTGGCAACGGTTTCGGGTTGTCCTCCAGGCTCGGGTCTTGCAGCAGGTTGTTTTGATCGGATGCAGGGAGGGTATGGTTCACCACTCTCAGGTGAACAATGGCAGAAACTGATGAGCTTGCTTGGTAATGATCCCTCTTCCAATTCTGATCGTCTGATAGGTAAGCATTCTTTTGTCTCTTGGATTTTCAATACGAGTGCTACTCTCCATGCGACAGGTTCCTGTGACTATTTAGTTGATTATTTTGAGGGTCCTGTATGTCTTGTGATTTTACCTGATGGGAGACAGAGTATTTTTTACTGATTCGTTGGTGCTGAAGGATGTTCTTTATGTTCTGACATTGACTTACAATTTGATTTCAATATCTCAGTTGATTGGTGACAGAAATTGTGATATGTTGTTTACATCTGATTTCTGTTTTGTTCAGGACCGAAGTACGATAACAGTGATTAGAGCAGGTGAACGGAGAGGTGGACTTTACTTCTTGGGGGATGTTCCAGCTTCTTTGGCTTCGATGGTTCTGGCTTGCAGGGAGAGCGATTCAGAGGTTTGGCATAGGAGAATGGGACACCCTTCAGATAAAGTAATGCAGTCTTTACATTTTTTTCTCTAGTAGTGGTGTATTTTCTCATAGGGCTTGTGATATTCGTCATCAAGCTAAACAAACAAGAAATATTTTTCCAGATAGTAGTAGCCATGCTTTGCGGTGTTTTGAACTTATACATTATGATCTGTAGGGACCATATCGTGTTCCATCATCTAGTGGGGCACGATATTTTTTGACATTGGTGGATGATTTTTCTAGAGCCGTTTGGGTTATTTTATTGAAGGATAAGACTGTTGTTTATTCTGTGTTTCTTAAATTCATTGCTATGGTGAAACGCAGTTTGGGGCTGATATTCATCGTGTGCGTAGTGACAATGGCACTGAATTTAATTGCTTGCGAGATTATTTTTCTACTCAGGGTATATTATTTCAGGCATCCTGTATAGGGACACTGTAGCTCCCTTTCCCGAAAATTTGAAATATTTTTATTATTATTTATTTTATTTGAATGGTGATTTTTAGATTTTATAAATAATTATTTAGTTAATTACTACGGTAGATGACTTTAGCCATGGTTAAGGTTTGAAGTACAAGGCGACTAGGAATCATGGCACGGATAGTGCAATGGCGTGCTTTAACTAGTATATTAGTCCTGATAGGGAAGGCCGAGCCACAGTGATGTCCTAACTAGGAAAACCAGGCCAAGTTACGACTTAACCCTTACCGAAGATTTATTTATTTATTAATTATATTATTGAGTTTTAGGGAACCCGGTTGTGCCGAACTAGTCCAGATTGGACCCAAAACAAGCCCAAGCCCATGTAGTCATGCGGTACATCCAATGACATTCGTGTTGGTCTATTTTGGTATGATTGTGTTGTATATTTCGTTTTAATGATCTAATGAATACTTTCTAAGTATTCGTTAATTAAATATTATAAATATCATTATTAGTTGATATTCAATGAGATTTGTATAAAATAGGTCCTTGTACATTTTGGGATTATTAAACTGTACATAATGGTATATACACCATTATTAGTTTATTGAATTTCGTTATTATTATTATTTTTTATTATCAATGTTATTGAGGTTATTATTATATAATTTTATTCTACTATTATTGGTTACATTATTTGTTGTCAAATAAATATTATAATATATGTGCTCATATTTATATAAGTAGACCTTACACTAGAAATAAATTATTATTGTGGTTTTATGGAGTTTATTATATAAGAATGAATATAGATTATTTTCCATAAATAAATTCCTTTATTTATTGTGTATCTGGGAAAATTACAACTGTGGGAATCTGATCTAGAAGACGATCACTTTATCCCTTGGACTATGCGAAGAAGAAAAGCTCTCAAAATTTTGACAGTAGATAACTATGTATCTGTACAATGAATGAGAAAAAGAACTCTATTTATAGAGTCAAAAATAAAACTGAAAAGATAACTGTCTTCACAGCCTGTGCTTAGTTGAAAATCATGCAGGATTTAACATACGCAAGGTTGTGAGAAGTTACTGGACGTGGCCTGTAACTGTTGGACACATGGCGATCATGCATGAGTCGTGTGCAAGTTACAGGACACGCAGGCGAGAGATCAGTGGCATGGCTGCCACGTACTCCAATTTGATGAAATCTACGCAGACTTGTTGAAGACGAAATCCACGCAAACTCGGTGTAGAAAGCTTCAAAATCCACACAAACTTGGGGCAAGAAGCTTCAGAATCCATGCAGATTTGGTAAAGAAAACTTCAGAATCCACACAGACTTGAGGAAGAAAACTTCAGAATCCACGCACGTTTGAGATGAAGATCTCACAAATACACGCAGACTTGAGATAGAACTGCCAGCTGTCTTGATTTGGCGTGCCTCGACTGACACAAAATCTCTGACAATGATTGCTTTTGTCAGTCGCATTAAATGACAAGAAACTCTTTTAGTACGCCAACATGACGAAGATTGAGTCTTGCTAAAGAAGATTTCGAAAATTACGCAATAGACGGCTGTGATCTCTCGAATTCTGTGCATACGTGGCATACGAAGAGACATTCTTCGACTGTTGTGCTGTCAGTCATAATTACTCTCTGTTAAATGATGAGCTGTCCCTCAGCGTGATTTGTAAATATTGTCTGGATCAACTGAGCGTGACTTTTGACTTTGCCCTGATCAACTCAGCGTGACTGTTAGACTTGTTCTGATCAACTCAGCATGACTGTCATTTTTAAAGGCCTACAAGACCCCCTTCAAAGTTTTCGAAAATTGAAAAAGACTTCAAAATTTTTCGAAATACTTTGAAAAATAAGATGATAAAATGAACTTAGTCACGCTGAGATGACTTCAAATTTTTCGGAAGTCGGAAAGACTTCGAAGTTCTTTGAAAACATCCAAATGAACTTATTAAATGTCATGATGACTCTTCATTTTTCGAGACTCATTGTATCCAGTTTATGGTGGAATATGAACCGCCGGCGAGCTCTGTTATATAAACAGGGAGAGGATTCATTTAATCTTCATCTTACGTCAACATGACACCAAAGGAGAAAGCTGAGGAAGAAGCACGCAAGTTGGGCTTTTGTTCCCATGGTGATCCCACTTTTGAGGGTAAAGAACCGGAGCCTCTGGTTTTCGAGTTCAAAGACGATCCCATGCAATTAGCCAAGAATTTCTTGAGCTATTTTGGCTTGGATGGCTCGTCTTCTTCTGATGGACGCAGCTTCGCAGAGCAGCGTGAAATGTTGAAGGCTCTGTTACACCGCATGGGGGTTAAGAGTGTAGAAGAATTGGGCACTAAGCTCAGCCGCTCTGTAAAATAGAGCGTGTCTTTTATGCTTTTGTCTTCTTTTGAAAATATTGCACTTCTTCTTTTGTCTTTTGTAAGGCCATCAGTGCCTGTCTTGAAGAATGTAGTACAACTTTTGTGTTTGAACAGCATGCATTAATGAAGAATATTAATTAGCACTCTTTGACTGTTTCCAATGTTGCGCTGTCTTCCAAAACACACGTGTCATTCATTCCATGGTTTACGAGCGCTATTCACGCAGATCTTTTCCAAGAATAAGCTTGTACTTTGTCCTTTAAATAGTTAGTTTAAATAGATAGCTGAGTTTCAAAGATACTCATCTCCCATTCTTCTTCTTCTTCTCTGAGAATGAAATTTTTGGGAGATTTCATTCTCAAACAGGAAAGCAATGCTTTCTAATGTTCGATTTCTACGCACTGTATCAAACATGGATTTGCCAATCCTTAGCACCAAACTTGATGGTAAGTCCGCGTACCATTTTTGTTGCTGTTGAAGATAGGCTTTTATGTTTCTGACTGAAAAATGCACGCTTGACTAGCCAATGCGTGCCAAATGACATTTCTGTTGATTAATTCTCTTTTTCCTTGCTGTTCTCTGTAGAAGCTCGGTTGAAAATTTTCTTCAGAACTGGCATTGGTGATGTAGATGCTGTGGAGAATATCCTGCTGACACCTACATCAGGGAGCTCATACGCTTTTGACGCGTACATCAGACAACTCAGAACTCTTCGTGGGATAGAAGGGTCTTCCTCAGATAGTAGGAAGAGCCTTATACACGAGAGTTGGATGGTAGAGTCAACTCTACCTCGAGAAATCGGGTAGTAGAGTTCCTTTCACGGCAGAACTAGGAATTGTATCCCAAGGTCTGGATACATTCCTGTCTTCCTTGAGAGGTTACCCCCAATCCACCAGTTGTATTGGCAGCACCACGACTTCGGGCTGCCATACTCTGTGGTTCTCCTCTCGTCTAAGAGAGAAGACCAGAGTTTGATTCCTGCTGATCTGGTCGTGACTGGGACCCAGACAGTCAGGAACTGCCACCAACAACGAACCTGACGGAGAAGGTCCGACGGAGAAGATCCAAAGAAGAAGATAGATCTTTATTAGGTTATTGTTGTGGTGTAGAATGAAAATCCAAGATTTGTAGTAGATTTCCATTATGATTTGTAAGAAAGTCTAAGAAAATGTAATAGACTTTTTGTGGTGAAATGAGAATGGAAATGATAATTCTTCTATGCTCAAAGATTTGTATTTGTGGATGAATCGTGGACATGATAGATAATGAAATCTTCTTTTCTGTTTTAGAGTATATGATATTATCAGAGGTATTATGGACGTGATAATATGTAGGAACTCAAAAGAAAATAGATTGATTTCTATGCAGAGGTCAAAAATGACAAATGAGCAAGTAGATTCGGAATTGATTCAGAGGTTATGAAAACGTGATCAATAACGAATCCCCACTTAATAAATTGATAGAAGATTATGAACGGACGAACCGTTTAGGAAATGATGAACGGATGAACTGTCGAATGAATGTAATAAATGAACGGATGAACCGTCAAGTATTAATGAATGTATGAATCGTCGGATGAATGTGACGCTTCAATATTTGAGGAACTTCTGCCTATAAATATAGCAGAAATCTGACAAGAACGAACGCTTCTTCTTTCAAACATAAAAATGTCGTCTGAAGAAGCATCCAATAAGGCTGAAATCGCCATGAAGGTTCAGAAAGACACTGAAGAACACCCTGTAGATCCAGTTCAATCCAAGAAGGCGGAAGCAGGCGAAGGTTCATCTGCACCCAAGCCACCAAGGGACATTCTGGACTTCCTGCTCGAACCAGACATGACTGAAGAAGAAGAAGCCATGAGGATGGCCGCTTGCAAGTTCCTCGTAAGTTCCAGCAAGGAGATCCTCGGCTCTTTTGCTGATCACGTCTTCGAGAAGGATGATAGTGGACCACGTCCAAATGTAGAAAAGGATGATAATGATCTTCCTTAATATCATGTACCATCATTTATGATTAAAATAAAATAAAAATTTTATTTTTTAAACATGAATTTGTCTGATGATTACAAGCATTTATATTTATACATAGTACTTCTTAAGGAATTTGCCATTAATAGGCATCAAAACTTTTCGACCATCCAATTCTGAGAGTTGATAAGCTCTATTTGAGAAACTCTGCTCACAATATAGGGTCCTTCCCACTTTGCATCAAATTTGCCCTTGCTCATATGAGTCATAGTCATAGGACGTCTGACTGTTAGAACAAGTTCTCCTTTTTGATACGATCGAACTCTGACTTTCTTATTAAAAGCTCTTGAGATTCTAGCTTGATAGAATTCAATATTCTGTTGAGCATATAATCGCTTTTCATCTAGAGCTTCTAATTCTTGAAGTCGAAGACGATCATTATTTTCTGCAGTGAGTTCATTAGCGATTGCTATCCTTAAAGAAGGAATTTGAATCTCTAATGGAAGAACAGCTTCGCAACCATACACCAAAGAGAAGGGTGTACATTTAGTAGCATTACGAACTGTAGTACGATAAGCCCACAAACATTCACCGAACTTCTCACTCCAATTACGTTTGTTAGTAGAGACAAACTTCTTTAGGAGTTTAATGATGGTCTTGTTGAAAGCTTCTGCTAATCCGTTAGCTGCCGGATTATACGCGATAGAAGCCACATTGTTGATCCGGTGATCGTCACAGAATCGAGTAAACTTCTGACTGACAAACTGTGGTCCGTTATCATGAATAATGCGTCGAGGAACACCAAATCTGTAGATGACGTGGTGCTTAATAAAGCTGATGACATTGGACGTCTTAACTTCAGACAAAAGAATGGCTTCGGCCCATTTGGAGAAGTAATCGGTTATTGCGAGAATAAACCGATGACCCTTGGATGACGGCGGATTGATCGGGCCGATAATGTCCATGCCCCAAGCTTCGAAGGGCCATGATGATGTCGTCAGATGTAGAAATTCCGAAGGTTGATGAATAAAATCTGCATGGATTTGACAAGCTTTACACTTCTTTGCATATTTGATGGCGTCTGATACCATAGTGGGCCAATAATAACCCATACGTCGAATACGGTCTTGAAGTTTTGGTCCAGGCTGATGTGCTCCACAAATTCCATCATGTGCTTTGCGAATAATTTGTTGAGCCTCGTCACCGGCAACACATCGAAGAAGTAAACCATCATAAGCTCGACGATATAAGGTCTTTGTTGTATGATTGTAGTAGAATCTGAGTGATCGTCGTCTGATAGATGCTGCCTCACTCGGATCATCTGGAAGAATATCATACAATACGAAATCTAAGAAAGGAAGTCTCCAATCTTTATCCGTATTTTGATTCTCGGCCGAATTACTAAAGATGAATTCTATGCTGGAATCAGATGAAGACGACATCGATTTACGACTGAATCCAAATCCTCTTGTTGTGTTGACGTCATGAGATGTTGATTCTTCAATGTCAATTGGAAGCCCTAGAGTTAGGTTATTTTCAAGATGAAATAATTCTCGATTACGAACAATAATCATTTGTTGCCGTCTGATCGGAATAGCCAACACCGCTGCAAGATTAGCTAGAGCATCAGCTTCTGTGTTACATGCTCGCCTAACATGTTCAATGAAGAATTCTTCAAACGAAGAAGCCATAGATATAGCTGATCTATGATAAGGAACCAGATCTTGATGGCGAACTTCATAAGTACCCCTTATCTGATTGACAATGAGTTTAGAATCTCCATACGCCTCCAAATATTGAATATTCAGATGTTTGGCGAGTTGAAGACCAATGAGTAATGCATTGTACTCAGCTACATTGTTTGAACATGGTTGATCGAGAGAATAAGCTCTTTGGATAGCAAGACCTTCTGGCGATACAAGAACGATTCCAACTCCAGCGAAAATATCACCATTAGGACCTATCCTTGAAGCTCCATCAAAGAATAGACGCCAAGTAGGATCTTCTTCAACAATTTGGTTTGAATCTAGGACTTCATCTGGAATTTCGTCATAGAGTTTTGAATCTTCTGGAATTGAATGAGCAGCTAGAAAATCAGCTAAAGCTTGTTCTTTGACTGACTTCTGAGGAACATAATGCATGTCATACTGAGCAAGTAGGATTCCCCAATTAGCCAGTCGAGAATTCAAAACACTGGGTTTCTTCATCATGATCCGTATAGGATTGATCCTGGAGATGACATGAATAGTCTGGCCAATGATATAATGTCGTGTCTTTTGAACAGCGAACATCAAGGCTAGACATTCTTTTTCGACCGGTGAATAACGAGGTTCAGCTCCGGTCATAGTACGACTGAGATAATAAATGGCTTGTTCATGACCATTTTGATTCTTTTGAGCGAGTAATGCACCCAATGAATGACTCATTGCTCGAGTATATAGGAGAAATAGAATTCCTGAAACGGGAGGTACCAATACTGGAGGGCTCATCAGATATTATTTTATATCATCGAATGCTTTCTGACATTCATCATTCCAGACAAAAGAAACACCTTTCTTCATAAGTTTGTTGAATGGTCTGCAGCGTCCTGATAAATTAGAGATAAATCTCCTGATATAAGCGATCCTTCCTTGAAATCCTCGTAGCTCTTTTAAGGTGCGTGGAGGACGCATCTTTTGGATGGCTTTGATCTTCTCAGAATCCACGTGTATACCTTTAGAGGTAATGACGAAGCCGAGAAATTTACCACTAGAGACGCCTAAGAAGGACTTAGTAGGGTTCATCTTTAATTGATGCTTACGCATTAGATCAAAAATAGTCTTCAAATCTTGGATATGATCCTCCTTTTGTCGACTTTTGACTGCAATATCATCAACGTAGCATTCGACTATTTTCCACAGATGTTCACGGAATATAGTGCTCATGGCTCGTTGATAAGTTGCTCCTGCATTCTTGAGACCGAATGGCATAACTGTATAACAGTATGTACCAATCGGCGTTCTGAAAGAAGTGTGCTTCTCGTCGTCTGAAAACATTTTAATCTGATTGTACCCAGAATACCCGTCCATGAATGACATTCGTTCAAATCCACAGGTATTATCGATCATGACATCAGTGATTGGTAGAGGGAATTCGTCTTTAGGACATGCCGCATTGAGATCGTGGAAGTCTATGCATACTCTGATCTTGCCAGTCTTTTTAAGGACAGGAACTATGTTAGCCACCAAATCGGGATGTTGTTCCTCTCTAATAAACTCGGAGGCTATGAGTTTATTGACTTCAGCTTCAATTGCATCCATAATGTCTGGACAAAATCATCGCTGTTGTTGTTTGACCGGTTTAGCATTCGGCAAGATATTGAGCTTGTGAGTTGCAATTTGGGGATCAAGCCCTGGCATATCTTTATAACTCCAAGCAAAGACATCGATGTAGTCACGAATGAGTTTGATCATGTCTTGCTTATCAGTTTCTGAAAGACTTTCACTGATGAATATTGGTTTGGGAGATCCCTCTTCACCAACATCTATTTGAACAAGTTTGTCTTCAGTCGGAGGTTCTTTTTGCTCGAAACGGAACTCCCATTGATTATCTAATATTTGGGCCCATTGTTCTGATTCAGGTGAGATTTCAAACTCTTCTTCGTCTTCATCACTTTCTTCAGATTGGTCAATAGAAACCATATTGGAAGACAGAAGGTTGCAGTGGAAGTCACCGATACTCGTATCGGAATCCCAAGAAGTGGTACTGGAAGAATTAGATCTCTTATCTTCATCAGACTCGGGATCTTCATGAATAATATTGATAAAAGGAGTAGGAGCTATATAGCCCAATCCGCATTTCGTCCTTCCATATTTCAGAGGAGGAATACGAACAGGCATTTTTCTTCCTTTTCCACTATTGAGGCTAGCCCTGAAGTCGTAGCCCATATTTTTGATGATGTCTTTAGATTGCTGACTATAACGACGTAGTTGTAATCTTCCAGTATCATCATTTCTGTCATCATCTTCTAAATCAGAAGGACTTTGAGGCCCTTTGTAGAAGAATATTGGAATGTCTCCTGGCTTTCTGCTGGGAACTAGAAAGTATGAAGATTGTACAGGTTCTAGGGATACATCTGTATGAACAGTCTGTACAACTCCAATGGTTATTGTGTTCAAGTCATCTAACAAATGTAAATAACTATGAACATAATTACACACATCAGCGTACTACAAAGATGGAGACTTTTCATTAAATGTAAAAGCAGCAATATTTACATTAGGAGAAGG
This sequence comes from Iris pallida, assembly GCA_029216955.1. Taxonomy (NCBI): domain Eukaryota; kingdom Viridiplantae; phylum Streptophyta; class Magnoliopsida; order Asparagales; family Iridaceae; genus Iris; species Iris pallida. Next base: position 9,333,913 of record JANAVB010006389.1, on the reverse strand, counting down.
CTGAGCCTTAGAGATTTCAGCCAAGTCAATGACTAAAGGGGGAGAAGAAGAAGAAGTTTTGTTTCGATTAAGATCGATAACAAATAGCTCAGAAGAGGTGAGCTCCCTTGAAGCTTGAGATGGAAGAATAATCCGCCCTCCAACTGGAATTAGCAGAGTATCCTGTGAAGATACAGGAACTGTAGTACGCCTACTGACAGGAATGATCATTGTGTCTTGAGCAGACGACTGAGGTAACGAAGAGATCCGTCCACTCACCGGAATGATGAAAGAACCTTCTCCAGAGGGTTTGGGAGATTGTTGCTGAGTAGTTCGACCTTTAACAGGAATTATTAAGGTCTCACTTTGTGAATCCTCTTTCTCCATAGCTTGTATGACCCTTGTATACTCTTCTTTGTACATTCGGGAATCATTGAAATAAGCTTCAACCCCATGGAAGGGATTTATATCAGCAACTTCTTTTTGTACTCTTCCATTGCTATCAATGTATTTAAAACATTGATGAAGAGTAGAAGGCACCACATTATTTTCATGAAGAAAGGGCCTCCCAAGAAAAAGATTATAGGATCCCACGATCTCAATCACATAGAAAGTGACTTTGGATCTGAAATCGCCTATCTGAAGCTTCAGATAAATCTTTTCCAAAGGCTCGCTTCGGCTTTGATTGAATCCCAGGATCGTAGTAACCGTCTTGGAGAGTTTGTGAAGAGGGATTTTTAGTTCATCCAATAGGCTCTTTGGTATTATGCTTATAGCAGACCCTGGATCAATAAGGATACGATCTATCTTCATCGTATCGATATAACCGGTGTAGTAGAGAGGCCGATCATGTCGATTATCCTCCAGTAGCATGTCATCTTGTGTAAAGGTGATATTTGGGATAATCTCCAATACACTGTTGCAATGTAAGCAAGTGGCAGGTTCTGTATCTGGCTTCTTCAATTGTGCAAGACAAGAGTCTGCTTGAAGAAGTGCTTCACTTAACGTCTCCCGAGTTTCTTTAGAAAGATGTAGAAGTTCAAAGAGGGACATTCTAGCTGGAGTATTAGCAAGTTGAGCTAGAATGTCGAAGTTATAAGGCTTCTGAAGTCCAAGAGGAGGGGACTTCTTGATTGGTTTATCAAACCGAGCCTGTTGTTTGCTTTTCTCCAGAGCTGTAGACTTGGGAGGAACAGGTTCAACCGGTGTAGTTGAAGGAACAGGTACAGTAGATGATTCTTCTTCAGGAGGAACATTATGAGCATCTTTATCAGCTGGAGGGATATCAGAAGTATCCTCAGGATTCTTGGAATAATCCTTTAGATAAGGTTTCCCCGTTCGAGTAGCACTAACAAGTGCTTCTTCTTTATCTTTTGGCTCTGTGCCGGAGGTAGATCCAAGAGACGTCATATGACATAACTTAATCTTTCCAGCCTTCTTGGACTTTCGAGAAGTAGTCTTTTGAGGAGAAGACGATTCAAAATTTGCCACTAGATCAGGATGAATCCACATGATTTCTCCAGTTTCCAAAGTGATTGGCACTAATCCTTCAGATTGTGGAGGAGGAATATTCACTATTTCAAGAGTTGCCTTGGGAATAGGAACAATCCTACTTTCAAGGAGTTGAGGAGGGAAATCTCCGAATTGCATAGAGACGACATTGGAGGTGACGGTCTTTTCTTTTGGAGTAAGGGAGATAGCTCCAGATTTAATCATTTCTTGGATCTTTCCTTTCAGTACATAACATGTACGAATTATGTGACCCAACATTCTATGATATGGGCAGTATTTGGGATGATCTGTCTTACCAGCTTCATCAGGTTTCTTGATTTCAAGTAATTGTATTTTATTACCTTTCAGCAGACATTCAAAGATACCAAGGACATCGTCATCATCGAAAGAGTATTCTTCTTTGGGACGAGGTGTTCTTGGTTGTTGAGTTGTAGAAGTAGGAACAGTTGATGCATCTTTGTTCTGAAGATTAACTTCAAGAGTTTCTTTTCCTTTGCGAACATTGTTTTTATTGTTAGTACCTTGACCTGTTTCTTTGGGAGTCATCTGCACTCCTAAACCTTTGAAGGTTTCAGCACTAATTTCTGCAGCCTTGGCACTAACTATAAAAGAAGGCCAGTCTTGGAATTGGGTGGATCCTGTCCACATGCTGATGATTGGCAACAAGTTTGATTTGCATGTGTCAATGGTGACAGCATCATGAGTTCCAAGAGGCATCTTCAGAGCTTCTCTTCGAAACCGTTCAATGTATTCTTCTGTAGTTTCATTATTTTTTTGCTTGATTCTAATAAGAGCAGACATAGTCATGTCATTGAGCCCTTCATAGAACCGTTCAAGAAACATCTGTTTGAAACCGGCAAATGAGGTAATGCTCCCATCTGGGAGACTTCTATACCATTCATAAGCCGTTCCCTTGAGACATCCAACAAACACCCGAGTAAGGAGAGCGTCGCTTGGTTGCAATTGATCAGTCATCACTTCAAAGTGATTAATAAACTGACTTGGAGAAGTGGTTCCATCATAGAATGAGATAGTAGGAGGCTTGTATTTAGGAGGATATGATACTTGCTTCCATTCTATCGGATAAGGTTGCTTGATGCCTAACCTTTGTAAACCATCTTTCTGTTTGAATGTTTCGAATTGAGTTTTGAGATTCCTCAATTCTTCATTAACAACTCCGGAAGATTGTGGAGTTGTAACTTGTAGAGAATAGGTGGGAGGAGGAACAGCATTGTAAGCACTACCCCCAGCTCCAGAGAGACTAGGATTTGGTTGAGCTGGTCCAGGAGTATTGGATTGTACTGCTGGAAGAACTTGTACTGGACTTATATCAGTGTCAGTTGGTATGACATCTGGTACAGTCTGTCGATTTTGCAACTGAGCTGTCATGAGTTCATACATCGACTTCATAGTATCAGGCATAGACTTCATTTGCTGTTCCAAAGAAGCAATCCTTTGATCTTGGGGAGTCACCGAAGAGGAAGGTTCATTGTTCAATTCAGTATTCCCATCCACCATATATGTAGTGACTGTACGAGGGATTATTGATGAATTAGTGGATGTGGTATGCTCTGAATCACTGCTTCGTGCATCAAAGTCATTTATAGGAGAACTACCCCCAGTAGGAAGAGGTAGGAAGTTAGATTCTCCCAGAAATTCAGAATCATCTTCAGAGATCAAATTTCTTTGACTAGAAGCTAGGACTCTTGCTCTGGTGTTTCTATATACTCCATCTGGACTATCAGCTCTACCCCCAGTATCCCGAGAGGTCATGTTGACAGAAGTAAACAAAGGCTCATCTTCATCAGGCATAGGTTCACACTGAATCCGATTGAAGACAGATTGTCGTTTTGTTTGACATCTATATTGTATTGTGACTCTTGGCTGGAAATCACATTCATGATCAACATGGTCATAAGCCATTGATTGACATTTGCATTGAATTATGACTCTTGGATAGAAGTCACATTCAGCATGGTCCTTTGACACAGAATCACTTCTTCTCTTCTGTTGAAGATATTCTCGTAAATCTGTTTGTGAAGATTGAAGAGTATATTTCCTGTTCTTGGGTTTTGATGGCTCTTGATTATATAGAGAATGATTAATATGAGCCACATAGTTTCTTGCATACTCTGCATCTGGATCTCTTATCCTTGTTTCCAACTGGTATAGTTTCTTATCACCAGAAGTGTTGAGTTTTGTTCTTAGATCAGTTGGAGGTAACACATTAGTTTTGGAAACATGGAGTTTTTCTTCCATTGATCTGGATATTTGCAGAAAAGGAAGAGTTGAACCATCCCTTTGATTAGGAGTTGGTAACAGACCCTCTTTTATGGACAGATTCTGTGCCCAATTCGAAGAAGTCATAGAAGAAGACACTAAGGAATGTTTCTTCTTAGACACTTTCAAGTTTTGAGACAGAGAATGTCCAGAAGGAAGAGTAGTCAAAAGACCATCTTCTCTTCTTTGACTAACAAAATTGTCAGTCAAAGCTGTTCCTGAAGTAAAAACTACAGGAACAGAAGAAACAACTAAAGAGTTATTCCTTTTCGAAGGGACTTTGTGTGGAAGACCACCCCCAGTTCTAGTGGAACTTGGCAAAGAAGAAGAGATAGCTAAAGAGCTATTCTTCTTAGATGAAATACACGCTGAAACAGGCTTGGTTAAAGAACCAATGCTGTTAGCGTGACTTTTGACTTTGGAAGTACACGCTGGAAAAGACTTGGCTAAGGAACTAGTGCTGTCAGCGTGACTTTTAACTTTGGAAATACACGCTGGAACAGATTTGGCTAAAGAGCCAGTACTGTCAGCGTGACTTTTAATTTTAGAAACACACACTGGAACAGATTTGGCTAAAGAGCCAGTACTGTCAGCGTGATTTTTGGATGTGAGATTGCACACTGGAACAGATTTGGCTAAAGAGCCAGTACTGTCAGCGTGACTTTTGATTGCTGTCATCTTCGAGCGCACAAGAGTATGCGTGCTTGCAATAGAGTTCTTGCCAGTGTTAGGAGTAGACACTGTGGCAGAGACTTCACCATTGGCTGCCAACTGATTCTTAGGGACATAGACAGAGTGTCCCTTCGACTTGGCAGTGATGATGGAGGCTGTAGTGGGCTTACCACTCTTAGCCTGCTGTATTTCTTCATAGGCGAGTTGATCGAATTTGATCGTCATCACCTTCTTCGTCGAGCCGATTGACGAAGTGTCGCATTGAGTTGTTGCCATCTCAGAAGAGGAGATGGTTTTTCCCAGCAGAGTCGCCAATTTATTTTCCATAAATAAATTCCTTTATTTATTGTGTATCTGGAAAAATTACAACTGTGGGAATCTGATCTAGAAGACGATCACTTTATCCCTTGGACTATGAGAAGAAGAAAAGCTCTCAAAATTTTGACAGTAGATAACTATGTATCTGTACAATGAATGAGAAAAAGAACTCTATTTATAGAGTCAAAAATAAAACTGAAAAGATAACTGTCTTCACAGCCTGTGCTTAGTTGAAAATCATGCAGGATTTAACATACGCAAGGTTGTGAGAAGTTACTGGACGTGGCCTATAACTGTTGGACACATGGCGATCATGCATGAGTCGTGTGCAAGTTACAGGACACGCAGGCGAGAGATCAGTGGCATGGCTGCCACGTACTCCAATTTGATGAAATCTACGCAGACTTGTTGAAGACGAAATCCACGCAAACTCGGTATAGAAAGCTTCAAAATCCACGCAAACTTGGGGCAAGAAGCTTCAGAATCCACGCAGATTTGGTGAAGAAAACTTCAGAATCCACGCAGACTTGAGGAAGAAAACTTCAGAATCCACGCACGTTTGAGATGAAGATCTCACAAATACACGCAGACTTGAGATAGAACTGCCAGCTGTCTTGATTTGGCGTGCCTCGACTGACACAAAATCTCTGACAGTGATTGCTTTTGTCAGTCGCATTAAATGACAAGAACCTCTTTTAGTACGCCAACATGACGAAGATTGAGTCTTGCTGAAGAAGATTTCGAAAATCACGCAATAGACGGCTGTGATCTCTCGAATTCTGTGCATACGTGACATACGAAGAGACATTCTTCGACTGTTGTGCTGTCAGTCATAATTACTCTCTGTTAAATGATGAGCTGTCCCTCAGCGTGATTTGTAAATATTGTCTGGATCAACTGAGCGTGACTTTTGACTTTGCCCTGATCAACTCAGCGTGACTGTTAGACTTGTTCTGATCAACTCAGCGTGACTGTCATTTTTAAAGGCCTACATAGATATAACATATAAAGGAAAGAATAAGGTATTAAATATAAATATTGTATATGTGGTTAGCTAATGGTTTTTATATACAAATAAATATATATATGTATATATTATGTATATGTAGGTATATGTGTGTGTATATATATATATATATATATATATATATATATATATATATATATATATATATATATATAAAGGGATGTATATATATATATATATATATATATATATATATATATATATAGCTAACATATATAAAACAAGCAATTAAACAATAATAAAAAGGAAAGGAGAAAGGGAAGCCCAACCCAACCCATCTCGGGCTGCCACTAATCCCAGTAGCAAGCAATAATAGCAACAACAAACCCATCACCCCAGACTCGAGCATCCTCCCACGAAGCAAACCCGAGAGGAACTCATATATATATATATATATATATATATATATATATATATATATATATATATATATATATATATATATATATATATATACACCCATATCGAGATAAAACCCTAGCTCTCCCCTCCTTCCCCACGCGCGCGTCGCTGCGGGCCACCGGCGGCCGGCCAAGCCGCCGCAGAACCGCGCGCGCACGGCGACTGAACAGGGATGCGACAGCAGCAGTCGCCAACGAGCCAAACTTCGCGGGTAATTTTCTTCCTCGTCGCTTAATGTTTATCCGAGCCGTAAATTTCTATGAGTAGCCTATATGACCACCTATCAACCCCTTTAATTAGATTTGGTTGGTCTTCCCTGAATAAATTATGGTAATTCCTGAAAGTTCACGAAAAGTCTGTTAAAAAACAGAACACGAAATAGTCCCAACCCTTGATTTGGAAGGCGACAAATCGCCAATCCTTTGACTGTCTCAAAATTGTGTTTAAATATCTTTATAAACAAGCTATAGGCCTTCACAAAAGTTTTTACAGAGGCCAAAATCATCGACTACGTGTCAAGAAATCGAATCCCAAAATTGACCAAAAAACTCTTTTAAAATATTAAAACTATAGAAAATTCCTTCGATACGACGTGCGTACCGCCAATCCGGGCGACGTAGTCACAAACCGAAAGCATAGAAAGGTGCGTATCGACTTCTTGGACGTGTGGGCTTTGACAAAAATCAAATTGGTCGCATGTGCGCGACGAATTTGATACGTATCCGTCGAAATTCACCGTATTGGCCTCTGTGCAAATTTCCCAATTACTTTGTGCACGTTAGTCAGATCGAGATGAAACTTGTGCCAACAGGACCGTATCATTTTTTTGGTCCTATATGCCAAGTTTGGTCTAATTCTGAAACAGTTGACCGGATTGCCGCTTTGCGGGCCCCACGATCCGACTCAACGGGCGATTTTGTGCATGGTCCACCGGAATCCAACTTTGGACATACGGTTGGGTTCGTATCGGAAAACCGGACCTGTTGACATATAGTTTGATGACTTTAGAGATCATAGACTTTGGTACGCTTTTTGGTACAAAACGGATCCAACGGCGGACATCATTTTGATCCGAAATTACCGTTTTGCCCCTGTGTCCAGAATTGGACTTAAGGATAGGCAATCCTAGCTAATTTGACTATGCTGAAAATGTTGGTAATATTTATTTTAGCATCCGGAGACTTCTGCATGTGTTGACTGTTGTGGCTCACTAAGTGGTATAGTATTATCAGTTTCACCAACACAGGACCTCAGGCGAGTACATATATGATAGTTCTCATATTTGATTATCTCTATAAATCATGTAGTAGTAGTGTTTTACATTGATATCTCATTGATTCTTGACACGATGTTACACGAGATAGTAGTTATGGATTCTTTGTATGTTGTTCGTGACCAATCTATTACCGTGTTCGTGACTTGTTTCGATCCATGAGTACTGGTCGGACGGGAAAATACTCTAGACATGTAAACAAACCCAAAATTATACTTTCCTAATAGCAGTCGCACACTTTACGTACGGAGAGCCGGATCTTGTTCTTGCCTAATAGCAGTCGCACATTTCATGTACGGGGTGCCGGATTTAGCCTTAGCCATTTACATGTCGAAGTGGTATTTCAACTCACTAGATAGGTACAGTGTCTGGTTCTGCAGTATATATTGCTGGCTACGGGTCTTCTCTATTTTTAGTACTCACTTACCTGGTTCCCCATGCTCAGTTTCTGTCATGATTCTATACTTGTCTTTTCGTCGTGTATTTCATTATTATTTACCGATTTATGGATTTTGTCATTTATTGGATCTGTTGTAAGATTGTACTCCTTCCATTCCTGACTGGAAACTAATATTTTTTAGGTTACCTGTGGCTTCACTTAGTATTGGGAGATACGGGTGTACTTGCAGACCAAAATCTAGAAATTAGATAGAAATGATATCATTTTCATTACTTGCAAGCACTTGTACTTTTCTTTAAATATAAATCTTGTAATAATTTGTAGATTTGATTTAACTTTGTGAATGAGCAATAAATGTTATATTTTATGATTTTGAGCATATTGGCGGTGACAGCGTTCTACCGCCGACTCTGCGGCACAGGCTGGCTTGGACACGTCTCGTATCCGAAAAGCGGGTGCAGGTCGTGAAAGACACCACAACCGAATGGGAGAGTGGATATATTAAATGTTGTTCGGGCATTGAGATTTCAGGGATCTCTTTATGTGGATTTTTGGGGGGAGTGTGTTCTAGGTGCCTGTTATTTGATAAATAGAACACCTTCTAGTGTATTACATTTTAAGTCCCCTTATGAAGTTTTATATGGTTCTCCTCCTTCATATGATCATCTTCGTGTTTTTAGTTGTCTATGTTATACATTTGATTTGAGATCCAGACATGATAAGTTTGCCAGCAGAAGTAAGGGTATCCTCTTGATAAGAAAGGATGGAAGCTGTATGATTTAAAGATCGGTGAATTTTTTGTGTTAAGAGATGTTCAATTTTATGAAAAAGAGTTTTCTGGGTGTAGGTATGTCAGTGAATCGATTTCTATAGCCAGACATGCATGTATTGAGGTACCTGGGGATGATATGGATACTTTGGGGGAGTCCCGGTTATGGCCGCGAACCCCGAAGTAGTTGACGGCGGATCGACCTCGGGTGGAGAGGATGTCGAGGCCGGTGCTGAGGAGCCGGTGGGCGGGGCCGCTGGGGCTGAGGCCAGCGCTGAGGATTTGTCGGTGGGAGGAGCCGCTGGTGCCGAGGCCGGCGCTGTCGAGGCCACGGATTTGCCAGCGGGTGTGCCAGCCGAGGTAGCATTGGGAAGAGGATTGAGGAAGAAATCTCAGTCTGTTTGATTGCCGAATTTTGTGACGAATGTTGTTCGAAGTAAAATTCCCGCTTTACCTCAGTTCATCTATTCCAATCACTTTCTCAGGTATTCCGTATCCACTTACACAATTTTTGAGTTATGACATATTTACTGCTAGACATAGGAATTTTTTTGCCGCTATCACTGCAAGTGTTGAACTTACTTCATATCGCCATGCCTCGAGGGATTCAGGTTGGCGTGAGGCTATGCAGAATGAGAGTCAAGCTTTGGAAGATAGTGGAACATGGAGTCTTGTTGATCTGTCTCATGGGAAGAAGGCATTGGGCAGCTGTGAGACCCCGTCTCACTGTATTGGTATTTATATACGGGTACGTATTTTGAGCCGTATTACGTAATTCTTGGTTTTCGAAATATTTTAAAAATTTTCCAAGGTATAAATTTATCTTGACTTGGTTTAATTTGGTTTGATTCAACCTAGCTTGCTTTGTTTGGTTTGGGTTGGTTTTACATGAAAAAGGATTTTGTATAAAAACCTACCCATCTCTCTCTCCTCCATTTACTTTTAGTTCTTGGTATTTTGGATTTTGGAGGATAACTTCTTGTAGATCTAAGTTTATGTCATTTTCAGATTTCTTGGGTTTTGATCTATCAAACTTTATTATTTTCAAGTTTTGATTGTTCCATGTTGAAGAGAATTTCGTTCTACCATATTTTAACCTTTGGAAGTCCTAATTTGGAGTTATTTTGACCAAGTTATGGACATTTGAAGTTCTTGGGTTCCTTGGAGTTCATCCTCGGCCAAGTAGGGAAGAAGAACAGTGTTTGCACACTCTTGAGTGCAAACTGCTGTGGGCGCATAGGCCTTTCATTTTTGTGCATGCTATGCGCCCAAAAGCAGTGTGGGCGCATAGCCTTTGGGCGCATAACGTCCCTTAGACTCATAGTGTTTTGTGTGGGCTCATAGTATTTGTGTGGGCGCATAACATTTTATTTGGGCTCTTGGTGTTCGTGTGGGCTCATAGTGTTTGTGTGGGCGCATAAAATTTTATGTGGGCTCATAGTGTTTTGTGTGGGCTCATAGTGTTTTTGTGGGCGCATAACATTTTATGTGGGCTCATAGTGTTTGTGTGGGCGCATAACATTTTATGTGGGCTCATAGTATTTTATGTGGGCTCATAATGTTTGTGTGGGCACATAACAATTTATGTGGGATCATAGTGTTTTGTGTGGGCTCATAGTGTTGGGCTCATAACATTTTATGTGGACTCATAGCCTTCATAGGCTCATAATCTTCATGGGTACTCATAGTCTTCATGGGTACTCATAATCTTCATGGGTACTCATAGGCTCATAGTCTTCATGGGTGCTCATAGTCTCCATGGGTGCTCATAGCCTCCATGTGTGCTCATAGCCTCCATGTGTGTGCATAACCCCCTGGTGTGGGCGCATGACCTCATGTACTTAGTCGTACACTTCCATGTTTGCTAATCTGTCTAGGTTGCACCCCTCTAGACCTATCATGATCCCTTTTGTTTATTGGTATATTTCGTGTCTTCCTGCTGGTTCCTTGGGCTTTGATACGATCTTAGTACGACTGACTTGGCTGTTTGGGGCGATGATTCTTACGTGCCGGTACGACACAGAATTCCCATGCGCCGGTGCAGTAGCCGTTTCACTACTTTACTATTTTGCCCGTTTAAATTATTTTGTAGCCAGAGTCTGGCAAACCTCAAAACATAAAAGTTTTAGATATTTGTATTGGCTTCAAGAATCTTCTTGTCTCACTTTAACTGGAGATTTCCATGTGATTTGATAGTTTAATTTCGCAGAAAAATGTATTTGATTTTCTTAGCCTGCTTTCTGTACTCGGCCTAAATTGCGACGACCTATCTTAAATAGCACGACAATTTCTTATCAAGGTTAGAAGATTTTGCATGATTAGAGAAAAATTGTACACCCTTATACACTCAAACATTAGCACAGATTCAATTATTGTTTTGTGCCAAGTAGTTACTATCTCTATTCCTTTTCACATGTTATGATAAGCCCTTCGTCAAGATCTTTCTACATGCTATCTTACGCATGTGATTTGCTTAACTAGATAGTGGTCCGTTGCGGTGCACTTATGATTTATGTCTTCTTTCTTTGCTTAACACGATAGTGACCCGTAGCGATGCACTCAAGTCACATGTCACTTCTTTGTCTAACATGATTGTGGCCCATCGTGGCGCACCCCTCTTAACATGATAGTGACCCGTCGTGGTGCACTCCAGACAAGTAATATGACATAACAAGACATGAACCATGAATGCTGTTATGACGGCTTTATTGGCTTACAAGTAATGAATGATCTGGACACCGTGGGTGTTTCTCTTGAGTGTGTTTGTACAAGCTACATGTTCTGTATTGCATCATGTCTTGGACATGAATTCCTGATTTCCCACGGTCAGGGATTTATACTGAATTTGACAAAGTTAATATTGATCAGGTAGCTCATACAGAGATTTTCCAGTCACAGATAATCCCGTTATCTGGACGCTTCAAGTGGACTTGTAGCCTGCCGTCGAGTAGGGCACATTTCCATCACACTGTCATGTGTTGCACCCCCAAGTCACCATAGGATAATTTTGTCTCCTGGACGATGTATCCACCTAATACAACTCTCAACCTGCAGAAGAATAACTGGATAACTGCAGGGCTTGTGACTGTGGAAATATCTTGTTGCATCTTGTTAGTAACTAGGCTTGTGATAACCCTAATTAGCTAATGTATCAAGCCGTACTCATTGCTTGGCCGTGTATGATGGATGGAGTCAGTCCAGTTCAGTCTGGTTTTATCTAGGCAGTGTCCGTATGTTTATTTTAGTACATTATTGTTTACGCCTTACTTTTATCGATAAATAATCGGAGGCTGAGTTCTATTCAGGAAAAGGGTTACAACCCCGGTCCTTATTTAGTTTACGGGTTATAACTTGGCTTCCGGAATGGTTTCTAAGTTATCCTATCATTTTTCGTCCTATTTAGTACTCACATGTTCTACATAATCCTTATGCTGCACAATGATTAGAGACTAAGTTCTGTTCAGGAGGAGGGTTACAACCCAGGTCCTTGTTTGGTTTAAGGGTTGTAACTTGACTTCCGAATTAGTTCCTAAGTCCACTTATCATTGTCTTTCTATATAATTCTTACATGCTCACATGTTCAATTATCTTATAGGCTATACATGACTTCTTATACCGGGTCACCATGCTCTTATGACCCGGCTATCTCACAAGTTCACATGTTCAATTGCTTTTATATATTCTTAAGCTTCTGTTTACTTAACATGTCTACACTTTACATTATGTCGCATGATGATTACTTTATGCTCCAAGATGCTTACTTATTGTCATCCTATGTTCGGGATAAGTGCATTGGTAGTGCACGAGTCTCGATCTGCTCTTACTCATTTGTATCTCTAATTGTTGATGTTAGTAATTGTTGATTTTAGTTCATAGTTTAGCTTCTTTTGTGGTACTTGCTATTGGGGTTCTGACCCCACTAGTTTTGTTTGGCCAGATCTGATAGAGAAGCCCAGAGGATCTTTTGCACCATCTACTTGACGGTGACCATCCAGAGCACCAGAGTACCTAAGTGGGTTTCTCATTTATTTTCCTACTGGTTATGTACATTATTCTTTTGTGGCACTTAGCCTCCGAGCACGTGTTTAGCTCGTATTTTGGTCCTTGACCTTTAGCCTACGGGCATAAACATGATGTGCGTATTCTAGATTGCAGCTAGAGCTTTTCATGTATGACTAATACTCTTGCTAGTTTCTCCATCTTGTACTACTAGCTTCATGATCACCCATGTATATATGGTTTGGGATGCTTTACTATTGTATGTCTGATGATCATATGTATATATGGTTTGGGATGCTTTACTATTGTATGTCTGATGATCATACTTCTTGTACTTGTATAATTGTCTGTGATTGAGATACCTAGGATTGCTTGACCTATGATCGACTGTTGGCTTGTAGAAGTAACCACCATGTCTTGACAGCTTATACGCGATTTCAGAGTACTGGCGTACTTTGGTTTTACGTAGCTGGCCTTGTCCGTCCCCACTTGTCAGTATTCTGGTTCTGGGGCGTGACACGATTTTAGTGGTGGCCCATGCAGGTCTGATTTTTCAGATATGTGGGGGTTACTGATGTTTAGATATCTCAATCACGATTATCTTTATTGATATCCTTCGTATTATTCTCTTCCCCTGATTCTTTGACCTGATATCTGCCTTGATCGTTGATTCTCTTATGTTCCCTCGATTTGATCCTTGTGTCCTTTAACTTTCAAGGGTACTGTTCCTAATCATTCCTATTACCATGTTTGGGTTCCATCGATGGCAGGTAAGCAATCTTCTGTTAGGCCAGTTGTGGGGGATCAGTCTCAGCATTCAGGTGCAGAGTCGAGAGTTGACTCGAGGACAGAGATGTTAGTCCATCCCAATCATCCTGCTGTGCCCGTACAACCAGCAGTTCGAGCGGAGGTAGTTCCAGGTCAGTCTCATGTACCTGCACTCATAGGGATCATCAAGAAAATGATGGAGTCACAACAACGACGAGATCTCATTCTCCAGCAGAGTATCCAGATGTTGATAGACCGTAGTGTGCAAGGAATACCCGAGGAACTTCAAGCCGAGGACTTACAGCCAGAAGGAGTACAGGTTGGAGCCAGGCAGTACCAGTTATCCAGCCCATCAGCATATCGAGCCCGACCTACTGTAGAAGTAGTACGAAAGCAAGAGCATAGAGCGAGAAGGACCACATCCAGAACTGAGGGTTGTAAGAGAAACCATCCGTATGTATCGGGCTTTTTATCCCGATGTACATCACCAGTAACATCATACAACTATACACCCCAGCACCAGGAGTTGCCAGTCGTATGTTCCTTCTGTGGAATGGAAGGGTACACTCATCTTACTTGTCGGAGGGCTAACTTTTTATGTTTATCATGCGGTTCACCAGACCACATGATAGGAATTTGTCCCCGGAGGAGTCAAGGTGGATCGTCATCCTTCCAGCCTTCCAACCAGCAGGCACCAGCACCGGTTCAGCAGTAGCAAGCTCAAAGGCAGCAAAACCAATGACAGTATCAGGCAGAACAAGTAGGATGCACCTATTGTGGGAAGATAGGACATCTCCGATCAGTTTGTTGGACGGCAAATAGGCGATGCTTCCGCTGTGGAGCAGAGGATCATTCAATTAGCACTTGTCCATATTCGACATCTCGAAGACGACCAGCTACACCAGATGTACTACTGCAGTCCTTTCTGCCGCCTCAGTCATCACCTCCAATAGTGGACGAGCAGTTGGGGCCAATACTAGATGTTCAACCATTGGCACTGTACCTACCGCCATCGCGAGCTCAGAGGATCAGCAGCTCAGAGCACAGTTGAATGCACAGTACCAGGAGCAGCCCTAGTATCTGTATGAGGGTAATACCTTGGGAACCTCAGGTACCATCTTCATGGATTTCTTTCAGTTATGACCTTGGGGTTGTGTTTCAGTAGCAGGCCAGGTAGTGGCGGTATATCTTGGGTTCTTGCAGGCGACCTTGTATTCTATCCACGTAAGGAGTACAATGGCCGGCTTGACTTATTCGGTGAGTGAGGGCGAGTTTCTCGTCCCAACTCTTCTGTCTTCGTAGTCGAGACATGTGATAAATTCATTGGTATCGACTACGACGATACGTCCTGGGTAGTGTCATATCTTATACTAAGTCTTTGGTACCGACTTACTTTGAGACTTGACCTTTATCCATTTTGGAGTCAGCGTAGACCAGCAAGGATGTTTGTCTCTACTCAACTGACTCAGGAGACATGTTTATTCATATGCCTCAAATCCTTCTTGATTATGGTTGTGTTATTGCTTACGCATTTATTTATATTACAGTTGCCTTCATTTACTTATATGCCATGCTTCATTTTATTGAGTTGATTCTGTTTTCTTGAGCTTTTGTTTTTGGTTATCTTGCTCGACTAGCTTTAGGAAATTCCGAGGAAAGAATTTTTCTAAGGATGGGAGAGATGAGAGACCCCGTCTCACTGTATCGATATTTATATACGGGTACGTATTTTGAGCCGTATTTCGTAATTCTTGGTTTTCAAAATATTTTAAAAAATTTCCAAGGTATAAATTTATCTTTACTTGGTTTAATTTGGTTTGATTCAACCTAGCTTTCTTTGTTTGGTTTGGGTTGGTTTTACATGAAAAGGGATTTTGTATAAAAACCTACCCCTCTCTCTCTCCTCCATTTACTTTTCATTTTCTTCTCCAACCTAAGGCAAGTACATCTTGCCAAATGTTGGACAAATGTGATTTTAATTGTTCCATTCTCTTTATTGCTACATTCTAAAACATTTTAGTTCTTGGTATTTTGGATTTTGGAGGATAACTTCTTGTAGATATAAGTTTATGTCATTTTTGAATTTCTTGGGTTTTGATCTATCAAATTTCATTGTTTTCAAGTTTTGATTATTCCATGTTGTAGAAAATTTTGTTCTACCCCATTTTGACCTTTGGAAGTCCTAATTTGGAGTTATTTTGACCAAGTTATGGACACTTGAAGTTCTTGGGTTCCTTGGAGTTCATCCTCGGCCAAGTGGGGAAGAAGAACATTGTTTGCACACTCTTGAGTGCAAACTGCTGTGGGCGCATAGGCCTTTCATTTTTGTGCATGCTATGCGTCCAAAAGCAGTGTGGGCGCATAGCCTTTGGGCGCATAACATCCCTTAGACTCATAGTGTTTTGTATGGGCTCATAATGTTTGTGTGGGCGCATAACATTTTATGTGGACTCATGGTGTTCGTGTGGGCTCATAGTGTTTGTGTGGGCGCATAACATTTTATGTGGGCTCATAGTGTTTTGTGTGGGCTCATAGTGTTTGTGTGGGCGCATAACATTTTATGTGGGCTCATAGTGTTTGTGTGGACGCATAACATTTTATGTGGGCTCATAGTGTTTTGTGTGGGCTCATAGTGTTTGTGTGCGCTCATAACATTTTATGTGGACTCATAGCCTTCATAGGCTCATAATCTTCATGGGTACTCATAGTCTTCATGGGTACTCATAGTCTTCATGGGTGCTCATAGTCTCCATGGGTGCTCATAGCCTCCATGTGTGCGCATAACCCCCTGGTGTGGGCGCATGACCTCATGTACTTAGTCGTACACTTCCATGTTTTCTAATCTGTCTAGGTTGCACCCCTCTAGACCTATCATGACCCCTTTTGTTTATTGGTATATTTCGTGTCTTCCTGCTGGTTTCTTAGGCTTTGACACGATCTTAGTACGACTGACTTGGCTGTTTGGGGCGATGATTCTTACGCGCCGGTACGGCGCAGAATTCCCATGCGCCGGTGCAGTAGCCGTTTCACTACTTTACTATTTTGCCCGTTTAAATTATTTTGTAGCCAGAGTCTGGCAAACCTTAAAACATGAAAGTTTTAGATCTTTGTATTGGCTTCAAGAATCTTCTTGTCTCACTTTAACTGGAGATTTCCATGTGATTTGATAGTTTAATTTCGCGAAAAAATGTATTTGATTTTCTTAGCCTGCTTTCTGTACTCGGCCTAAATTGCGACGACCTATCTTAAATAGCACGACAATTTCTTATCAAGGTTAGAAGATTTTGCATGATTAGAGAAAAATTGTATACCCTTATACACTCAAACATTAGCACAGATTCAATTATTGTTTTGTGCCAAGTAGTTACTATCTCTATTCCTTCTCACATGTTATGATAAGCCCTTCGTCAAATCTTTCTACATGCTAGCTTACGCGTATGATTTGCTTAACTAGATAGTGGCCCATTGTGGTGCACTTATGATTTATGTCTTCTTTCTTTGCTTAACATGATAGTGACCCATAGCTGTAGAAGCATGGAATTTCAGGAACATAAATCCTATGCGCCTAACACTACATGCGCCAGGAAGCTCAGATGAAGTACTTGGCACAGCAAACAGCAAAAGCATAGACATTAAAAGAAGATTTTTATTTCATATAACAGTCTATTACATGCCTAAAAAAGGCTGTACAAAGGAGAACTTCTACAACCCTAAGTCTACAGCCAGGCGCAGCAACCGCCATGCGCTCTCAGTCAGGCGCATCTCTTCAGCGTCTCAGTCAGGCGCATCTCTTCGGCGTCTGAGTCAGGCGCATCTCTTCCGAAGAGCTCTCCAAAGCCCAAAGAAGAGGAGAGCACCGCAATCGATCCACGACAAAAGGAGGCTTTCAACACAACCAGAATGGGCAACACCCACTCTGAAGGAAAAAAGAGCCTCCAAAGCCAGGGCACCGCAATTCCGATCAGCGGCTCTTCCAGCATAACGGAGACGAGGCTCGAGCATCCCGATCTTTGGATGCAACAGGCACCTTCCGCCTGCCTCAGAAACCCTCGACTCCGACTTTTGGATGTAACAGTCACCTTCACGAGTGCATAAATGAAGGCAAGTCATCGCATCTTCACCATCGGGAGCATCTCGTCAACGGAATGTGCTCGAGCAAATAAGTTCATTTCGGGAGGACGTGAGAGAACGAGAAGCAAACTCTCTCCTTGCCACTATTTATACGCTGGGCAAATCAAACCCATGCGCCAAGTGGCAGGCTCTCCGAATCCCGTGCAATAAATTTGCATCAATGGTGATGAACCTGACGCCTTGAATTCAGCCCAGTCAAAAACGGCTATTTAAAGCACTCGAAGAACATAACAGTCGGACCAATAAAGACGTGTCATGCAAACGGATGCGTCGGTCGGACCACGCATCATATAGATGCGCCCATCAGCACCAAGCGCCTCATAAGGATGCCCCCACGCGCCCCCATACGCCTAGTGGAACGCAGATCGATGCACCCACAACAACCCATCATCCGTCAAAGATCATTAAATACTGAAGACTGACATGACAGTAGCCAGTCCCCGAGGACTGAATAGTTGACAGCTTTTTCAGAAAATAAAATGACGCTGACGTCAGCATCATCATTACTTTCCTCTGGCGGCCACGAGCCACGTGGCCACCCAACCATTTTGCATGCGCCTCCGCAGCCATGCGCCCAAATCTTTGCATGCGCCTCAAAAGCCATGCGCCTCAGACTTTTCTCTGATCCCTAAAGACAGAAGTCAAGTCACTACTGAAGCCCCGCATGCGCCTTAAAAGTCGTACGTCCAGACTGGTTCGTAAATCCTAAAAGTTACAAGCCAAAGTCTCCATATGCGCCCAATCTCAGGCGCATCCTATCAGATCACTCTCCACAAAATCCGAGATCTTTGAGCCATGGACCTACGACACGTGTCTTTTGACTCGATTCAGCCTATGAAGGGGTGCTAATCGCCCAATATCTCAGCAATTGAAAGATCCTCTCCATTGCTACGTGTCAGCTCGGCCGCAGCCCACAAAGGCAACAGGAAGGGTTCAACTCCTCAATCAGAGCGCATCGCCCATGCGCCTCCATCAGCAATCACCACGTGGCATCCCCACAAACCGGTGCATCCTACATATGCGCTCATGAGCAGCCAGCCTGCAAGCTATAAATAGAGGGATCATTTCCTTCTTCCATACCCACGAACACACAGTGAGACATACCGACAGATAGAGACCTACACACAGTGTTTGAGAAAGATATAGACACTCAACGTTTTCTTCCTCTCCGCAAGCTCCAGCACTCAGAGCAACTCAGACCTTCAGAGAACCGAAAACCGTCGTCAGATCGTCAACGGAGTCAACGCATTACCACTCGCTCCATCGGCACAAGGGACCCAGATAAACAAAAGTGTACTCCTAGGACTACATCTAAGTCCTACATTGTAATACTGTTTCGTTTGTAATTGAAATTTGCAATCAAAAGATTTTAATGGCGAACAAGCTGGCGACTCTGCTGGGGAACTCTTTCTCCTCCACCGAGAAAGCTGTGTCACAATTCGACGACGTGAAGGTAGGCTCCTCCCACAAGACGCTGGTCGTACGCCTCAATCAACAGGCGAATGAGGAGTTCATCTCTGAAGGCAGCTCAAGTCCTTCGAAGCGGCTGTCAAAGCCGAAGAAGACTCGCCAAGTCTGGGTGTGCAAGGTCGAGGCCCTGGCACCACCACTGAAGGGGGTACGCCGATGCAGTCCACCCTCCTCGCTGACGACCTCAGCAGCCATAATGTGTCTACCGGTGCAGCGCATCTCTCGGGAAAGCATGGTGCTGACCACATTCCCCAGCCATCTCCTTCTCAGACAAGGAAGATATGCCGACGGAGCAAGGGCGCAGCTAATGCCGTACGCATCACCTCTGATGTGCCACAGAAGGCCTCTATCTTTGACAGACTCACTCGCTGTCATGGCGAGGAGAATTTGGACTCTGAGTACTATGTACCCCAGCGGGCTGGTACGAAAAAGTCCAAGACAGCACGAGCCATACGCCTCAAACGTGCTATGCCGGCAGCAAACCAGAAGCATGCGCTCACAATCATGCACGCTGCTGATGGTAAGCTGTATAAGGTCGACTCGGGTGCTTCTGTGCCGAAAATGAGCCGACCTTCAAAGTCCTTGCCTCACTTGGGCGTATCTGTTGCGTACGCAACCAAGTCGAGCAAGGCAAACCCTGTGGTCTTGAACTCCCGCGCCTCTATTGGTTGTGGGTCTGAGGTTCGTTCAAGTCACTGTAAATGTTGTTCCCCCACTACTGATCTGAGCGTATGTTTTGCGTTGGATCAGGGGGCGCAGCATTCACCTGACCACCCCGGCGCTTGGCCTAGCCATGCGCCTGATGGGGGTACGAAGGTGGCACTCTCCTCCAATGATTTGTGTAATATGATCAGTCACAAGCGCCGATCAGGAGAGTCGACTGACAAGCACAAGGCGCCCTTCACAGGGCATACCTGTGCTGTAGTCACCATCAACTGTTGTTGCAAAATAGCAGTCCCACCACCAAAGCAGTCGGTGTTCCAGCGACTGCAATTATCAACACCCCT
Source organism: Iris pallida (assembly GCA_029216955.1). Classification (NCBI taxonomy): domain Eukaryota; kingdom Viridiplantae; phylum Streptophyta; class Magnoliopsida; order Asparagales; family Iridaceae; genus Iris; species Iris pallida. The sequence goes on along the minus strand of JANAVB010006389.1, from coordinate 9,313,906 downwards.
CCGACGCCGCCTCGGGAAGAAGGTATCAATTGAAGAGGAACCAGAACTAATGGTTGCTTCATGCAACGTAATCACTAACTCCTCGTCAATCCGAAAGGCGGCTGGTAATTCCTCGTCCTCATCCAAAAGCCAGCCGAGGAAAAATAAGACGACTGTCCTATCCTCTGGAGTGTTTGAAGGCACTCGGGGGAGAAAGAAGATCTTAGAGGAAGCTGGAGGTAGTCAAGCCCCTGTCGATCCTCCTTCTGAAGGCGAAGACATCCTCCAGAACATAGCTGGGGGTAGCCAAGTCCTTGCTGATCATCCTCCTGAAGGCGAAGACGTCCTCCAGAACATAGCTGGGGGTAGCCAAGTCCTTGCTGATCATCCTCCTAAAGACGAAGACGTCCTCCAGAGCACAGATGAGGGTAGCCAAGTCCTTCCCGAAGGCGAAAATATCTCCCAAGACATAGCTGGGGGTAGCCAAGACGAAGCTCCAGGAGAGGCAACTCCCCTACATGAAAGTATGGCCGAAAGTGAAGCCTCAACCGATCCATCCACTTCCAGCCGTGTCATGACAGTATACATGACTGGGGGTGATGCCGAGCCAGATGCGCTGCCGGCAGACCTCGTCCACATGGATACCTTGGAGGGAGGACTCAAAACCCTCACTGCCTCCATACAAACACTGACTCAAGAAGTGTTTGAGATACGGTCAGCTTTGGCCAGAGCACCGTCTACCGGTCCTGACCCAGGGGCCAATGGAGAATCAAGTGTACCCCTTCAACGGGTATCCTTGGATACAGATCACCGTGAAGCACCTCGGACGTCGGAGCCATCAAATGTTCAACTCCAGGCTGTACCACCTTTTCCGACTTCCAGCTCCATGGAAGACGTGGTGGAGATGATCAGGGACTTGCGCGAGCGCTTTGAGTCCAAGAACAGACAGGAGGAGCGCCAGAAGATGGGGATCCCCCAACCATATCCCCTCGAATGGAACAAAGTGGATTATCCTCCCAAGTATAACCGCAAACTTTGACGCCATACGATGGAAAGGACTCTCCACGCCGCTATCTGACGTATTTCCAGTCTCAAACGGGACATCTTCCGAAAGAAGACGCGCTGCTCACCAGCATATTTGTTGGGGCACTGAAAGGAGTGGCTTACGACTGGTATTGCAGTCTCCCCGACAACTCCATATCTTTCTTCGACGACTTGATGCGTCTCTTCCTCGATCGTTTCTACGACGGAGGGAAGGACATGACAATGGCATCCCTCATAGAGATACGTCAGAAGGAGAAGGAAACAGTTCGAGCATTCATCGAACGGTTCCGACAGGCCTACTTCAGACTGCCCCCGGGCATGCCAGAACATGCACTCCTCTCCTCCTGCAGTATGAACATGCTGTATGCGATCAAATTTTGGCTCAACTCCACTCCTCCTTCCGACTGGAGTTCCTTGATCATCGAGGCCGAAGCAACAGAAAAGAAGGCATCCAATGCTCGTCTTCTAGGGGTCAGTTTCCCTGCCTTTGAGGACAAGGGAAAATGGCCTGCAGCCAACAACCCTAGACGAGAGACGAAGGGAAAGCAGGCATTGACTGTCAATGCCTCCAAAGGTGCATCAGCACCCACTCAGAAGCCTCCACTTGCACCAAGGCCAAAGGAGGTTTATTCTTTCAACGATGAAGACACCCTGCAACTCTTCGAGATATTGAAGCAGGGTGACAAGATCAAGTTGTCGGACCCAAAGCGTCCCAACGAGGTTGGGAGAGTGGACAATCCGAAGTACTGTCACTACCATCGGTTTGTCGGACATCCAACTAAGGACTGCTACGTCCTCAAGAACTACATCCAGTGCATGATCAATACGGATGTTATCTCCATCGACTACGAGGAGAAAACAGTCTCGACCAACCTGGTATCACTCCAATTTGGCACCTTGTCGCCAACCACAACACAAGATGGCGTCGTCCCCATCCCAAAGGCGATAATAGAGGTGGTCAATCTACCACCTACTCGTGACAACGTGAGTGGACTCATCCCACTTACCACATCTCAGGGAGAGGTCTTATGGGTTCACCCTGACCTCGTCTCCGAAGTTACTCAACCGGAGGTACGCTCTGCCTCCAAAACCAAGGGCAGGAAGATCAAGTCTTGCCGCATGGTCTCTTCCTCTGCGGAAGAGACACTTCTTGTACAAACCCGTTCGCAGCTGGACGTCCAACCCGACGAAGCTTCCGTTGAGGTGGTGCCTCCCTGCACTGCCCCTGTCACCGAAAAAGGAGTTCCATCCAAGCCTCCAGCGGCCAATACACAGAAGCATGTAGAGGCCCGTTTCGACAAGCCTTTACGAAAGGAGAATGCTTCGGGGCTAGCCAAGCCCCACAACTTCGACATACTGGCATAACTTGCCAAGTACTTCCGCCCGCCTATCTCTGTTTGAGCTTCTTCGTCTTTCCAAGGACACTCGTAAAGCTCTCTGTGAAGCCCTGAGGGATGCTGAATCCTTCATCAGTCAGGTCAAGCAGCCTAAGGATACTCCGACCATATGTACGTACTGCCATTGTATGGATGAAGTTATCCCCAACATAACCTTCACCCAACAAGACATGATGCTCAAGCACAATCGACACAACAGACCACTGTATTATACAGGGTATGTCGGTTCCGTCAAGGTGAAGCAAATTCAGATCGATCCAGGGTCTTTCCTCAGCATCGTCCCGAAGACGCTGCTCTCAACATTAGGATCCCAATGTACCGTCTGGAGCCTTCAACACTACAATCAGCGGCTTCAATGCTAGCAAAAGCGGGCCGCTGGGCAAAATACGGCTGAAGTGTCATATCGGTAACCTCAGAACCGAGGTGACTTGCTATGTCGTGGACGCCGACGTCAACTACAACCTCCTACTGGGTCGTCCGTGGCTGCATAAGTACATGGTGGTACCATCCACACTCCACCAATGTATGAAGTACGTGTCCACCAACGACATTATTCGGACGGAGTTCGCGGACATTGACCCTTTCAAGGGGGTCGAAGCCTACTTCACTGATTCTATCTTGTACAAGTCGCCCGACGAAGGGGAAGCCAATGATGCTAACGATGAAGCAGAAGCGGCAGCAGAGCCAGACATGGAGCCAGAGATGATTCCCGACGCTCCTTTGAAAATTCGACTCAAAGGGAAACCACCTCAGATGCTACCTCCCATGACCATCAAGCTACCTGGAAAAGCACCAACTGCTCTAGGTAGAACACCTACTGAAGGTCCCTTGAAGATACGGCTCAAGGGAAAGCCGCTCCAAATATCGGCTCCCCTTGTGGAAAAACTACAAGGGAAAGCACCAATCCCTGAAGGCGCAGTTGAGGCACCTCCGAAGGTGCGTCTTAAAGGCAAGCCTCCGCAATCATCTGTCTCATCCAAGCTGCCGGAGAAGGCCCACGTAGCCCTCTCGGACCCCAAGGTCAAAGCTGCGGTGGACTCTCCCGATCCAACCCCAGTACTCACAGATAAAGAGCTAGGGGAATATATATCTGCTAATGTAGATGCACCCTCTCTGGACAATGTAATCCCGCGTGATAAAATCTTGTGTTTTATCAATAATCCCAAGGGGTCTGTTTTGTAGTTCCACTTCGGAACACCCCTCGGGACTCAACACTACGTCACGGTAGTTGGTCGAGACTTGGTCTGTCCTAAAAACAACCTATGCTCACAAATAGCCCATGCCATGTCAACAAGTGCTGGTGTTAATGTCCAAGACTGGAGGTTCCCGTTCATCGACTTTACTGTCTACGGAATTCTTCCAGAAGACCCGAAAGAAGCCGTCTCAGTCAGGAGGCGTTCCCTTCGATTCTATTACGATACAGCTACTAAAATGCTGTACCGACGCTCCTACGATGGACTTCTCCTTCGATGCCTGTCCAACGAAGAAGCAGCCGAAGCCCTTCGAGAAGCTCATGATGGAACTTGCGGGGCTCGTCAACCTAGACCTAAGTTACAGGATCGACTGTGACGCATGGGTTACTACTGGCCAACCATGGCAGCCGACGCTGTCGACTATGCCAAAAAGTGCCATGCTTGCCAGCTTCATGCCGACTTCATCCATACACCGTCGGAACCACTACATCCTACGGTCGTCTCTTGGCCCTTCGAAGCTTGGGGCATAGACATTGTAGGACCTATCATCCCTCCTTCATCAAGGGGACACCGCTTCATCCTAGCCATCACCGACTACTTCTCCAAATGGGCAGAAGCAGTTCCGCTGTCGGAAGTGAAGAGCTATAGGGTGATTAGCTTCATCAAGCACCATGTCATCTACCGTTTTGGGGTACCTCGAAGGATTATTCACGATAACGGTCCACAATTTATCAGCCATATTTTTAGCAGATACTGTGACAAGAATCGAATTCAGAACGTGGCATCAACCGCCTACAACCCGGCAGCTAACGGATTGGCCGAGGCATTTAACAAGACTATCGTTAAACTACTCAAAAAGGTCGTGTCATCCAACAAACACGACTGGAACGAAAAGCTCGGTGAATGCCTTTGAGCCTACCGCACAACGATACGGATCCCGATGGGCAACACACCATTCTTCTTACTCTACGGGAGCGAAGTGGTACTGCCTCTCGAGATCCAGATACCCTTACTCCGTGTAGCAATCACAAATCAACTCACAGAAGAAGACAATCAACGTCGTCGTCTGCGAGAATTGGAGGCACTTGACGAAAAACGTCTCCTAGCTCAACAGCGCATCGAACTCTATCAAGCCCGTATATCACAGGCTTTCAACAAGAAGGTCAAGCAGAGGACTTTCCAAGTAGGCGACATGGTTCTGGCAGTCAGAAGGCCGATGGTGTTGACTCACAAGACACCAGGAAAGTTCGAGCCCAAGTGGGAGGGACCTTTCATCATAGAGACGGTATACTCAAACGGTGCTTACCGCCTCGCCAAACCCAATAGGGACTTGTTCATGATGCCCATCAACGACAAGTTCCTAAATAAGTACTACTCTTGACATCCTTCAGACATGTACTTCTACCTCCACCCAACAAGGAAGTCTGTGGACCCAATCATCAGGGCTCACGTACACCTCCCTTCCATAAAATCTTACGCTTCTGGAACCCAGCTGTTCCGTGGCGTTCTATCCTCAGTAAAAGAACAATCACGTCCACATTACCTCTGAGTTGCTCTTCTATGCCCTGTAATACATAATCTGACACCATGTAGGATTATGCTGCTTATCATGTTTACCACGTCCACATTACCTCTGAGTAAACATCCCGTACAGACAACCCCTACGTTGCCGTACATTGATCGCAGAACTTCCATGTCCACATTACTTCTGAGTAGTTTCGCGTATCCCCGCAGAGTCATTCCTACCACGTCCATAACACCTCTGAGTAGAAAGATTCCATCATTTGAACCCCATATTTGCCACGTCCACATTACCTCTGAGCAAATATGGTGATTCTCTCAAACTTATTATCTGTACCTAAAATCCAAGGTGCGCAAAAGATAATAGGTCCACACAAATCATCAAGTTCATGACAGCAATAATGAACACACCACAAAACTCTTTATTCTTTATTTAAAAGTAAAGGATTACATCCCAGCAGGAGTTGCAAATTACACCAAAACAATAAAAAAGAGAGGCTAGGCTACAATCCCTAAGCATCACCGGGATTGGGTGAAAGCTCTTCGATCCGACGCTTCAAGTCTTCCGCCCGAGTCTCTGCGGTCGCCAGGACTCGGCGTTCGGCTTCTTGACGCATCATTTCTATGGCCTCAGGGGAAGTGTCATCCTCATACTTCTCGTCCAACTGTTGTCGCTGCTGGGCCAGGAAAAGAGCCTGGCGGGTGAAAGCTGCTTCCTCCTCCTTAGATGCTACATGTTCAGCCTGGACTCGCTCAGCATCTAATAAGAGTTGGGCCCGCTGGTCTTCAAGGAGGCAAATCTTGGCATTAACCTCCACTATACTAGCGTCCAATGCAGCTTGCAACTCCATCTTCTCCTGCATGGACTGAGATAGCCTCTCCACCGCAGCCTCAGTTTCGGCCACCTCGCGTTCCCAGACAGCCATGGTGGCCTGATAAGATGACTCAGTTTTAGCAATCAACTTATCCTTTTCTGCTTCTATCCGAGCGGAGAGATTATTTCGCTGGATACTCTGAAACTCGGAAAGCAGCTGGTCGAGCTCGGCCACCGATGCCTCCAGAATCTCAGCCATATGATCATGACCCTGGTGGGAACGTATCAGACCGATGTGAGGGAGCGCCATAGTTTTTGTCGTTGTGAAACTCCCATTGGCATTCGTCACTGTCGATACGCCCCTCTACAGCATCTTGTACACCGCTTCAACGATAAACTTCACGTACTCATCCGCATCCGCCAGTACTTGCGGCGTCATAACAGGAGTTGCAGGAGCTGCTCTAGACGGCGGACCGGAAGAAGACCCGCCGACTTCAATCTGCGAGACTGAAACCTCGGCATCAACGGACTCTCCCTCAACAGGGATTTGAACTTCACCACTGGCCCAAGGAGCCAAAAGAGCGAAAGGAGCCAAGAGGGGCGTCGATATCGTGCCCCAAGTAGAAGGAACAACAGGGGGTTCCAGCAAACCCTTACCCTTCTCAAGCTCGGAGGGACCTCCGACGTCAAGGGCTATCTCCTCCGCATCCAACACACTATCAGTAGGTCGCACGGGACCTTCCCCCTCTGGCAAGGCAGCGAGATCAGCACTTGTTTTCTGACTCGGCTCCCCTGGAGTCAGGCTCGGCGGACGAGTCTCACCTTCCTCATCAAATCCCTCCGCGGGGATAGAATTTGTCGCTGCCTCCTAGTCGGCAGCCACCTCAGCCTCCGCTACTGATGTCACCCCCAGTTTCCATAAACAGGGGTATTTTGGTAATTTTCCACTTTAAAATTATTTTGGAATTATTTATTTATTTATTGAATTATTTTGGGGTTATTTGAGTCGGGTTCGAATTTCAACTCGATCCGACTTGTATCGGGGACCCGGGGTAGTGTTGACTCTAGCGGAACCCACACACTAGTTAGCCATGGCCCACATATTAGTTATTTTAGTTAGTGACTAGGCTAATTTATTTTGGTTAGGATTATTTGGATTAGTGTTTTAGGAATGACCAAACTAGCCTCGACTTAACCCCTTTCCAATATATTAGCAAGTAGATTAGTGTAGGGACTTTCTTGACTTTTCATAATAGGACAAATCCCCTCCCATGGCCGGCCACACATGTGTGGATAGGCATAGCCATTCATCATTTCCACTTTTCCACTCTCTCTCTTGTTCTTCCCCAAATTGATTTGAGAGCAAATCCATAATCATTCCTCCTCCAAATTCTTCCATTTTCTCACCCAATCTTCTTCCTTCCTTCTCCATTCAAGCTAAGGAGGAAGCTACTCAAGTTTGGGAGGAGTCGGAGCTCGTTCGTGTCCATTCGGGGTTCCTACGTGTCGGGGGCGCATCGGAAAGCTTTTTCTTCGATCCGAATCACCGGGAGGTATAAATCCCTTCTTCTTCTCATTTCTCTCATGCATTAGGATGGTTTTGACCCATAGGAATGACCCCCATGGTTTTGTGTCCATTTGTGTCCTTTTCGTGTCCATTTGGACACTTGTAGAGGTGTCCTATGTGTAGGATCGTGTCCTAATGGGAAAACCCCTATTTGGACACATGTGAAATTATTTGTGTATTGATTTAATGTTATTCTAACCTTTATTCCAGATTTTCTATGTGTTTAGGAATGTGTTTTCCTAAGTTTCATATTGTATCATATTATCTAATATATATATATATATATATATATATATATATTTTATATATATATATATATATATATATATATATATATATATATATATATATAAATATATATATATATATATATATATATATATATATATATATATATATATATATATGGCTTATATATATATAAGTATATATACTATGGTGTGTGGTGTGATTTTGTGTTCATGAATGGGGGCAACAGGGTTCGGCCAAGTGGAAGAGTTAGTGTGTATGTTTGTGTTAGTTTAGAGAGTGTGTAGTTGTGGTGTTTAAGGATTGGTGTGAGAGTGTTTGAGGGGGGGGATGTGAGTTAGAGAGTGGAGTGTTGAAGGGGAGGACCAACAGCTCTGAAATCAGCAGCTGGACAGTCCCTTGCTGCCATTCCCTGTCCAACAGCCACCCCATACTAGTCCACTAAACCAACTTATATGGCTGTCCAGTTTGGCCACTTAATGGCTGTCAAAAAAACCCCACAAAATAGCCCAACAAAACCTGTCCTTGCTCTCCCATTTCCTGCCTAAACATAGCCTATGTTGGCTGTCCCTTGGACTGTCCAAAACAGTCCAGATGTTAACCCCAAGTGGCTGTCCTTAAACCCTGTTATCAGTCCAAAATCCCCTACCAAAAAACAGTCCTCTAACAGTCCTAAAACACCCTTGATGGCTGTCCTAAAACAGTCCTTGTTTGCCCCATATATCAGCCCATAAACACCACATTACAGTCCTTTACACCACTCCATTTCAGTCCTAAATAAACACCTATATTGGCTGTCCATTACCCCATTTCCAGCCCTCAACACAGCCTTAACACCACTACAAATCAGTCCACTATATGAGCTTTGTGTGTGTGTGTATTTATGAGTTGGTGAGTGTAAGTGTGAGACTAAATGAGTATAGCTAGTAGCCTATAGGTTAGCCTATGTGTAAACTAATAGGAAAACCTATAGGAAAGCCTATATGAGTGTGATATATGTGAGTATTGCGTGAGAGTGAGTTGTGTGGGTGAGTGCTAGAATAATGTGAGGAGTGGTATATGATACATGGTAAGGTAATGGTAAGGGTAATATAGGTTTTACCTAAAAATAGGGTATTTGAGTCTAGAGTCTAAGATAGGGTTAGAACTTGATTCCCTTGGTAGGTTATGATCAAATATAGTGCTCACAGACTAGTTTTGACGTCGGTTGACCATTTTGACCAAAAGTCAACAAAAGTCAACCGAGAGTCAAACTTAGTCTTTAAGCGACTAGATTTGACCGAAACCAAACCAGAGTTGACCAGTTGACTGAAAGTCAACAGTTGGTCAACATTAGACTAGTTTGACCTAGGGTTGACCTAGAGTTGACCAGAGTTGACCATGGTTGACCAGTTGACCAAAAGTCAAATGTAAGTCAACCTTTGACCCCGTTTGACCTAGTTTGACTTCGAGTGACTCCCAGTGACCTAGTATGACCTAGTATGAACCAGTATGACCTAGTATGACTCAGTCTGACCTAGATTGACCTAGTTTTGACTTAGACTTGCATTCATGACTTGAATTAGTTTTCCTTTTCAGTATAAAACCCTGTTTAACTCATAGTATCTCATTTTAGGTCTGTGATTTACTCTGAGCGTCTGTTCACCTTATCAGCTCAGGACCACAAGCGAGTATATTTACTGATAGTTTTCATTGTCTTGATATCTATTATATCCGATTCAGTTGTAGTATTTTACATGATTTCCGACACGACGGTTCACGGACTAGTATACGTCGGATCCTGTCATGAGATGTTATTCCTGGACTTTCTTGGTATATGGGTATGTGATATTTCTGTGTTTCCTGTACTTATATAGACATTGATTTGGGAGTGGGCTGGCCCCCTGCTCTCGAACCCTGTGTCATGACGTGCCATGTCCGGATTCGTGATACTATTTGGGGATGGAGGAATTATTAGGGGTTATGTGATCAAAGCCTCCCTGTAACTATTTTGCTAGCGCCACCCTCACCTCACGTAGGGTGTAGCAGATACCCCGTGTGCCAGTTATCCAGGTTGGACGGCATGACTCTCCGTTGAGGACACCGCGGATTGCCGGGCCAAGTGGATAACTCTACCTTGACTCCCTAGCCGATCACATAACGCTCTAATAGTTCAAATCACATTTTTTTTACATTTATTATCGTATCTTATATTCAGTTCAGCTTTACTTTCTGTACTTCTCACCATGCTATGATTTCGTTTACTCACATGCTCTACCTGCCTTTATACTGTACCCTGATTTGAGACTACGTTCTGTTCGAAGGAAGAGTTACAACCCCGGTCCTTGTTTGGTTTAAGGGTTGTAACTCGGCTTTCGAATGGTTCCCAAGTCGTCTATATCTTTGTCTTGTATTTTATTATACTATCTCTTATAGTATTTGTCAATTTATATGGAACTGCTGTTGGTGTTTGTACTTGCTCATTTTCCTGACAGGATACCGTTGACAATTTTACAGATGATTCAGAGGCTGATTGCCCGACCTACTATGGGGACGGGTTAGATGGATTAGACTTGGACCGTGGCTTGATAGTCGAGCCATTAGACTTTGCTCACCCTGAGTAGCATAGTTTAGTTAGGTTTGCCTGGCCTACGAGCCAGCTAGTACTTTTCAGATTGTAGCACTATATTATATTCTTTACTCTGTGACTTTGTGTTTAGCATTGGACTTGTGTGGATTCGAACTTATTTTCTGCTTTTATCTATCCTATGTTCCTTCCATGCTATCTACCTTAGTTTTGTTTATGTGATTGAGACTGTATTGCTATGTCACCTCCATTCGAAGTGTATATAATGTACAGGTACATTTATCTGTTTTAGTCGTAGTATTTACAAACCCTATATACAGCGTTCTACCGTCGATTCTGCGGCGTAGGCTGGACGTACCCACGTCTCGTGCCCTTACTCTAGGGTGCAGGTCGTGACACATTTTTGTGGTAGCCCATGCAGGTCTGTGTCGCAACTAGCGCGATCTCATAATGGTGCTCGACTTAGAGTACTAATTACAAGCCTGCAATTAGGACGTAGGATCTAGGGTATGATTGGAGTTACTCAATCACATTTTAGGAAATTTCTGATCTTTTGATTACCATGACAAATTCTTTTACATTAAATTTAATCTCCTTCTTTGATATTCCCTATCATGTGCCATATTGATTCTTTGTTTCAATCTATCCTCAGGATGACGATTACTCGCTCTCAGGCAGCCGGATCTAGTACTGTTCCGGAGAGTCCCGATCCGGCAGGACTTCCACCTCCGGCTGCAGGAGTAGCAGTCGAGAGGGCAGCAGCCCCAGTTCCTGTCCTTTAGGCAGGAGTAGCAGTGGCAGTTCCAGGAGGTCTTTCACCTCCGGCTATGGGAGCTACAGCTGAGGGAGCTGCCATCTCAGTTTCTGTCCTTCAGGCGGGAGCAGCAGCGGCGGTTCCAGGAGGTCTTCCACCTCCAGCAGCGGGACCGTCCATGGTCATTCCTGATGTTCTTCCACCGCCGCCTCCGCTACCGACGGATAATCAGGGAGTGATAGCCCTTCTGCAGCAGATGTTGCAGACTCAGAGTGCACAGGCAGAGTTGTTACGGTGGACCATGGAGAACTTCCATCAGCTGGCGATGGCAGCAGTAGAGAGGGGTGCACCGGGTGCAGTTCAGGGAGCACCAGTACAGCAACAGGGTCAGGGGAGGCCCGATACGCACCTAGACTTCAGGAAGATGAACCCGAGGGAGTTCAAGGGTACCGAGGGTATCCTATACACAGACGACTGGTTGGAGGATGTCCAGCAGAGTCTGGAGTTGGCAGAGGTCCCGAGAGGACCGTGGGTGACTTCTGTAGCGAGCCAGTTTTTTGATATAGCGCTGACTTGGTACCGTACGGATCCGCGTGTGTCAGTGAGAGGTTTGTCTTGGGAGGACTTCAGGAAGCTCTTTAAGGAGAAGTTCTACCCGGATGTAGCCTTGATAGCTTTGGAGGGGCAGTTTGCCAGTTTGGTACAGGGGAACTCGTCGGTAGACGAGTATGCAGCGGAGTTCTTCTGCCAGGTTTACACCCAGTCTGATCCAGGATGAGGGGTGCAAGGCCCAGAAGTTCCGGAGGGGCCTTATACATGCAGTGCGCACTCGTACCTCTGGGAGACGTGACGCGACCTTCGAGCAGATCTTGATGGAGGCGCAGATTGCAGAGGAGGACTTCGACCTCAAGCCAAAGAGGGGCAGTGACACTCTTGGAGCTAGCTCGAGTGCAGGGCCAGCGAAGCGCCCACATTTCCAGCAGAGACAGTTTCAGCAGTAGCAGCCTCAGTTGTAGTTTCAGCAGGCACCGGCGTGTGCCCAGCAGCACCAGGGTCAGGGTCAGAGACCGGCTACATGGTGCACCTTCTGCGGGAAACCAGGGCACACTAGAGAGGCTTGTAGGAAGAGGTTGGGCGTCTGCTTATACTGTGGGGCGCCCGATCACCAGCTGAAGGATTGTCGTCTTCGGAGAGTCCGAGGAGGCAGGACAGAGCGCAGCAGGCCAGAGGACCAGCAGTTCAGCAGAGAGGTCCTCCACTTCAGACCCATCAGTAGCGCTTTGTACAGCACCAGAGGGGAGCCCCTGCGGGTAGAGTGTTCGCCTTGACAGCCGAGGAGGAGGCAGAGCCAGTGGGTGACGTTGTGGCATGTCACGTTCTTCTTGATTCATTCCATGCTTTTGCCTTATTTGATTCCGGTGCCACTCATACTTTTGTGTCTGTTTCCTTTGCTCTGAGACACAATATTATTGCTGAACCCTTGGGTAGGACTTGCAAGATATTGACCAAAGGAGGCATTGTCACGCCCCAGAACCAGAATACTGGAGAGCGGGGGCGGACACAGCCAGCTACGTATAATGAAATAGAATCCATCTCACTATACGATCACGGCTGTCTAGAAATATGAGAGTTTATCTACAAGCCATCAGTCTCTTAAGGTCATAAATTATCCTATTGTCTCAATCTCAACCAACTAATAATAGTAACAAGATATCAGATCACCAAATATACAATTGTAAGGTGTCCCAAACATTACATATCCAGATGATCATGAAGCTAGTCATACAAAATGTAAAGACTAGCAAGAGTTAAGTCATACATGATCAACCTCGAGTTGCCAATCATGTTTACAGCCCGTAGGCAGACAGAAAGTAAAGTGCATCGAGCTAACAAGTGCTCGTCGGCTAAAATGCCTCAAAAGAATAATTTTACAATAAAGTGGGCAAGACAAAAAGGAAAACCCACTCTTGGCCCGGGTTTCATCTAGTGTTCACCATTGGGCTGGAAGCTTGGTAGATCCTCGGGAGCTGCTCCAAAATCTGGCCAAACAAAACCAGCTGGGTCAACCCCAGAAAGAGCAAGTGCCACAAGGGGGCCACGAAATAAGAACAAAAGCCAGCAATCAGCACAATAATATAATTACATAATAAGAGACAGTAATTTAAGAAAAACATGATAGGTGAATATAAAAGACAATCTTGTACAAAATCGATAAAAGACAGAATATATGGAAAAGCATGACAGGATGATATACGATGAGATAACCATGGGACTATTCAGATAGCCAGGTTACAACCCGTAAACCAAACAAGGACCGGGGTTGTAACCCTTCGTCTGAACGGAACTTGGATTCTCCCACCATTTATCGGCAAGATATAAGAAAATCATGACAGGTAGTAATTCTTATGCAGGAATCAAGACAAGACTAGACAGGTTATTCTCATACAATCAACCACGGCCAAGCAATGAGTACGGCTTGCTACTTTAACTAACTAGGGTTATCACAAGCCTAGTTACTAACAAGATGCAGTGAGAATTCCAAGTCCTGTTACCTGTTTGTTACTACCTGAGTGATCCCAGCAAGAAAATGAAAAGATAGCAGGATATAGCAGACACACTGTAGTAAGATACATGTGTCCTAAGGTACCACACTCGACGGTGGGCTGGAAGTGCGCTCATCTCGACGGATAGCAACAAATCCCAAGTATATATATATATAAGGCCGGGACCAAAGGGGCAACGGGTAACTGGAAAATTCTCCATGAACTATTTGATTAATCTAGTCATTAATCCTAGCCATATTCAGTATGAATCCCTGACCGTGGGAAACCAGGGATTCATGTCCTAGACATGATGCAAGGCAAGACAGGTTCATTTGTACAAATACATTCACCCACGATGTCCAGGCCATTTATTCTTATCAAGTCGTGCTAGCCGTCGCAACAGCATAAGATAAATCATGTCAGGGTACTTGTCAGGAGTGCGCCACGACGGGCCACTATCATGTCAGGTTGGTCATGTCAAGGGTGCACCACTACGGGTCACTGTCGTGTTATGATAGTTCCTTGTCATACCATGCCATGTACAATAGTCATTCCAAACATATTAAGTAAAATCAAGTTCATGACAAAAGGCGTAAGGATATAAAATGGGCGTAAAATATCTAATAAAATATCAATATACAGGGCTATAGAAGAGCCAAGCTTAAAGAAATAAAACCAAAGCTCCAAGAGCCAATGGTTAAGCAAGGGGTCAGGGGAGCAGCATACGAAAAGTCACGCACGCTGAGAGAGCAGCGTAGGTGAAAGTCACGCACGCTACAGGGAGCAGTTGCATGAAAAGTCACACACGCTGAAGGAAGCAGCTGCGTAAAAAATCACGCACGCTACAGGGAGCAGTTGCGTGAAAAGTCACGCACGCTGAAGGAAGCAGCTGCGTGAAAAATCACGCACGCTACAGGGAGCAGCTGCGTGAAAAGTTATGCACGCTCAAGGAAGCAGCTGCATGAAAAGTCACGCACGCTACAGGGAGCAGCTGCGTGAAAAGTCATACACGCTCAAGGAAGCAGCTGCATGAAAAGTCACGCACGCTACAGGGAGCAGCTGCCTGAAAAGTTACGCACGCTGAAGGAAGCTGCTTACGTGCAAAAGCATGCAAGCAGAGAGCTGCGTACGCATAAAAACACGCATGCAGGGTCTGGGTCTTCTTCTCCATGGCTGAGAAGAAGCTCCAATGGCTCCAAAACTTCAAAACCTCATAACTTGGCTATCCGAACTCCAAGTCCAGATTTCCAAGTTCTAACCAGGGTGGAATTGAATGCTCTTCCACATGGAAACATCAAAACCCATAAAATCCAACTTAAGTAGCTCAACCATGCAAAATTCGAAAATAGATATAACTTAGATCTACAACAATGGAGGCTCCAAATCATAAAAACCTAAGTTCTAATGTTGATCACCATGTCCTAATCTATCAAATGGACAAAAGAAAAGAGGGTTCTCATGTAGTGGCAAGATGCACTTGCCTAGGGTTAGGAGAGTTGTGGAGGAAGGAGAAGAAGAAGGAAATTAATGGTGGAAGTTATGAGGAGAGAGAGTGGTAGGTGGTGTTATAAAGTGGGGGAGTTGTGGTGGGTTGAGGGTGTAGCATAGGGCTAGGGTGTTCCAACACATAAAACCGAACCAAACCAAACCATCCCCAATAAAACCGAGCCATGCCAAAACCAAAATACGAGAAATACCGAAATTCCACAAGTCGAAAAAAATAAAATACATGCCAAAAATCCAGATACGAGCATAAATATGAAATACGGGAAATACGGGAAATACGGAAAATGAGGGTGACAGGCATCATCCTGGTTAACAATATCTGCAAGGGATGGAGAGTTACTGTAGGAGGCCGGGATTTGGGTGCATGCTTGCTCGTAATGCCCCTTCCGAGGTATGATATGGTACTCGAAATGGATTGGTTGATCATGCACCATGCTAGTATAGACTGTAGAGGAGGTAGGGTTCTGTTTAGGCCGCTGGGAGAGCCAGAGATTGTGTTTGCCAGAGGAGCAGCTGAGCCGGGAGATGGGTTCTACGGAGCTTTACTGGCGGAGCAGGCATTGTCGCATCCATTGATATCTGATTTCATGGATGTTTTTTTCGAGGAGTTGCCTGGGATACCGCCAGATAGAGACATTGAGTTCTCTATAGACTTAGTGCCGGGCGCTGAGCCTATCTCACAGCACGTCTATAGGGTCAACAACAGCGAGTTGGCAGAGCTGAAGAAGCAGGTCGACGAGCTGCAGGACAAGGGATTCATTAGATCCAGTTCATCGTCTTGGGGAGCGCCAGTTCTGTTTGTACCGAAGAAGGATGGTACGATACGCATGTGTATCGATTACAGGGCGCTCAACAACCTTACTATCAAGAACAAATACCCTTTGCCAAGGATTGACGACTTGTTCGATCAGTTGAACGGTGCCAAGGTGTTTTTGAAGATAGATCTGAGGTCCGGCTATCATCAGTTGATGGTGAAGAAGGAAGACATTCCGAAGATAGCTTTTCGGACTCGGTACGGCCAGAATGAGTTCACTATGATGCCATTTAGGTTGACCAACGCCCCAGCTGTGTTCATGAACTTGATGAACAAGGTATTCCATCAGTAGCTTGACAAGTTTGTGGTGGTCTTTATAGACGACATCCTGGTCTACTCGAAGACGTCGGAGGAGCACGAGGAGCATCTGAGGATTATGCTCAAGACTCTGAGAAAGGAGCAGTTGTACGAGAAGCTGTCGAAGTATGAGTTCTTTCTGGACCAGGTCAAGTTCTGGGGTCATGTTATGACCAAGCACGGGATCTCAGTAGACCAGAAGAAGATTGCTGCGGTAGAGTCTTGGTCGACGCCCAGTTCAGTTGCCGAGATTCGGAGCTTTCTGGGATTGGCGGGCTACTATCGAAAGTTCGTCCAGGATTTTTCGCGGATTGCGAAGCCGATGACTAGACTCACCAGGAAGGACGTGGAGTTCGTCTGGACTGAGGAGTGTCAGGCCGCCTTTGATGAACTGAAGAAGAGGTTGACATCAGCTCCGATCTTGACATTACCGTCTGGGACCGGTGGTTTCTCGATTTACAGCGATGCTTTTGGCCGGGGTCTGGGTTGTGTACTTCAGCAGCACGGAAAGGTGATTGCCTATGCATCTAGGCAGTTACGTCCTCATGAGAAGAACTACCCGACTCACGACCTAGAGTTAGCCGCTGTTATCTTTACCCTAAAATTATCGAAGAACTATCTGTACGGAGAGCGGGTTAAGATCTATACTGATTACAAGAGCTTGAAGTACATGTTCACTCAGAAGGAGCTAAACATGCGGTAGAGACGTTGGCTTGAGCTAATGAAGGATTTCGATATCGCCTTGCAGTACCATCCAGGGAAGGCCAACGTAGTTGCAGATGCCTTGAGCAGGTATCCAGTAGCTATGTATCTGAAAGCAGATCGTCATCTTTTGGCTGACCTGGACAGTTTGGGAATCGAGGTGATTATTCCGGGCATAGAGGTACAGATGTGGGGCTTGCAGATTCAGTCTAAGTTGATGGACAGAGTCAGATCAGCACAGTTTGATGATGTTGCCCTGAGGAGCATCAGGGAACAGGTACGGGCAGGTTTGCTCAATGACTTCTCTATTGCCGAAGAAGGGTCGCTGCGGCACGGTGCTAGATTGTACGTTCCGAGAGAGGAGCTTCGGGAGGAGGTTCTTCAGGAGGCACATCGCTCTCAGTACTCTATGCATCCTGGTGCCAACAAGATGTACAGAGATCTGAGGGAGCACGTTTGGTGGTATGGTATGAAGCACGAGATGGCTCAGTTTGTATCTCGCTGCTTGGTTTGTCAGCAGGTGAAGGCCGAGAGGCAGAGGCCTGGTGGATTGCTACAGCCACTACCCATTCCTGAGTGGAAGTGGGAGCACATCACCGTGGACTTTGTGTCCGGACTTTCGCGATCTCCAGGAGGAAAAGACGCGATTTGGGTCATATTTGATAGATTGACCAAATCGGCCCACTTTTTGCCTTTCAAGGTAGGGATGTCTACGGAGAGGTTGGCAGAGCTGTATGTTCGTCAGATCGTACAATTGCATGGGGTTCCTGTGAGCATAGTTTCAGATCGGGATAGCCGTTTTACTTCCCACTTCTAGAGGAGTTTGCAGGCTAGCTTGGGCACCTCGCTCAAGTTTAGTACCGTTTATCACCCCAAGACAGACGGGCAGTCGGAGAGGACTATCCAGACCTTGGAGGATATGCTTCGCACGTGTGTGCTAGATCTCGGGGGTTCTTGGGAGGATCATCTTCACCTGGTAGAGTTTGCTTACAACAACAGCTATCAGGCCAGTATAGAGATGTCGCCATTCGAGGCTCTATACGGACGGAGATACCGTATTCCCTTGTCATGGGACGATGTTGACGAGAGAGTGCTGCTTGGACCGAAGATGGTAGTGGATACAGCTGAGAAGGTCAGGTTGATTAGAGACAGACTTCGGGTGGCTCAGGATAGGCAGCGGCATTGGGCCGATAGCCACCGGAGGCCGTTAGAGTTCGATGTAAGTTTCAGTTCCTGTTTGTGTTATTTATGATTTTGTTTGTCCTGTGTGCTGAGTTTGTTTTATGTCTAGGCTGGTGCTTTGGTGTTCCTAAAGATTTCTCCAACACGGGGTACGATTCGCTTTGGCGGAGGCGGGAAGCTTAGTCCGCGCTACATCGGACCTTTCACCATCCTTGAGAGGGTCGGTGCAGTGGCTTACCGGCTAGACTTGCCGCCTACGCTAGAGGGGATACACAATCTGTTCCATGTATCGCAGCTGAGATGGTACGTGGCGGACCCCAGCCATGTATTGGACCATTCAGCGATCGAGGTGGGGCCTACTCTTCACTATCCAGAGCAGCCAGTGGAGATTCTGGATCGTAGGTAGAAGGTGCTCCGGAACCAGGTTATACCCTTGGTTCGTATTGCATGGAGGCATCACTCTCCAGGTGAGTCTACCTGGGAGAGAGAGGACGACATGCGGGAGCGTTTCCCTTATCTCTTCGAGCCCTGAGGTATAATTTTGTTTCTGTATGTGTTTCAGTGTGTGTTGTTTTAATTTTGAGGATAAATTTTTTTAAGGTGGATATATTTGTCACCCCCAGTTTCCATGAACAGGGGTATTTTGGTAATTTTCCACTTTAAAATTATTTTGGAATTATTTATTTATTTATTGAATTATTTTGGGGTTATTTAGGGGTGGCGATTTTGCCCTCATACCCTCTACCCTAGCCGGGTACCCTGTACCCTCAAGTGCCTACGGGTACCCTCTACCCTTCGAGGGCATGCCCTACCCTTACCCTCTTGGAATTAGGGTAGGGTAAGGGTTTTATTCTGTTACCCTAGTGCAATTACCCGGGTACCCGCCCTACCTGCCCTACCCTCTGCCTTGTAACCCTACCCTGAACCCTACCCTACCCTGAATCACTACCCTATCCACTACCCGTTAACCCTAACCCTTTAAAACCCTCGACCCTACCCTTCTCCCAACCCGCTTTGTAATTTTGTATAGTCCCACTGCCATAGTATTACTACTACTTGTAGTTTTTTGTAATTAGTACTTAGGATTAGGAGAACTACATGGTGCTTGATCCTAAGGAGTCAGGTCTAGCCCCCTCTTTGGGTATGTAGGCAGCCCAGGTTCTACTATATAACTAGGTTCAGCGCCTTTAGTAAAAAAAAATATTCTCCCTGTTATTTCTTGTTAAGTTGTTATAATTTTTGAATGCTATCAAAATCTAAAAAAAATGAAATGGAAAGAAAAAATATTCCCCCCCCTGTTTACTAGCAAAAAATTTGATTTTTAAAGTTAAAAAAATGAAATGGCAAGGGTAATACCCTTACCCTCCCTACCCTGAACCTCAGCTACCCTGTGAGGGTAAAGGACAAGGACGGATAATGGGTATTAGTTTTTTGGAAGAGGGCTACCCTACCCTACCCTCATGACTCCCCTAGGGTATCAAAAAAAGGTCAATACCCTACCCTACCCTGCCCTCTTCCTGCCCTTACCCTATCCATCGCCAGCCCTAGGGTTATTTGAGTCGGGTTCGAATTTCAACTCGATCCAACTTGTATCGGGGACCCGGGGTAGTGTTGACTCTAGCGGGACCCACACACTAGTTAGTCATGGCCCACATGTTAGTTATTTTAGTTAGTGACTAGGCTAATTTATTTTGGTTAGGATTATTTGGATTAGTATTTTAGGAATGACCAAACTAGCCTCGACTTAACCCCTTTCCAATATATTAGCAAATAGATTAGTGTAGGGCTTTCTTGACTTTTCACAATATGACAAATCCCCCCCCATGGCCGGCCACACATGTGTGGATAGGCATAGCCATTCATCATTTCCACTTTTCCACTCTCTCTCTTGTTCTTCCCCAAATTGATTTGAGAGCAAATCCCTAATCATTCCTCCTCCAAATCCTTCCATTTTCTCATCCAATCTTCTTCATTCCTTCTCCATTCAAGCCTAGGAGGAAGCTACTCAAGTTTGCGAGGAGTCGGTGCTTGTTCGTGTCCATTCGGGGTTCCTACGTGTCGGTGGCGCATCGAGAAGCTTTTTCTTCGATCCGAATCATCGGGAGGTATAAATCCCTTCTCCTTCTCATTTCTCTCATGCATTAGGATGGTTTTGACCCATAGGAGTGACCCCCATGGTTTTGTGTCCATTTGTGTCTTTTTCGTGTCCATTTGGACACTTGTAGAGGTGTCCTATGTGTAGGATCGTGTCCTAATAGAAAAACCCCTATTTGGACACATGTTGAATTATTTGTGTATTGATTTAATGTTGTTCTAACCTTTATTCCAGATTTTCTATGTGTTTAGGAATGTGTTTTCCTAAGTATCATATTGTATCATATTATCTAATATATATATATATATATATATATATATATATATATATATATATATATATATATATATATATATATGTATATATATATATGGCTTATATATATATATAAGTATATATACTATGGTGTGTGGTGTGATTTTGTGTTCATGAATGGGGGCAACAGGGTTCGGCCAAGTGGGAGAGTTAGTGTGTGTGTTTGTGTTAGTTTAGAGAGTGTGTAGTTGTGGTGTTTGAGGACTGGTGTGAGAGTGTTTTAGGGGGGTGATATGAGTTAGAGAGTGGAGTGTTGAAGGGGGAGGACCAACAGCTCTGAAATCAGCAGCTGGACAGTCCCTTGCTGCCATTCCCTGTCCAACAGCCACCCCATACCAGTCCACTAAACCAACTTATATGGCTGTCCAGTTTGGCCACTTAATGGCTGTCAAAAAAACCCCACAAAACAGCCCAACAAAACCTGTCCTTGCTCTCCCATTTCCTGCCTAGACATAGCCTATGTTGGCTGTCCCTTGGACTGTCCAAAACAGTCCAGATGTTAACCCCAAGTGGCTGTCCTTAAACCCTGTTATCAGTCCAAAATCCTCCACCAAAAAATAGTCCTTTAACAGTCCTAAAACACCCTTGATGGCTGTCCTAAAACAGTCCTTTTTTGCCCCATATATCAGCCCATAAATACCACATTACAGTCCTTAAAACCACTCCATTTCAGTCCTAAACAAACACCTATATTGGCTGTCCATTACCCCATTTCCAGCCCTCAACACAGCCTTAACACCACTCCAAATCAGTCCACTATATGAGCTTTGTGTGTGTGTGTGTATTTATGAGTTGGTGAGTGTGAGTGTGAGACTAAATGAGTATAGCTAGTAGCCTATAGGTTAGCCTATGTGTAAACTAATAGGAAAACCTATAGGAAAGCCTATATGAGTGTGATATATGTGAGTATTGCATGAGAGTGAGTTGTGTGGGTGAGTGCTAGAATAATGTGAGGAGTGGTATATGATACATGGTAAGGTAATGGTAAGGGTAATATAGGTTTTACCTAGAAATAGGGTATTTGAGTCTAGAGTCTAAGATAGGGTTAGAACTTGATTTCCTTGGTTGTTTATGATCAAATATAGTGCTCATAGACTAGTTTTGACGTCGGTTGACCATTTTGACCAAAAGTCAACAAAAGTCAACCGAGAGTCAAACTTAGTCTTTAAGCGACTAGATTTGACCGAAACCAAACCAGAGTTGACCAGTTGACTGAAAGTCAACAGTTGGTCAACATTAGACTAGTTTGATCTAGGGTTGACCTAGAGTTGACCAGAGTTGACCAGGGTTGACCAGTTGACCAAAAGTCAAATGTAAGTCAACCTTTGACCCCGTTTGACCTAGTTTGACTTGGAGTGACTCCCAGTGACCTAGTATGATCTAGTATGAACCAGTATGACCTAGTATGACTCAGTCTGACCTAGATTGACCCAGTTTTGACTTAAACTTGCATTCATGACTTGAATTAGTTTCCTTTTTCAGTATAAAACCCTATTTAACTCATAGTATCTCATTTTAGGTCTGTGATTTACTCTGAGCGTCTGTTCACCTTATCAGCTTAGGACCACAGGCGAGTACATTTACTGTTAGTTTTTATTGTCTTGATATCTACTATATCCGATTCAGTTGTAGTATTTTATATGATTCCCGACACGACGGTTTACGGACTAGTATACGTCGGATCCTGTCATGAGATGTTATTCCTGGACTTTTTTGGTATATGGGTATGTGATATTTTTGTGTTTCCTGTACTTATATAGACATTGATTTGGGAGTGGGCTGGCCCCCTGCTCTCGAACCCTGTGTCATGACGTGCCATGTCCGGATCCGTGATACTATTCGAGGATGGGGGAATTATTAGGGGTTATGTGATCAAAGCCTTCCTGTAACTATTTTGCTAGCGCCACCCTCACCTCACATAGGGTGTAGCAGATACCCCGTGTGCCAGTTATCCAGGTTGGACGATATGACTCTCCGTTGAGGACACCGCGGATTACCGGGCCAAGTGGAAAACTCTACCTTGACTCCCTAGCCGATCACATAACGCTCTAATAGTTCAAATCATATTTTTTTTACATTTATTATCGTATCTTATATTCAGTTCAGCTTTACTTTCTGTACTTCTCACCATGCTATGATTTCGTTTACTCACATGCTCTACCTGCCTTTATACTGTACCCTGATTTGAGACTAAGTTCTGTTCGAAGGAAGAGTTACAACCCCGGTCCTTGTTTGGTTTAAGGGTTGTAACTCGGCTTTCGAATGGTTTCCAAGTCGTCTATATCTTTGTCTTGTATTTCATTATACTGTATCTTATAGTATTTGTCAATTCACATGGAACTGCTGTTGGTGTTTGTACTTGCTCATTTTCCTGACAGGATACCGTTGACAATTTTATAGATGATTCAGAGGTTGATTGCCCGACCTACTATAGGGACGGGTTAGATGGATTAGACTTGGACCGTGACTTGATAGTCGAGCCACTAGACTTTGCTCACCCTGAGTAGCATAGTTTAGTTAGGTTTGCCTGGCCTGCGAGCCAGCTAGTACTTTTCAGATTGTAGCACTATATTATATTCTTTACTCTGTGACTTTGTGTTTAGCATTGGACTTGTGTGGATTCGAACTTATTTTCTGCTTTTATCTATCCTATGTTCCTTCCATGCTATCTACCTTAGTTTTGTTTATGTGATTGAGACTGTATTGCTATGTCACCTCTATTCGAAGTGTATATACTGTACAGGTACATTTATCTGTTTTAGTCGTAGTATTTACAGACCCTATATACAGCGTTCTACCGTCGATTCTGCGGCGTAGGCTGGACGTACCCACGTCTCGTGCCCTTACTCTAGGGTGCGGGTCGTGACAGCTGAGTCTGGGGTAGGGCTCGGCAAGGATACAGCCGACCTCCCCTCATCATGACAAGGAGGGGAATCAGCCCTCTCCTCTGTTTTAATCATGTCTGTTGCTCCTGCAATAGGCTCACTCATCTCTGGAGGAACGTCATCTGAAGACGACGAACTCCACTCCACTTCCTCATCCGGAAGCCCCTTATCTGCTGGGTCCTCAATGTCCAAGGCCCCCGCGGCTGCTTGCACCCTCCCGGAAACTGTTTCAACCTCAGCTTCCCTTCCAACATAGTCTGGAGATACTAAAATCTCTGCAGGAATGACATCGTCCGGATTCTCCTCTACGGAAGACATCACAATCGGAGGAATGCGCTCTTCAGATGAGCCCGCCACCTTCTTTGGTCTGTTGGCACCCAATTTTGGAGTTTGGGGTCTCCTTTTCAGCGGATCCTACAAAAAGAAAGCATATGTCACAAAAATGGTGGAACTAACCAGACTATGTGGGACATCCTTACCTCTGCAGGAGCTGAGTCTGTTGACACTGCCGGTGACAATGCCTTCTTCTGTCTCTTCGACGCAGAAGAGCCCGCCTCTGTATCAGCACGTCTCTTCAGCTGATCGGCCGATGGCTCTGCCTGACCCCCCGTGGATACGGTAGGGGTACCTCGATAACCCGTCTCTGGTGGACGGTACGACCGAGCCTTCGCCAATAGGTTCCCAGTCGCCTCTAACTGGGTGCCGACAATGAAACTGGTATCCCGATCATATCCGGGAGGCACGGCGTTTATGACACAGCAAAACTTGGCGGTCGAAAAAAGAATCGGCGGCCGCAGATTCTGAATAGGCGGCGTAAAGCGAGCTCCGGTACATCCGGCATTGTAGTACTGTCCAGCTCGTGCACCGTCCAGCAAACTTCCAGCATACCCCAGGTTAATACTGGGGTTCTCCAACATCAGCTGAGCATAGCCGAATTGTCGTACAAAACGGCTCGGCAAGTATGGTTCCAGGTAACACTGGTTTCTATTCCGATACACCAGATAGGACGACCGGATGCTTTTCAACCAGCAAAATCTCCATGGAGACAGAGTGGTGGCATCTTCACCCGAATCCATTAAGTCTTCATTGGCCTCAAAACCCAAGAAGACGGGACCAACTTTGGTGATCTCCCACCCCTGAAGGTGGGATAAAACTTTCCTGGAAATAGGAACACCCGTATGCAACCAGCTCCTCTGGTGGAAACGGCGGAGGAATGCGTCTCCGGCTCTGTGGTCTTCTTCTGAGCCCGGGCTCATCACATTGGGATGGTGCAAAATTAACCACCCCATCAAGTAATGAAACGACAGTTCAGCACGGGGAAAGTTGTCATTTCTACCTCGTTCATGAACCATATTTCCCATAAATTCTCGTAAACCTCGCAGCAGGTTACACACCATTGCAGGGAGTAGAGCCAGACGACGACCAAAAACCAACTTCATAGCTGGCAGGATTAGGTTCCGGGTCACTCTCTCCACCGAGCCTGACCCGCCTGAAAAGACATAATCCCGGAGCCAAATCATCAGATACGCAGCCAACACTGCTTTGGACGACATCCGATGAGTAAGGTACCAGAAACAGCTATAGGAGCGTTCGTCTGACTGCCGGTCCTCATTTTTTCGGGGACTCTTCTCACTTAGCCTGCTCATTTCAGAGAGCACCGCGGTATTAGAAAGTGCTGGCGGAGTTGTAAACTGAGAGGGATCCTCCTTGTCTTGCTTAAAGACATAATCTCTCCAAGCAGTCACATGAGGCTGTGACCCGCCCCTATCCCTCTTCTGCATATAATAATGATGACTCGCCACTTCCTTGAAGACGGCCATCATCTCCTCTGCTCTGTCCCCCATGACTTGGAACTCCTCGTTGGTCGGGAAGTATTCCTTATAAGATTTTGATCCCCAAGGGAGCCTTGACACCTCGTACATTTTATGAAGTACGAGTCCCAGCTCCTCCACCGGAGTGAAGAACGTCCCGGTCTGGGTGTTAAACATCTCCAGGAGCACGAGAAACATATGCCTATTGATATCGATGCCGGCCTGGGTAGCACGGATTGCGACAGTCAGCCCAATCTCTCGGAGTTTGGTTCGAAACTGCGTCAGAACCCAGAGTGTCGGCTTGTCCCACTTGGAAACATAGTGACACCAAGAGTCTCAATCAGGTGCATCTTTTCGACGTCTCAGTCAGGCGCATCTCTTCGGCATCTTAGTCAGGCGCATCTCTTCGACGTTTCAGTCAGGCGTATCTCTTCAAGAGTCTCAGTTATGTGCATCATTAAGTCTCAGCATATGCGCCTCACTTCGACCCGATCAAATGCTTCGACTAATGAAGCATTTATTGAGCAGAACGAGGGTGGGCAAACAACCCCCTAGCTAGAGGAAGAGCTCTCCAAAGCCCAAGGAAGAGGAGAGCACCGCAATCGATCCGCGGTAAAAGGAGGCTTTCAACACAACCAGAATGGGCAACACCCACTCTGATGGAAGAAAGAGCCTCCAAAGCCGGGGAACCGTAATTTCGATCTGCGGCTCTTCCAGCATAACGGAGACGAGGCTCGAGCATCCCGATCTTTAGATGCAACAGGCACCTTCCGCCTGCCTCAGAAGCCCTCGACTCTGACTTTTGGATGTAACAGTCACCTTCACGAGTGCATAAATGAAGACAAGTCATCGCATCTTCACCCTCGGAAGCATCTCGTCAACAGAATATGCTCGAGCAAACAAGTTCATTTCAGAAGGACATGAGAGAACGAGAAGCAAACTCTCTCCTTGCCACTATTTATAGGCCGGGCAAATCAAATCCATGTGCCAAGTGGCGGGCTCTCCGAATCCCGTGCAATAAATTTGCATTAATGGTGATGAACCTGACACTTCGAATTCAGCCAAGTCAAAAACGGCTATTTAAAGCACTCGAAGAATATAACATTCGGACCAATAAAGACGTGTCATGCAAACGGATGCGCCGGTCGGACCGCGCATCATATAGACGCGTCCATCAGCACCAAGTGCCTCATAAGGATGCGCCCCATGCGTCCCCATGCGCCTAGTGGAACGCAGATCGACGTGCCCACTCAACAACCCATCACCCGTTAAAGAACATTAAATGCTGAAGACTGATACGACAGTAGCCAGTCCCCGAGGACTGAACAGTTGACAGCTTTTTCAGAAAACGAAGCGACGCTGACATCAGCATCATCATTACTTTCCTTCGGCGGCCACGAGCCACGTGGCCACCCAACCATTTTGTATGTGCCTCCGCAGCCATGCACCCAAATCTTTGCATGCGCCTCAAAAGCCATGTGCCTCAGACTTTTCTCTGATCCCTAAAGACAGAAGTCAAGTCACTACTGAAGCCCCGCATGCGCCTCAAAAGTCGTGCACCCAGACTGGTTCGTGACTCCTAAAATTTACAAGCCAAAGTCTCATCATGCATCCAATCCCAAGCATATCCTATCAGATCACTCTCTACCAAATCCGAGATCTTTGAGCCATGGACCTACGACACGTATCTTTTGACTCGATTCAGCCTATGAAGGGGTTCTAATCGCCCTAAGATCTCAGCAACTGAAAGATCCTCTCCATTGCTACGTGTCAGCTTGGCCGCAGCCCACAAAGGCAACAGGAAGGGTTCAACTCCTCAATCAGAGTGCATCGTCCATGTGCCTCCATCAGCAATCACCACGTGGCATCTCCACAAACCGGTGCATCCTACATATGCGCGCATGAACAGCCAGCCTGCAAGCTATAAATAGAGGGATCATTTTCTTCTTCCACTCCCACGAACATACAGTGAGACATACCGACAGACAGAGACCTACACACAGTGTGAGAGGCTGATACAGACACTCAACGTCTTCTTTCTCTCCGTAAGCTCCAGCACCCAGAGTAACTCAGACCTTCAGAGAACCGAAAACCGTCGTCAGATCGTCAACGGAGTCAACGCATTACCACTCGCTCCATCGGCACAAGAGACCTAGATAAACAAAAGTGTACTCCTAGGACTACATCTAAGTCCTACATTGTAATACTGTTCTGTTTGTAATTGAAATTTGCAATCAAAAGATTTTAATGGCAAACAATAGCGATGCACTCAAGTTACATGTCACTTCTTTGCCTAACATGATTGTGGTCTATCGTGGCGCACCCCTTTTAACATGATAGTGACCCGTCGTGGTGCACTCCAGACAAGTAACATGACATGACAAGACATGAACCATAAATGCTGTTGCGACGGCTTTATTTGCTTACAAGTAATAAATGATCTGGACACCGTGGGTGTTTCTCTTGAGTGTGTTTGTACAAGCTACATGTTCTGTATTGCATCATGTCTAGGACATGAATTCCTGATTTTCTACGGTCAGGGATTTATACTAAATTTGACTAAGTTAATGACTAGATTGATCAGGTAACTCATAGAGAGATTTTCCAGTCACAGGCAATCCCGTTATCTGGGCGCTTCAAGTGGACTTGTAGCCTGCCGTCGAGTATGGCACATTTCCAGCACACTGTCATGTGTTGCACCCCCAAGTCACCATGGGATACATTTGTCTCTTGGGCGATGTATCCACCTAATACAACTCTCAACCTGCAGAAGGATAACTGGATAGCTGCAGGGCTTGTGTCTGTGAGAATATCTCGTTGCATCTTATTACTAACTAGGCTTGTAATAACCCTAGTTAGCTAATGTATCAAGCCGTACTCATTGCTTGGCCGTGTATGATGGATGGAGTCAGTCCAGTTCAGTCCAGTTTTATTTAGGCAATGTTCGTATGTTTATTTCAGTACATTATTGTTTACGTCTTACTTTTGTCGATAAATGATCGAAGGCTGAGTTCTATTCAGGAAAAGGGTTACAACCCCGGTCCTTGTTTGGTTTACGGGTTGTAACTTGGCTTTCGAAATGGTTCCTAAGTTATCATATCATTTGTCATCCTATTTAGTACTCGTATGTTCTACATAATCCTTATGCTGCACAATGATTATAGACTAAGTTCTGTTCAGGAGGAGGGTTACAATCCAGGTCCTTGTTTGGTTTAAGGGTTGTAACTTGACTTCCAAATTAGTTCCTAAGTCCACTTATCATTGTCTTTCTATATAATTCTTACATGCTCACATATTCAATTATCTCACAAGCTATATATGACTCCTATACCGAATCACCATGCTCTTATGACCCGACTATCTCACAAGTTCACATGTTCAATTGCTTTTACATATTCTCAAGTTTTTGTTTACTTAACATGTCTACACTTTACATTATGTCGCATGATGATTACTTTATGCTCCAAGATGCTTATTTATTGTCTTTCTATGTTCGGGATAAGTGTATTGGTAGTGCACGAGTCTCGATCTGCTCTTACTCATTTGTATCTCTAATTGTTGATGTTAGTAATTGCTGATTTTAGTTCATAGTTTGGCTTCCTTTGTGGTACTTGCTATTGAGGGTCTGACCCCACTGGTTTTGTTTGGTCAGATCTGATAGAGAAGTCCAGAGGATCTTTCGCACCATCTACTCGACGGTGACCATCCAGAGCACCAGAGTACCTAAGTGGGTTTCTCATTTATTCTCCCACTGGTTATGTACATTATTCTTTTGTGGTGTTTAGCCTCCAAGCACGTGTTTAGCTCGTATTTTGGTCCTTGACCTTTAGCCTATGGGCATAAATATGATGTACGTATTCTAAACTGCAGCTAGAGCTTTTCATGTATGTCTAATACTTTTGCTAGTTTCTCCATCTTGTACTACTAGCTTCATGATCATCTATGTATATATGGTTTGGGATGCTTTACTATTGTATGTCTGATGATCATACTGCTTGCACTTGTATAATTGTCTGTGATTGAGATACCTAGGATTGCTTGACCTAGAATCGACTGTTGGCTTGTAGAAGTAACCCCCATGTCTTGACAGCTTATACGCGATTTCAGAGTACTGGCGTACTTTGGTTTTACGTAGCTGGTCTTGTCCGTCCTCACTTGCCAGTATTCTGGTTCTGGGGCGTGACAGCAGCAGATGTGTGTACAAAATAAAATACGACTCAGATGGCAGTGTTGAGCGGTTGAAGGCCAGGTTGGTTGTGTTTGGTAACCATCAGGTAGAAGGGATTGATTATTCAGAGACATTTGCCCCGGTTGCTAAGATGCCTACAGTTCGGGCATTCTTGGCTGTTGCTGCTGTGAGAGGATGGATTCTATACCAGATGGATGTGCACAATACTTTTCTTCATGGAGATCTGACAGAGGAGGTGTATATGAAGATGCCACCAGGTTTTTCTTATAGTGAACCCAACAAAGTGTGTCGCCTGCATAAGTCTCTTTATGGACTGAAATATGCACCGCATTGTTGGTTTGCTAAGCTAGCTTCTTCTCTGATTTCTTATAGATTTACTCAGTCTCGTTCAGATTATTCCCTTTTCTCTTATTTGAAAGGGAAGGTAGAGTTGCATGTTTAGATTTATGTGGATGATATGATTGTGTCTGGTAATGACTTAGGTGCTTTAGACAGTTTCAAAAAGTACCTCAGTTCATGCTTTCACATGAAGGACCTTGGAGTGTTGAAGTACTTCCTTGGCATAGAGGTGGCTCATAGTGGAACAAGAATTTCCTTATGTCAGAGGAAGTATGCATTGGATATCATTACAGAGTGTGTCTTGATGCAGGGGCGGCCCTGGGCCTGTACAGGCTGGGCAATGGCCCAGGGCCCCAAAATTATAGGGGCACAAAATTTTTATATGTAACAACTTAGTTATATTTATTTTAGGGCCCAAAGACTATATGGGGCCCAAAAATTTTAGATAGCCAACGGTCCAAAGAATGGCTGATGGTATGGATTCAGTTCTGTCAATATTAGGTATTCATTAATTTTTTTCGGTTTGAGGAATAACCAAAGGTTGCTGCGGACTCTTCTTCTTCCGTTCTTCATCTTTCCCAATTTTTACTTCTCTCCACTTCTCAAAAAATCATGAAGACAGGTAACGTCTCTTTTTTTTCGGGAAATTTTTTTTCTACCATCTTTTCTCTATTTATTTATTGATTAATCCATTCTCACCTCCTATCTTTCTCTCGTCCAATCTACAAGTGCAGTTATGTATGATTGTTCTTCTTCAATTTGTGGAAGTCGGCGATGTGGAGTCGGATGATTTGTCAGAAAATTTGACAACTAATTTCCAACTCTTTTAAGAGGTAATATATTTTGATAATTAGATAGGGTCTTTTGTTTTAGTTTTTTCTCTTGTTTAATTTATTCAAATTATTTGTTTATACCAAAAAAGTATCAATCAGTTATTCATCTGTTGTTAATGTGTGTCTAATGTCTATCAACTGTTTGTAGTATTGTTACAATAAGAAATAATAATTTTAATTACTGTTGTTATTGACAAAATTTTGCATTTTGCTAAATAGGTAACCTAGTAGTAGTGAAATCACAATATTTGCTAAGTAGAGTAGAAGAGTTGAATCTTGAATGGTACGGACGATCCCAGTTAGGATCATGATTTATTTAAGTTGTGTTTTCACCAAGCCTGAGCCAGAGCCACCAACATCACAACGCCAAGAGAGAGTTCAGCTGCTCCTTGGTTGGTTGGGCATAAACTATAATTAATTGTATACTACTTACTACCAGGACTACAAATGCAATACAGTAACCTATGGTGATATAGTTATTGGCAATTCAATCAATATGAATGAATATCGAATATCATAAATATTGGTTCTTAGTTCTATCATATGCTAATCTTGATGGCCACTGATAATTTGCCACCACAATACTCCACTGCCACTACTTTCTACCATATGTCAATCTTCTGTTCATTTTGTTATTTGTGTTGACAGCAATGTTTTAGCCCGCTTTGGGTTGCATTTGCCATTCTAATTGGAGGGCTTCTACTGGATGTGCTCATATCTGTATCCTTTGGTGTTTCAGCGCTACCTGTGAACATTATAATAGTATCACTTTTTTTTCCTTTTTTTTTTTGCATTGCATGCATTGAAAGTTAAGCTAGATTGAATGGTAAGAACTGAAAATTATGATTCATTATTGGTTGAGTCCAATTCAGAAACCTGTCTTTTCCTTCAAAACCATTACGGAGAAAAATTTGAACATAGTTTAGAAAGAAAAAGAAATATGGCTTGAGCACTGAAATGGTTCTGCTGAAGTTATTAACATTTCTACAAATATTTTTGAAAATTACTTTTGAGTTGACACATTAATGCACAAGGACCTAAGCATTCGAGTCTATTCTCTTCTAGCCAAATATAAATTCGACAATTTTGGTGAAGCTTATAAAAATAGAGGATTTTAGAATGCTAGGTCAGCAGCATAACCGACAAAAAAAGAAGGATACTCCTTCAAAATAAGGTAGCAGCAGATACCTTATGATGTTTGCTTAGACTTCTGAGGAGGAAAGAGAAGATCCATATGTGAATTCTATTATTGAGCCAGGATTTACTTTCCCAGGAAAAAAAACTTGGAAGAAACATAAGTATACCTGTTGGCTAAACATTATTAGTTTGAGAACACTGTTCGGCTTAGTTTGGTTTAAATTTGCATGGTGAAGCTGGAAAAGGTTATGTTAACTTGGGTTGCTGGATTTTTGTAGGTACCAATCTTGCAAGCGCCAACTAAACCCCGATTCTCAATCCATCGACAAAATCTGCAATTGAGGATTCAAAAGCTCTACTGTTTTAGGAGTCTAGGTTTTATCATTCCTTGATTTCTTTTTGTATTTTTGTTTAGTCTACTTGTCTAAAGAAACATGTTTCCTAGAAAACAAGCATCTGGAAGTTCTAAAAGGAAAAAAAAAAAGAAAAATGAAGAGAGAATGACTCAAACTATGAAAGGGTCTATTGATAAATTTGTTCTTAGAGAAACTGGTGTAGTGCAAGAAAACATTACTGAAAATTTAGACAGTCAGTTTGCACAAGAAAATCATCTTGTTGGAATTATAGAAATGATAGTGTTGCGAACACTGAGGATATTGATCGAGGTGAAAATAATAACGAGGAAAATGAAAACAACGACCATTCTCTAAATATATATGATCCAAGAGTTTGGGATAGTCTTGATACAAAAATGAGAGATTTACTTGTTGAAAAATGTCCCATTAGGGAGGTTAATTTTAAATATCCTTGTGATGAACATGGTAGACATTTTTCCTCAGAGTATTATAAAAGAGTGCTTCCTAACGAAAGAAGTCATGACAGAAAATGGCTAGTTTACTCAAAAGAGTTGGATAAAGTATTTTGTTTTTGTTGTAAGATTTTCAAAACAATGCGCTCAAGAAGTCAATTAGCAGAAGAAGGATGTAGAGACTGGAAACATCTTAGTGAGAAGCTTAGAGAACATGAAAAAAGTTGTGAACACTTTGCTAACTTGAGATCCATGGTGGAGTTATAAGTCAGACTAAAAAAAAATGAAACAATTGATAAGGAGTTGCAGGAACAAATAAAAAAAGAAACACATCATTGGAAAGGAGTTTTGATAAGAATAGTAGCCGTTGTAAAATGTTTGGCTATACATAATCTGGCATTCCGTGGAAAAAAAAGAAAAACTTGATGATGATTCTAATGGTAATTTTCTAGGCTTGATTGAAATGATTGCCGAGTTTGATCCAATAATGCAAGAACATTTTCGACAAATTAGAGAAAATGAGATTCATTATCATTATCTTAGCCATAAAATTCAGAATGAGTTGATAGCTAATATATCTTCAAAAGTGAAAAGTGCCATAATTGAAAAAGTAAAAAAAAATCAAAATATTATTCGGTTATTCTTGATTGTACTCCCGATGCAAGTCACAAGGAACAAATGACCTTAATATTACGATGTGTTGATGTGTCAAGTATTCCTGTAAAAATTGAGGAATACTTTATAGAATTTTTGAATGTAGAGAACACAACCGGGTTGGGTCTTTTCAATGATCTACTTGTTGCATTAGAGTCTCTTGATCTTAATGTTGATAACATCAGAGGACAAGGTTATGATAATGGCTCTAACATGAGAGGAAAACACCAAGGTGTTCAGAAAAGATTACTTGATATAAATCCTAGAGCGTTTTACATGCCATGTGGTTGTCACTGTCTCAATTTAGTACTATGTGATATGGCAAACTCTTGTGCTAAAGCAAAATTATTTTTTGGAGCATGTCAATGCATGTATACAGTGTTTTCTCATTCTATAAAATGGTGGAGTGTGCTACTTGATTGTTTAGATGGTTTAACACTTAAGTCATTGTGCACCACAAGGTGGAAAAGTCATATTGAAAGTGTCAAAGCCATTAAATCACAAGTTGGCCAAATTAAAGAAGCTTTACTTAAAGTAGCAGATCTTATTGATGATGCAAGATTATCTAGGGATGCTAGATTGTTAGCAACACATGAACTTAGTAGTTTTGAGTTTTTGTTAAGCTTGGTTATTTGGTATGATATTCTCTACAACATAAACTCAGTTAGTAAATCTTTACAATTTGAAAAGATGCGTATAGATGTTGCGGTAAAATAATTGAAAGGACTTGTTTCTTTTTTTGAAAATGATAGAAAAGAAGGTTTTGCATCTGCCATGAATTCTGCTAAAGAAATTGCTTATGATATAGGAGTTGAACCTGTATTTTCTGAGAGACGCCAAACTTTTAGGAAAAGACAATTTGATGAGATTTCTAATACTGAGAGAGAATCACAATCAGCTGAAGAATGCTTTAGAACTGATTATTTTCTTGTTGTTGTAGATATTGCTCTTTCAGAGTTGAGAAGTAGGTTTGAACAATTGCATAGTTTTGAAAATATATTTGGATTCTTGTTTGATGGACTACAATTAATATCATTGGAGGAATATAATTTGAGAAATTATTGTGTAAATCTTGAATCTTCTCTAAAAAAAGGATGATGTATCTGATATTGATGCTCATGATTTATTTTTAGAAATAAGATTGTTGCAAGAGATGTTACCTCCCGAAGCATATGAACCAAATGCAGCTTGGACAGCCATTGAAATTTTAGAGTTTGTAGTGGAGATGGATATTTTTCCTAATGTATTGGTTGCATATCAAATTTTATTAACTCTTCCTGTGACTGTAGCATCAGCTGAAAGAAGTTTTTCTAAGTTAAAATTGTTAAAATCGTATTTAAGGACCACAACGAGTCAAGATAGGTTAAATGGATTAGCAATCATATGCATTGAAAAAGACATGTTGGAGCACATAACATATGACAATATAATTGATGACTTTGCTTCAAAGAATGCGAGAAGAATGCATTTGAGATAATTTGCTTTGGCTTGATTACTTTTTACTAGTTGAGGAATACATTATGATTAAATTTTTTTCTTTTGATACCTAGGTGTGGTGCTAGTGAGCTAAAGATGTTTTGCATAGCTGGAGTCTGAACAAAAATTATTTGAGATAATGTTGGAATGTTGCCGGGGATGAAGCTGCTGGACAAGAATCATGTTTTGGATAATGTTGGATTTAATTTTGTGAATCAATATAGCTAAAGATGTTTTGCATAGTTGGAGTCTGAACAAAAAATATTTAAGATAATATTGGAATGTTGCTGGGGATGAAGCTGCTTGACAAGAATCATGTTTTGGATAATGTTGGGTTTATTTTGTCAATCAATATAGATGAATTTTATTTTAAAATGTTAGTAGACAAAGTTTAATGCTCTCTTCTCAATTTTGTACTTATTTCAAATTATTCAGAGGTGGTTTTACTTTGTTATAGTATTTGATTATTTTAGTTGCTTTGTTATGAATTTTTTGACTTTTCGAGTCAATTAGTCAAGTATTAAGGGCCTTTTTTTTATTTTTTGCCCCGGGCACAAAAAAGTTCAGGGCCGTCCTGGCTTGATGGGGTCTCTACCTGCCAGCTTTCCTTTGGAGCCGAATCACAAGCTGGCAGAATCGACTAGTCCGAGGATAGTGGAGGCCGAGCCTTATAGGAGGCTGGTTGGAAGGTTGATTTATTTGTCATTTACTCGCCCTGACTTGGCTTATGCAGTACATATATTATCTCAGTTTTTACAGGAGCCTAGACATGACCATTGACACGCAGCTTTGAGAGTTGTCAGATATCTCAAGAATGCCCTAGGACAGGGTATCCTGTTGAAAGCCGATTGTGATCTCAGTCTTTCTGGTTGGTGTAATTCAGACTGGGCGAGTTGTCCTGTGACTCGACATTCTGTTATAGGCTGGTTGGTGTTTCTGGGTGGTTCCCCTATCTCTTGGAAAACTAAGAAACAACCAACTGTTTCACAGTCTTCCGCTGAAGTTGAATACAGGTCTCTTGCTGCGCTTGTTTGTGAGCTGAAATGGTTGAAGAAGTTATTGGTGTATTTGGGGGTTTGCCAGGTGTCTGCTATGCAGGTGTATTGTGACAGTCAGTCAGCTCTGCATCTAGCTCAGAACCCGGTATTTCATGAGCACAGTAAGCATATTGAGGTGGATTTGCATTTTATTCGGGACGCTATTCAGGATGGCACAGTGATTGCTTCACATGTTTCTACTTCTTCCCAACTGGCTGACATCTTCACTAAACTCCTTGGGAGCAGTTTTTTGATCCTTTACTTCGTAAGTTGGGCATTTGTGACTTGCATGCTCCAACTTGAGGAAGGGTGTTAGATTATATTTACTATTCACTAAATAGTATTTTTAGTGTGTATATTAATATTAGCTTGCAATAGTTATCGGGCACTGTAATGTTAGCCCATTAGCCCAATAGCTTAATTTGTCTTAGAGTATATATTGTAATCATTGCACATTAATCAATCAAGGAATTATTATTTCCTACAGTTAGCAACTAATGTTTTTAGACTATTATGATACAATTACTTTCTGATACACCAAGACTATTATAGGCAGTCGCCATTTTCGTTGCTAAGTTTCTCACTGACTTAGCGACGAATACATTAGTAGCAAGTCCGTTGCTGACATTCCGTCGTTAATTTCGTCACTGATTAGTCAATCCATCAATGGATCAACGACGGAAACTAGACAACGACATATAAAGTAGTGATAAAAAATTTGATTATAGTTTTGTCGCTATTATTGTATCGTGACAGAATACGTCTATTTTTGTAGTATACCTCTCCTCTCGAACAAGGAGCTGGCATATGTAATTATTCTTTTTTTTTGTCTACGAATTCCTGACAACATTAACTACTTCAAAAACTGATCAAAAACAGGTATTCACAAAATATGTATTGCACATGCAAGCGCTATTGATTACCTGCAATTTGGATTTAAATGGAATTTTCACACACAACGCGCGAGCACACACACACACACACACACACACACATATATATATATATATATATATATATAGAGGAAGGATAGGCATCCCCACAATTTTTGCATCCCCATGTTCACATCCGTTGGATGTGCTTTAAGTCATCTAATCTTAACCATTGGTAAATCAACGGTTAAGATTAGATGACTTAAAGCACCATCCAACGGTGCAAATAGGGGGGATGCATGGGGATGCAAAAAGTGTGGGGATCGTGATCCTTCCTCATATATATATATATATATATATATATATATATATATATATATATATATATATATATATATATATATATATATATATATATATATATATATATATGAATTTTTTAAAATACTAATGTGTATCGATACAAGCAAAATTTGAACTATTGATTGTTCATCCAGTGGTTCAGATTAGGACTTTTTTGTACTTTATGATTTTGCAATACAAATGTATGAAATGTATCGATACATGCTATATATATATATATATATATATATATATATATATATATATATATATATATATATATATATGAAGCGGATCAAAAGTCCCCCTTAGAAAATCCCCTAAAAACCTCTCTCCCTCTAATCCGTAATTTAATATTAATATTAATGTTAATATTAATGTTAATGTTAATATTAATGTTAATATTAACATTAAATACTAAAATTAACATTAAACTTAACATTAAAATTAATATTAACATTAACATTAATATTAACATTAACATTAACATATAAAAAATAAAAAAAATTAATATTAACATTAACATTAATATTAACATTAATATTGTCACACCCCAGAACCAGAATACTGGAGAGCGGGAGAATGACTCAGCCAGCTACGTATTACGGGTAGATGAATACCGTATAATACGATCAATGCTGTCTAAAAGACGAGGGGGTGCATACTACATGAAAGTCTTACTATGGTAACTTCACATCTATTGTCTCAATCATTCAAACAAGAAACAGAAATAGAGAACATGTAAGATAAGCAGTAAGGCGTCCCAAAAGCTCAGTCAAAATGTTCTTGATATCTGGCTTTTCAAAACATAGCCAGATGATGTAGCAAGGTATCCACAATTGTTTATCAGCTGCAGCCTGACTTTAGTTACAATTATGCAAAAGTAAGTACAAGATAATCCGACTAACATGTCGGTGCCAAACGACAAAGTATAAAATAATTCACAAAACGAGCGGGGAAATAAGGAACCCACTCGAGTCCTCCTGCGATCATCCCTCTAGTATTGACCATCTTGGAGGTAGAAATAAGTTGGATCCTCGGGGACCGGCTCTAAATATGGCCATGCAAAACCAGAGAGGTTAGACCTCTAATAGCAAGTACCACAAGGAAGCACGAGATGAGGAATAAAGCCAAAAATGAGAAAATATGATAAATAGATCTCTGCTTGCTACTGGGATTCTCATAACATCACGACACCCCGAACCAACCTCCCAACCAAACAAGGACAGAAGTTGGCCCGTCGTGCCCTGACATTCTGATCATCTTAGTTAGTTAACAGAGTAGATACAGTACACAAACAAATCAATTTAAACGGCCATGCAACTACTACGGCTTGCTATTGTGAGTTCCAAGTTATCCTGGAATTATGCAATAGGGATTTCTCAGTTCTTACTATGTGCAAGCAAGGCTAGTCTATCCAATCAATCAATTGCGCCAATCATGTATTTAGACAAGTCCCAACGGGACGCCCGTCGTTAGTATACCATGCACAATAAATAATATAAGCAGATACCGCTCCCTGCCCGTGTGGCAGATTTGCAGTATCGGTGGGAACCAGCCGGCCTGTCGGGCACTTATTAGTCCCGAAGAGGGCTGCCATGTAAGAACTCGGGAATCCGTTCTCTCCATGCATTCATTATTTTATTTAACTTAATAGCCTCTATGTTAAGCGAAGTCCCATGTCGTGGATCATGGTCATTCAAATGGGTACTTTCGTACGGGGTACGATATGCACTTCTACAACGATACCCGTACGGTTAGGTTGTAGGTCTTTACATAGCGTAATGCAACAATCAAAACCAACCACGAAATAATCATGCCTTGACCATAAAGTACACATGTTGTTTTTATAGAAAATAAATAAATAAATAAATTGAAGCCTGCATGTGCCTGTATGCCAATATTCGGGATTAGCCAGTCGATTGCAATAGTTCATAGTTAACATAAACGTGTCTCATT
This sequence comes from Iris pallida, assembly GCA_029216955.1. Lineage (NCBI taxonomy): Eukaryota > Viridiplantae > Streptophyta > Magnoliopsida > Asparagales > Iridaceae > Iris > Iris pallida. The sequence goes on along the minus strand of JANAVB010006389.1, from coordinate 9,275,026 downwards.
CATTCAATTCAATAAGACGACTAACCAGCCTCTTAGTTCCAACTAGGAACACATGATCAATTTACTAAATCAAGATAACAATCCCTGTTGATTAATGTCAAGACAATAATTAGTGTTAATAAATGCCAAGACAATCAATCAACGTTAATAAATGTCAATCAATGTCAATTTGGAACAAGAATCAGCAAAAAAGGTATTAGGATCAGAGTTCATGCGGCTCGTGAGACTTGGATTTCATGCGGCTAGACAAGGGTAATTTCATGCGGCCGGAACAGAGTAGTCCTAAGCGGCCAAATTAGCAAAGCCTTATGCGGCTAGATAAGTCATGAAGCTCATGCGGTTAAAGGGGCTGGGTTCCATGCGCCTGAATAGGTGCAAGCCTATATGCGGCTGAGAAGTCATGCAGCGTCATGCGGCTGAGAATGATCAGCGCCCTGCGGCTGAATAGGTTAGGCCTCATGCGGCTAGGTAAGTCTCATGCGGCCAAAAAATTTCCTGCGGCTGGGGGCTGCTCTTTAAGCGGCAAGCGGCCGACCCAGCTCATGCGGCTGACTAAGCCCATGCGGCTAACTAAGCTCATGCGGCTAACTAAGCTCATGCGGCTAAGTACTGCACTTCTTCTTCACTATTCCGAGAATAACAACCATGAAGTCCTTACTTCCAAGCTCCGTAAATTCTTCATTCCAAGTCCAAATCTGAACTTCCATAGGCCATAATGGGGTAGAACAAAATTCTCTACAACATAGGACTATCCAAACTTAAAGAATAACAAAGTTACTTGATTAAAACCTAAGAAATCCGAAAATACATTAAACTTAGATCTACATGAAATGAGCTATGGAAATTGTAAATACTAAATACTGAAAAGACTTAGAATCAATTAAGGAAGATGATGGAACAACAAAAATGGAGATCCATCAAGAAGCAAGTTGGCACTTGCCTAGGCCTCTGGTAGGTGGGGGAGAGTTATGGAGGAAGAAGAAGTGTAAGAAGAGGAATGGTGAAGTAATGAAGAGAGAGATAAGAGGATGGGCTTTAAATGAAGGGGTGGTGGTAGGTGGGGGTTTGTTTCGGTTCATGATGAACCAACATAATTAAACCAATCCGAACCGAACCCAAAGCAAAGCAGAGTATAAAAACAGAAGGTAAAATGCAGAAAATAAAATTGCAGGAAATTAATTAATCATGAAATTAAAGGAAATTAAATACAGAACAATACATGACAAATATTAAATAAATATATTAAAGCATTGCAGGTATTAAATACGTATTCTGGGAACAGAAAATGGCAAATATTAACATTAACATTAATATTAACATTAATATTAACATTAATATTACGAATTAGAGTGAGGGTTTTTTTTGGGGGGTTTTCTAAAGGGGGCTTTTGATCCGCTACCATATATATATATATATATATATATATATATATATATATATATATATATATATATATATATATATATATATATATATATATATATATATATTCCACTATATAAACGAGTTTCAAAACGGTTCAAGATTTAGTCGTCTAAGTCGTATGTATATCATGGACCATTTTATTTGTAAAAAAATATGGAAGATAGAGATTAACTTCCTCATCCACCATTTCATGATAAAAACTAACTTTCTCTCTTTTAGTCCGTACAAATATCTATTTGAAACTAAATTTTAAACTGTTTTAAAACTAAATTTAAAGGAAAAAAATCAAAAAATATTAAAATTATTTAACAAATCTTAATTCAAATATATTTAAATATTTGAACTATTTTTCGACAATACCATAAAAATATTTAGATATAACAAATTATAATTAAATTATTTTTTTTTACAAATTTTAATTAAAATATAAATATATATACAATAAATTTTAATTTAAATATTTAAATATTTTTTTAATAAGATTAGGAAAAGAAGAAGAAGATTAATTTAACGTGCAACACACCATTTTTGCATCCCCATACATTCCCACCATTTTTGCATCTCCATGTTCACATCCGTTGGATGTGCTTTAAGTCATCTAATCTTAACCATTAGTAAATCAACGGTTAAGATTAGATGACTTAAAGCACCATCCAACGGTACAAATAAGGGATGCATGGGGATGCAAAAAATGTGGGAATCTTGATCCTTCCTTATATATATATATATATATATATATATATATATATATATATATATATATATATGGGAGCGGATCAAAAGCCCCCCTTAGAAAGTCCTCCAAAAATCTCCCTCACTCTAATTCGTAATATTAATGTTAATATTAATGTTAATGTTAATATTAATGTTAATATTAATGTTAATGTTAA